>CM053783.1:355950583-356555583 GCA_028749045.1 Cupressus sempervirens
AAACACTACTTAGAAAATCTGAGAAAACATAAATTTTTGAAATTGGATTACAGGAAGAAGTGCAGTTTCTACCAGGGGGTCTAATAACCATGATAGTTTTGTCATAGATACAGGAAGAGGTCTAATAGCCACCAGGGGGTCCAATGACTATGAGTGTTTCCTAATAGATACCACTGAATTGCCGCTTTTAAAAGGCCCCAAAAAAATGATGACACATGTACTAATAGTTTATCACACATGTACTAATAGTTGGTCATTTTTTATTAGCTTTCATGGTTGTTGATTAGTCCTTTTGTGCCAAAAGTACTATTTTTTTTTGTGAGCCGTTGTTGGGGATTAACATAATGGGTATTCGGTGAGTGCTTTAAAATGGCACTTTTCGACCACTTCACACTCCACGACCTCTATAGATAGATCCGTAAATGCCCAAACATTGAACCCTTAGCTTTAAGCTCTTGATTCACCTATAGAGGTACACCGAAAAAATAGGTGTAATTCAACTTACAGTTTATAAGATCTAGGTGCCACCGAAAAAATAGGTGTAATTCAACTTACAGTTTATAAGATCTAGGTGTACGAAGTTAGCTTGGGCGACTATTGAGGTTGTTTTGCTACCTCCCAATTACTGCTCTTAAAAGAGCCCCCAAAAAATGAAAAAAATATGTGCTAATAGCTAATCACACATGTACTAAAAGTCGATCATCCTTTAGCTTTTTTAGTTGGTGATTGACCAATTTGTTCACTATTATTGGGATATCTCAGAGTAACTACTAGGACATTTAACCACAAGTAGTGGTGTTTTTTGAGTGAGCTACTATTGGTGCATGAACATAGAAGGTCTCATACAAATGTTTTGAAATGACACTTTTTGACCACTTTTTTTCTCCACAATCCTTATACAAAGATCCGTGAATACCCAAATGTCAAAATCCTAGCTTTAAGCTAATCGCTCATCTACAAAGGTACACCAAAAAAATCAGCAAAATACAACTAACAGTTTAAGAGTTCTAGATGCACCAAATTAACTCAATGCTGACTAGGTCTTTTCTCCAACTAAATGAATAAAAAATATTACCTAAAAAACTTAAAATGACAAAAAAAAAAAAAATTTAAAATAATAAAAGAAAATAATCTCCAATTTCAGCAAAGGCAAGGAGGATGCTGGAAAAATTTGGCACGGGCTTGAAGTGCATTGGCGAAGCTGAATTGATCGGGTTAGACACCCATTTATTGCATTTGAAAAAATAACTTCAATTCCTCATGAGGGAATCCATTTCTTTTCTAAGCTGCAATTATCATAATCCATTACAAGACATCTTGCTCAGTCATTTTGTCAAACACACGGTGTGCCAAAACTAAACTTCCACATTTATCAGAGCTGACGTGGACGTGAGAATGAATTTGCTTACCCTCTGCAAGGAATTTTTTGGAAAATACAAATTTGCAATAGTAGAAGATCTGTAGAAGAGTTTACTTTACTAGGGGTGGAGCGTGGCAAGAAGAATGTGTAATGCATCCTTCAACCACCCTTCTGTACATAATGCTCTGAGATTGAGATTAAAATTGCAATTGGCAGCGGATGGAATAGAAGTTGACATTGTATCTAACTAAAGCGTTGGAAGTATACATTGTTATTCGATTTAAAAGAACCATAGTGACAGTATAACACTCCCAAACCGATTGCCCTAAAAAATGGTTTTATACTCATTTACATATATGTTTCTGCCAAAAATAATGACGGTGGTTAAGAAAGGATTCAATCGGCAGCCAATAAGGTAGTTTGAACTTGGGTATTTTTTTTTTCATTTCACCTAGAAAGAAAAGTAGAAAGAAAATAAGATTGGTGTTCCAGGATCCATGTATGCGCTTAAAAATATACATTTGGACAAATTCAAATTTATCTTGTAGAAAAACTTAGGAGATAACTTTTTCTAGAACCTATTAAAACAAAATGTATGATTTAGGTCTTCAAAAATATTATGCAGTTAACCAATGCTAGAGTACAAGGCATCAAGAAGAGAAGTTTGCACGAATAACCGCTATAATAATGTTTGCACGAATGGACCAATCAACAACTAAGAAAACTAAAAAATGATCAACTATTAGTACATGTGTGACGAACTATTAGTACACATGCAATTATCTTTTGGGGCTTTTTACAATTGTAATTAGGGGGAGAAGGTAGAGGTAATTGAGGGGTTAGATGTGGTGACAATGCGTACATGGGTGACAACTCGCTCATTTTCCTAATAGAATCTTATCAGAGCTACTTCAATCTCAAATATGCATAATGTAAGTTGCTAGTAAAGCTATATAGCTTGGAACGTGATACATTTTTGCTCATATAAACTTTGACCTATGCAAGTGTACTTGATGATGGTGTCACAGTTTTGGAATAAAAATGGTTCTCATGGATATTGAAGCCCAATTAGTGCTGGCTATTCATATTTGAAACTATTTAGTCTTTCATTGTGTGTCTATTAAAGAATATACCTAACCATTTGTAATTGGTGTGTTCATTGTATTGGGGTGTGGATTATAGTAAATAATATTTTCCATGTTTGAAGAGTGCATGTAGCCTAGTTCTTTGGTCAAATCACTATAAATTTTGGTTTTATTCTCTGCATTTTTTTGTCTTGTATATTTTGATTTATTTATTTACTGCTTTGTTTAACTCAACAATCGATATGAGAGTAGAGAGTGCTTGATTTTATCTTTTAGATAATCAGTAAAGATTTCTCGATTCCATGGATGAGACAGACAAATTAAAAATAAAACTATACAAAATTTTGGGTTATAGAAAGTGCAAATGGAATCATTGCTTATCAAGTAGAATTTGCAACCTGCATTGCTTGTTAAAGTGAATGGTAAAGATGTTGGAATATTAAATGCAAGTTTACATTTGTCCCTGGAGCCAAATGCTCACCTACCATCCTTGATGACCTGCCAACTATCATAAACATTTATTTTGGTAGGTGAGATTTTTGAAATAAAAAATGAGGGGGAAAATATTTTGCCAAAGACAAAAAGGAATGTTTTTTCATTCATTTTGTAGATTCAGAGATCTAGAGACATAAAGAGAGTTCAGCAGAGCAGAGAAGTTGCAAAGCAGAACAAAGTAGAGAGGAAGTCATCAATAGATCTGATTGTTGCAGAGACAGAGGAAGCTTATTCCGTGATTGCAGTGGCACGTGCTTTCTTTGTGTCATCCTATAAGTTCATAGTTTGTTGTTTGATTCATCCTATTGAAGCAGTGATTTCTCCAGGCATTGTAGTATGCAACCATTAGAGATAAGTTTAAAGTTTGAAGTTTTCCAGTTTGAAATTTTAGTATTATTTTAGGGTCTTTCTGGTTGAAGCCGAATGCTCCCATATTATGCAATGATTTAATCTAAAGTTGAATAGAAAGCAAGAAGGAATACTTGATTCTATTGCTCTTTCCTTGATTCATTGCATTTGACAAGTTTATTTGGAAACTTCAAGTTCTAGCTCTCTGGTTTTAATGGTGAAAGTTGTTCACGCAATATATCTTCACTCGGTTAAGTCTTGTTAAAGGTTTTATCTCTGCAGTGTCCACCGAGTTCACTCAGTGTCTTCATCTACCGAGCTCCACCCTCCTACGGGTATCGAGTTCACTCGGCATCCACACTACCGAGCTCACTCGGTCCAATGTCTACGGACTTCTTCATTTACTAAGTTGATTCTTCATCTACCGAGTTGCTCTTCATTTGTCAAGTTCACTCGGCACTCTCCTACCACTCGGTTTATTAAGTTGCTGAGCAATTATTTTGCCACTTGATTTATTAAGTTGCCGAGCAATTATTTTGGCACTCGATAATAGTATTTTCCGAGCAGATCTTTAGGGTTAGGGTTGTGAGTTTTTAATTGAAATTTATTATTTCTCACATGGTATCAGAGCTTTGAGGCCCCACATCCATAGTGAGTTAGGGTATTTGTTTTCTTCGAATATTTATCATGGCAGGAGATGCAGGAAAGATATGGTAGTAGCCACCATCATTCAATGGACAAAATTATGATACATGGGCAAAGAAAATGAAAACTATTATGGTTGCAAATGATTTGTAGGAGTTTGTAGTTAATGGGTTCAATGATGTGACAGACCCAGCTCAGTATGTTGCCCTCACAAATGCACAAAAGACTCATTTGAAAGAGTCAAGGAGGAAGGATGCTAATGCATTAAGTCTTATTGAAGCAGCAATGACAGATATAGTATTCCCAAAGATTGCAACAACAAATTATACAAAGGAAGCATGGGACATCCTTGAGACAAACTTCAAGGGGACTGATAAAGTCCGCATTGTAAAGTTACAGAATATAAGGAGGGAGTTTGAGAACCTTCAAATGAAGGAGAATGAATCAGTTGCAGACTTCAGTTCAAGGACCTCCAATGTGATTAATCAACTAAAGTCAAATGGAGAAGACTATCAAGAGTAGAGGATAGTGGAGAAGATATTGAGGAGTTTATCTCATAAATATGACAATTTGGTCATGACCATAGAAGAAGCAAAAGACCTCACTGTTTTGACAATGGATGAGTTGATGGGTACTCTTCAAACCCATGAGCATAGGATCAATAGATCTATATCTTCTTCTTCCCAAGAGCAAGCTTTCAAGGCTCAATTGAATCCAAGAGGAAGGGGGAGAGGAAGAAATGGCTCAGGCAAAAACTCCAGAGGCAAAGATCGAGGTAATGGAGGACAAAGGAATGTTGCAACAGAAAGCTTAGGAAGAGCAGATGGAGCAAGTAGCTCACAAAATAACTCAAGAGGAGGTAAGAAAAATTATAACTCAAATAAGAGTAATGTAGAATGCTACTACTATCATAAATATGGGCATTATGCAAGTGAATGCTAGAAAAAGCAAAATGATTAGTCAGGACAAGCAAATGTGGCTGATGTGAACATGGAAAGTGGAAACAATACCACTGCCTTCATCATGTGTAATGTTGGTGAAGAAGGAATCCTTGAGGTTTGGTACCTTGACAGTGGATGTAGCAACCACATGAGTGGTAATGAAACCTTGTTTTCATTCATTGACAAGAGTTTCAAATCTGAGATTAAAATAGGTAACAATGAAAGCCTACCAGTTGTGGGCAAAGGATCTATTATGGTCCACACCAAGAAAGGTGAGAAGAAGGAAATACAATATGTGTATTTTTCCCTTGGTATGAAGCAAAATTTGATGAGCATTGGTCAACTCATTCAAAATGGATACAAAGTGCTAATGGAGAATGATACGTGTGCCATTCATGAAAAGGATGGGAGCAAGAACTTACTTGCAGCAATTCAAATGACAAAGAACAAAATGTTTCCCTTTAAGATAGAGACATGTTTCTCATCTCAATTTGGTGCTGCACCTCACACACAATGAGCTCTAAGGAGTGTGATTGAAGACCCCTCATGACTATGGCACCTTTGGTATGGTCATCTTGGCTATGCTGGTTTAAATTTATTGTCAAATTAAAGAATGGTAGAAGGTTTTCCACGTATAGGAAATTCATGTGACAAGTGTGATGCCTGTATTTTGGGTAAGAAACATAAGCTTCCCTTTAATTCTTAAAATTCTAGGAGGTCTAGATATCCATTAGAGTTAGTGCATACTGACCTAGACGATCCTATGCAAGTTACTTCCATTGGGGGGAGTACTTATTTCATGACATTTATAGATGATTTCAGTCATATGACATGGGTGTATTTCTTAAAGAATAAATCTAAAGTATTTTTAAAAAATGTAGAATTTAAAGCCAAAGCTGAAAGAGAATGTGGAAATTATATCAAGGTCCTAAGATCAGATAGAGGAGGGGAGTATACTTCCAATTCTTTTGTAAATTTTTGCAGGAAACATGGTATAAAGAAAGAGCTCACAGCCAGCTATACACCATAGCAGAATGGAGTCATTGAAAGAAAGAACAGGACCATTGTTGAAATGGCAAGAAACATGATGAAAGATAAAGGTCTCCCAACTGAATTTTGGGAAGAGGCTGTGGCAACAATAGTTTACCTAATTAATAGGTGTCCTACAAAGGCAATCTGTGATAGAATTCCAATGGAAGCATGGTCACGAGGAAGATGGATAGTTGAATACCTAAGGGTGTTTGGATGTGTTGCATATGCACATGTGCCTAAAGATCAAAGGTAGAAATTGGATGATAAAGGTGTGAAGTGCATCTTCACAGGGTACAGCTCAGAATCAAAGGCATACAGATTGTATGACCTATTGAACAACAAGATGACTCTTTCAAGAGATGTGGAATTTTTTGAAAATCAGTCTTGGTATGGTTCAACTGATGAGTCACCAAACACATCAAGTAAAGTTCCAATTATAAGTGAAGAGGATGCTAATGAACAACAAGAAGGAACAGCTAGAAGGAAAGGCAAGCAACCTCAATCATTACTGAGCTCCTCTAGGCATGGCCGAGTGTCAATGCCAAGTAGTGTCAGGGTGTTTTCACAAATTATCATGAAAGTATGTCGATAAAGTTTTCCTTAGAGATAACAAACAATGTGATATTGTTGGTAAATGCAATAGTTTATTATCATTGAATAATGGTGGTAAATGGATTTACAAGAATGTTAGGCATGTTCCAACTTTTAAATACAATTTGACTTTTGTGAAGTATCTCTCAAGGTTGCAATGTTAATTTTCCTTTTGATTTTTTTAAAGTAACCAAAGACCAATTAATTTTGGAAGAAGGAAATAAATTATGAAGTTTATATGTTATAGAATGAAGTGGGAGCAACAATGGCTATTAAAACACTAAATTGTGGCACACGAGACTCAGACATATGAGTAAGATGGGTCTTGAAGTAAAGATCAACTTTTGGAACTTAATTCAATTGATTTAGAGTTATGTGAGCATTGCCTTTGTGTGAAACACAATTGAACCAACGTTGTACAGATGGTTCATGAGAATAAATCTTGTCTATTAGAGTTTGTGTATTTCAATGTTTTGGGTCATACAGAGGTTAATTCTATCGGTGATGCAAATTATTTTGTTACATTTCTTGATGATTATACTTGTAAAGTGTGGATTTATATGCTTAATAAGGAATCAAAGGTTTTTCAAAGTTTAAAAGTTTCAAGACAATGATTGAAAATAAAATTGGAAAGAAAATCAAATGTCTATTAATAGATAATGGTGGTGAGTTCTTCTCTTTGGAATCTGATAATATTTTGTTCAAATAATGAAATTCAAAGAATAGAAATAATTCTCTTTATGCCTCAAGAAAATGGGTGCAGTTGAGAGATTGAATTAGACTATTTTAGAAAGAGCTCGGTGTATGGTCTCTAATCCTAGTTTGGAGAAAGAGTTTTAGGAAGAAGCATGTAATACTAGAGTTTAATTAAATTAACCATACTTCTTCATCTTGTCTTGACTTTGATATTGGCTTGGGAAAAGAATTTTATTTAATCACCTGAATGTATTTGGTTGTGGTGCTTATGTTCACATTCCTAAAGAGTGCAAAACAAAATAGGATCTTAAATCCAAGAGTTGTATACTATTGGGGAATGGTGAAGATCAATTCAGTTTTTTTTTTTGAGATCCAATTGCTCACAAAGTGATTTATAGTCAAGATGTTCTCTTCAATGAGAAATCTTCCTCACGTTTGAAAACTCAAAGTCTTTCTTTGAATGATTCTATTCAATTTGGTATGTTTGTTAATGACACAATTTCAATGCTTGGTACTACTACTTGTAAGAGATCCATTATGAATTTTATCCCTTTACTATTGGTATTTCATCCTCTCATACATCTTCTATTAATCCTTTAGTTCCATTTCCATTAATTTCCCAGCCTCCTCTATTTATTGCACCATCAGTAATTGTTCCATTGATGTCATTACCTTCTTTGGCTTTCCAACTTCCCATTGATTTAACACAACCTCCATATGGACCCATGGTTTCATCTATGCCACTAGAAACTACTTCCATCTCACACAATGGAGCCATCACATAATATACTAGTCTGTTTAACTCGCATCTCCACTCTTTTCCCAAACACCCTATGCTCTACACTTCTGCGATCAACATGCAATGATATCCCTCTTCATTTCCCACACCTCGTGGATATTGGACATTGATGCTAAGATGGAGAAAGCTTCTCTATTTGACCCAAACATAATTCCCCCTATGTTTGATGGATCATTGTAAGAAGAAATCTACTCCCCTCCACATCTGTAACAACACTACTATGTGGCGTATCATAGACAACACCACACCAACTAAATTCACACCTAATCAACAATCCCTTAGTGGTAACCTATTTCAATAGAAATTTGGTCACACAACCACCAAGATCTAGTGCAACTGATACAATTTTATAATACAAATGTACAATTCAAATTGGATGTTGGAAATAGATAAGAAGTTTTGGAAAGAACTATATTGCACTAAGAGATTGCATAAAGTGGCCTGCATAGTCTTGAGCCCAAATTCATTTGCCACTCCTATAGCATACATACAAATGAAATACTAACATCAAGTTCTAATACCAATTGTAAATATAAACCGAGTAGAGAAATGGAAGAAAAATTAAAAAATGAACAAAACAAAAGACAATTTATAGTGGTTCAACAATTGCCTACATCCACTCTACAAGTAGAGAATCACTTTATTAATGTTTAACCAATACAATGAAATACATGACTGCACACATCCATTTATAAACTCTCATACATGCTTCAAGCCAAGAGCCATGAGTAGAAAAATAGTCATGTGATCATTGAGCTTTACATTCCCAACAATCTCCCACTTGAAGCCCAACTGGCATAGCCATGCTTTACAACATTTCTTGCATTTTCAATTCTTTACATCATAATTAAACCCAATGAAAATTTACATTTTTATAAGCTTCATTTCCAAAAAATTTGAATCAGTCTTCTCCAAAATAAATTAGAACTCATAGCACTTAGAAACATAACATATTCAACCAAAAAATGAAAACAATTTCCTCTTTTTGCATGAACTCCATGCTACAATAAACACTTAATGGATCAAATAAGGTCCTTGAATCAATGTGTTTCTTATGCATACCCTCCAATTTATGTAGGAGCATCGAGCTTGGATTTGTGAATGTATGGTTTGCAGAGTTGGGGATGTGTTCAAGGCATACTAGGGAACATGTTCCTAAGTGCTCATAATGTTTGGAGTAATCATGTTTGTGTTAGAGCCATTTTGGTGGCTGTTGGTAATGTGTTCATGATTTCATGGATAGAATTTGGAAATTATTTTTGTGAGTTTAGATCCATGGGAGTTGGCTTATGTGCTCTTAGATTTGGATAGTTGGATGACACATGGACCTATGCCTAAGGGCATGTACTTTCATGTTCTCATTTAAGTTAGCTATGCTTTTTAAACTTGGGGCTTGTCCTAAGTGTTATTTAATTTAGTCTGTTAGGTTGACTTGTGGCTTGAGAGTTTATTTAATGTAACTTGCTATGCTGACTTATGGCTTGGTTTAGTATAATTAGGGGAGGTCTTGTGATGTCTAGAGTACTCATATTGAGCTCAACATGAAGTAGCTGAGAGGAGAAAAGTTTGCAAGAGCTAGTAGCTAAGTGTGGGCTTGGGAAATGGTAAGGTTTCTTGGTGGCTTGTGAGCATATGTTTAGATCTTTCTTGGAGTTTCTATCATATTGTGGTCTAGGCTAGCTAGTGGTTGGATCTTGCAAGGTCTTGAAAAACTATTATTGTAATTGCTTTTTATTCGCCCATAATCCAGAGGGCCACACAACCGAACATCTTGGATGAAAATCTTATGATTATATTATAAGAATTGGTGTTGTTTTGGATATAAATCTCTGTGTTATTGTTTATCTTCCATTATGTGGTTATTTTCTAGGGGCTAGGACATCCCCTTTGGGGATTGTCCTACCTTGTACTGCATCAATAATACTGTCAATCCCATTTACATATAGTTTCTCACCACTTCCATCATACTTGACAACCTCAATAAGCATAGGACTATCCTTTCACTCAATTCTTTTGACATCTTTACCTTCAATTCCAGTTTCTTTATCTCATATGGACTCTTAGGTTGCACATTTTTCCTCATCAATTCCTAACTCAACAAGAATTCTATGGAGCTTAACCAATTCCATCTTTAGCTATTTGTTTCTTCTCTTTTTTGAAAACTCCTCCTTTTCACAAATTTCTCCTTTTCTTTTCCTTAGAGGAAATCCACTCTTTTAGCATCAAAACCTCCTCTTTTAGAGTAATGATTTCTTTTTTAAGGCAATCCTCTCGATTCTTGGTCTCTTTGTTCTCTTTTATCTCTTTTCCAACTACACCGACAACTACATTAAGAGTTGAGAAGGTAACAAACCCAACTTGCTCCTCCAAATCCTTCTCTTTTGTCCATCTATCCCATCAATGGACATGATGTCTTGACACCATCTCTACTCAATACTCCACCATGGCTTTGATACCAATTGTAAACTTAAGCCACGAAGATAAAAATAGAAAATGTTCAAAACAAGAGACATAATGTATGGTGGTTTGAAAATTGCCTATGTCAATTCTACATGAAAGGAATGAATTTATTGATTTTTAACCAATATAATGAAATACATGATTGTATATATCCATTTACACACTCTCATACATGCTTCAAGCCAAGAGCTATGAAACTTCAAACAATCATGTGATTGTTGGGCTTCACATTCCCAAAATTTTCAACTAGATTTCTCTAATATGTCTCTGATCATGTTTGTTAGCTTCCTGTAAACAAATTCCCCACTAGAAAAGCACCATAGAGATCATCTTTATAGGTGGTGTCCAAAGAAGTGAGTTTGAGTTTTTTTGATCCATTTTTGTTTTGTCTTAATGCCTCTACATAGATAGGGTCTTAAGACATAATATGCTATATCATTGAAATAAAGATGAACCAAATTTGGAGGAACATCCATTGAATTGAGCTTCTCTTGAAGATTTTATATAGCTGTAAGATGTGATGCCATACAGGGTGTGGAAAACTCAAAACCAAAATGGTTTTTGATAAATCGTTTACTACTATCTAATAATTGTGGGGCTTACCACCAGCTACCATCAATGTCAACACCTATCTAAAAATTAGAAAAACACTATATTATGCCCGTACTAGGGAAACAATATGGACATTTCACACCCCAAACTAGAGTCAAGGGTAAGAAGAAGGTTGTAATAAGTTGTGTTTGGGCCTAACTCCTACGAAATGAAAGCTCTAAAGTATGCTCATGAAGTTTTAAGGACTCATAGAGATAGAGCACAATCCAACGCTGATCGATGTACCTGAAAAAACTTGAGAGGGATCTGAAATCTCTAAACAGATAGTAAAATATCCCTCTAATCTTGTAGTAAATGGGACATTTGAAAAGAAAATGAATCTTGGATTCTACCTCAGCTAAGGTACAAAGTGTGCACACCCGATCCTCACTAGCAATATGGTGATCGACCTAGATCTGGAGTGTGTGTGAGCCTAGCCTGAAGGAGCCAAGGGAGATACACAAGGCGTGTGTCAAACATATGTGTAAGTGCTTAGGGAAAATAATAATCCCATTCCAAATATCTAAGAAGTGCTCGATGTAGAAGGCCATCCTCAAATATAGTCCTACTAGAGGATCCACCTAGGTCCATATGATATATTGCCTATAAATGTCAAGTTTGACATGCCCGTTCAACTCCTACCGAGAGGGGAGTAGATGAGCAGGAGTGTCTAATGAGAACTGGTATGGAGGGAAATGGTCAATGTTGATCCCAACTGAACTCAGCAAGATAGTAGCCTAAGCATACCAACAGTGGGCTCTAGTAGCTATATCAGACTCTACAATAGCAACTGAGGAGTAGTAGGCTAAGTAAGGGTATTTGTGTTGGCCTTCAACTGAGTTTGCAAAACCACGAAGATGGTGGAGAAACTAGATGAGTTCAAAAATGGCTACAAGCCTAAATGGGTGAGCTCCAAACTCACTTGAAATTATTGTTAGTGTAGTTTTTTATTTTTTCCTATTTTGCTAGGTTTTTCCTACACTTTTAATAATCTCTCTTAGGTTAATAAAGCATGTCTTATTAGGTGAATGGTTGCGAGGTGTCACCTTCCTACATGTGAGCATCCATTAGCTATCTTGGGAAGATACTTTGCTATCTTTAATCCGATAGATGGTTGCTCCTCATTGGTTGGTGTTGCCACCTCCTCTCTCTTCCTTGCCTATATAAGCATGCTACCTGGCTTGTATTTATATCTCTTATTTTTGCATCCTCTTAATGCTATTTTGCTTCCAGCATTTGCATTACTCTCTTGGAGACTAACTCTATGATGCTATTTTGATTTTGTATCATTTGCATTCATAGTTTAGATATTTACTCTTTGCACTAGTTTTCTGGGTTATTAATCTTTTCAGATTCTAACATGGTATCAGAGCTTTTCTATGTGCAAGAGTAGATTTTAGTTTCCTTATTTGAGAGATTTGGGGGGGGCAAATAAATTTTATTGCAGTTTTTTGAAAAATGAAGTATGCTCTTCTCTTGCATCTTTGGATGATCCTGAGAATTAGAAAAGTTTTGACAAAAAAACACTTTCTGGGTTTTGTTTGCAGCCTCGAAAAACCATCTGGGTATCTTTTAGATTTTGCATGCAAGCTATATATTTTTCAGAATCGAGCATGCAAAGCTACAGCCATACCCCTCTCCGTTGGCGGTCGCAAATTTGAATGCAATTTTTCCTCAAATCAGGGGATCAGCGAATTTTTGGAGCACTTTCAGCCCAAACAGACATCACCATTAGATCCGGAAGGCCGTTTGCAGTCAGGATTCATATAAAAGTTGTCATTTTTGGAGACAGAGCTCCGCGAGGCAAAAAAATTTTGGTTGCAGGCACTTCCGTACGGATGTACGGATGATTCGGCATTTAAAAAAAAATTTAAAAATTTAATTTGCAGCGCACACCGCCGAGCGGCCACCACCGCGCCACCCGGCGGCCGCCTGCGATCCGTCTGCTTGACCGCTCCGCCAGCGTCAGCAACCTCCGCCCGCGCTCAGTCCCGGCTCCGCCCGAAGTGAACATCTCTTTTTCGCTATGTCGGTTGCTGAGCCACTGCCGCTCTATTTTTTTTCCACTGCCGCCACGGGTTCTGCAACATCGGCCTCAGACGCCGCGACGCCCGCCACCAGCGGTGCCTCCTCCTCTGCGAGCAGCTCCGCCAGCGCCAGTGATCTCCACCCTCTGCTGCTCTGCCTGCTATCAGCGACAGCTGTCGCATCCAGTCAGCTTTTTTTGCTGAGTCAGCGTACTTCGCGGTCTTCTGCACAGTCTGTACGTGACACATGGCATGGGTGTCACGTGGCACATTGCCACGTGGCCCATGCCATGTCATCTGCCGTACTGCCACGTGGCATACTTTTTGCTGTGATGGCTGATGGGCCGTCAAACATTTTCCCGTCGAATGTTGACGTCAGCGGTGTGTCATCATCCTTGCTTGCACTCTCCTTCTATTTGGTTTTGGACCTACTTGTGGTTTTTTGGCCATAACTTTTGCATACGGAGGTATTTTTTTGATCCGAAAGAAGCGCCAAAAAGCTGGTTCTGAGATGGAGATGCTAGTATAGGTGTTTTTGAGTTTTGATTCAGTTTGGTTGCCTATTATGGCAGTCAAAGCTGGATGTTCTATTTTGCACTCCGGGAGGCGTATCTTGAGCTTCTGATCTCCAATTTTGGACTTCTTTATATTGTTGGAAATCTCTTTCTATGCTCTTTCTAGTGATGCTAGTTTTTGTTCCAGATTCTATTCTAGACACATCTTATTCAGTGTTTTGCATTTTAGCATTCTGGTGGATATTCTGTTTGTTTCAGCTCCGGAGATCGATTTTGTTGCTTTAGTTGCTTTGTTTTGGGCTTTACCTTCTGTTGTTTCAGCCTTATGTTTTTTCTAATCATTGTTGATATTCACTGTAAGCATCTTTATGCAACACACTGAGATAAAGTGCCACTCTTGCGTTTTGGGATCCTTTTCATCATTGTGATTCGTTGTACTCGCACTATTATATAAAGTGACATGGGGGGGATAGTTTTTTGTTGCTTATAGGCTCTCTTTCTCTAATTCCTCATGCAGTGTCAATGACACATGCCTTTATTCGTGTTTGTACCTCACTCTCGATGATTTTGGCTCCTGTGTTGTAGGAGATTTTTGGCCCATCTTTTCAGCTACTTGTCACCTCACCTACCTTAAGGGGAGGTTATATTGTTGTTCTATGCTTCTTTGGTTGATGGTTCATGCCTTCTATTTCCATTGAGGTTCCTTTGGTTGATGGTTAGTGCCTTCTATTTCCATGGAGGTTCCTTTGGTTGATGGTTCGTGCCTTCTATTTCCATCGAGGTTCCTTTGGTTGATGGTTCGTGCCTTCTATTTCCATGGAGGTTCCTTTGGTTGATGGTTCGTGCCTTCTATTTCCATGGGGGTTCTATAGATCAGCATTTTGACAGAGTTTTGTGGTTCTTCATGCTTCAGTGATGCTGCTTCTTCATGATCACTCCTTGTTCCTATTTTAGGGGACAATTTCCCTAGCGAGAGACTTCTTCAGTTCTTCACTAGGTTCTTACCTCTTTTTGGGGGAGGGTTTTTCCCTTGTGTTTTTCTCTCTTTCCCCACTTTCAGAGGTTGCATCTTCTTGCATTGTACTTGGGTACCTAACATGGCCTCGTTCCCAAGACCCATTTCTACATCCACCTAAGCTTTGCTTATGGGGGGGTGTTAGTGTAGTTTTTTATTTTTTCCTATTTTGCTAGGTTTTTCCTACACTTTTAATAATCTCACTTAGGTTAATAAAGCATGTCTTATTAGGTGAATGGTTGTGAGGTGTCACCTTCCTACATGTGAGCATCCATTAGCTATCTTGGGAAGATACTTTGCTATCTTTAGTCCGATAGATGGTTGCTCCTCATTGGTTGGTGTTGCCACCTCCTCTCTCTTCCTTGCCTATATAAGCATGCTACCTGGCTTGTATTTATATCTCTTATTTTTGCATCCTCTTAATGCTATTTTGCTTCTAGCATTTACATTACTCTCTTGGAGACTAACTCTATGATGCTATTTTGATTTTGTATCATTTGCATTCATAGTTTAGATATTTACTCTTTGCACTAGTTTTCTGGGTTATTAACCTTTTCAGATTCTAACAATTATACTATGGGGGGTAGATCTGTGACATCTGATAATCTAATGGAGGAGTAGAGTCTGGTACTCTCGATCATTGCCCAATTCAAGTCTAAAAAGGAAGGACCCCAAACCATTGCACCAAAGAGCACTATGGGTCTTGCTAAGGAATCTAGGAGGGATAGCTTACATGATGTGTCTTGAAAGTGGTGGCTAAAGCACTGTCTCTTGAGCATGACAAGGGAACCCAACCCTTTACTAATCCGAGGCTAAATGGTTGATCTCAAGATGAAACAAGATTCAAAAAACTTAACCCCAAGGTATGTGTAAGATGATGCTATCTCAACTTTCTGACCCTAGAAGTGAAAATGGAGATGTGAAGTCTTCAAACCATCGAAGACCATAACACAAGTCTTCTCATGGTTCACGACTAGTTGTCTCATGTCACAAAAAGATGCAAGTCTATCCAAAATCCTTTGAAGACCCTTAGGAGAAGAAGCAAGGAGAAAAACATCATTAGTAAAAAGAAGGATGGAGATCAATACCTAGTGTAGATGATAACCATCACCTAGAAGTGAGGAGTCACTAAGAAAAGCCTCGAGCTCATCAATGTAGATCCTAAACAAGGTGGGTGAGAGAGGGTAGCCTTGATTCACCCCAATGGTGCTCTAGATAGGACTTATGGATCAAGTGAATAATGTGTCTCGATCAAGAGTCTAGAAAACCAAAACAAACTACTTTATTAAAGAGTGTAGAGGGATAAGGGCCCAGGATCATGATGTCAAGCTTGAAGAGCTCAGCCTAAAAACCCTCCTCATCAGCCACCCTACTACATCTCATAAGTCTAATGGCCTTGTAAATGTTGGATGTGGAGAATAAGTGACAATGAGGGAGTGGGCTGGGAAGGGGAGCAAGCTGACCTAGGATATCATAAAATGTGGAGACATGAAAGGCAAGGAGGCAAAGGTTGGGGGTGGACTGGTGTTGACTATGTCAAGGGAACATGATGTGCCAAAATAACTTGGGATATTGAATAAGCATGTCATTGAGGAATTTTCCCTATAAATCAATAAATAATCGCTTCTTATGGTAATGAAAGCATTTATAGGAGAGTCGTAAATTGGTGAAAGTGAGGGAATGAGTATCAAAAGCCAAGCGTAAGAAGCGGTGGAAGGTTTTAGAGGCATCATCAAACCACTAGTTCATGGGACAAGTATTTTGTCGAACAGATCTGGGAGTGCTGGGAATGGAGCGGTGAGGGATAGAGAGGAGAGTTAACTCCCAAATTGTGGTAGCTAGTGATTGAAACATGATGGACACTTGACTGTGATCCATGAAGCTAGCAGGGTAGAGGAATCTTCTCAAATGGAAAATGAAGAAGTCTTGATCAATATCCTCAAAATAGAAATGGGTAAGGGGGTGGTTTTGGGAAGGATGACTAGAGATGGGTGGTAGAGGGTGGGAAGAAATGCAAACCAAAAGGCTAAGGATGGCATGATCTACTAGGGGAAGATGAGAGATAGTAAAGTTTTGGATGGAGGGGAGGAAAGAAGCAACAATGAGGATATAATCAACCATGCTTGTACCCCCACTATGAGGCCAACACATAAAAATATTAGAACCCAGGAAGCAAGAGAGGCCATTCAGAATCACCAGATCGAAGGACTCACAGAGCTGGAGAAGGTGATGACCATAGCAAGTTAGAGGTCCATTGTGATCCTTGGACAAACATTGGAGCCCCATACTAGTAGGATCCCTCTCAGTAGTACAAATCAAGTTGGACCCACACTCATACTGGGGGGTCTAGAGATCTTTAGTCTATGCATTAAAGTCTCCTAAGATGATGATGTCATCCATACCCCTTAACTCGGAGATGCTCTCGAATAGGTTTGTAAAAGGGTTCTCATCCTCAAAATTATGAATGGCATAAGGTGAGGAAGTTAGTGGAAAGTAGTACATGACAATGAAGATATCTCTCTAATGGTGACTGGTGCTACCAACCCAGATCCACATAAATCTAGCCTGAGAGTCAGAAAGAACCAATGTGGTAGTATTGAACAGATCATCTTTAATCAAATAAGCAACCCCACTAGAACTACACACACCACTTGAAGTGTGAACCTCCTCTCTACAAAATGAAAGCCACTGATATCCTATGTAACTTGGAAGAGGTTGAGCAAGACTCACCTAAGTCTCGATAACAACTAAAAAATCAACATTCCCAACTACATCATGAATTAAGCCTAGCAAGGGCCATAGGGAGCCATTGCCATTCCAACAGTTGACAAGTAGAGAGCCAATGGAGGGCTTATTCCTAGCCAACTGTTGGTGCTTAGACCATCATTTGGCTTAGGTATGTCTCTCATCCTATCCCTTGGGAGGTGAGTCATGAATAACTGCTTTTAAATTACTTATTATTGCCCATTTCCTGTTACTCCTTGCTTCTACCAAGAGGCTCCTAGAGTGCTTTAGTTTAACTACCTATGATTTTGTGAGGTCCTCATTAAGAAATATCTTTGTGGGAAGAAGGAAAAGCTTCTTCTTTGCCCTAGGAGCTTGTAGTCCATCAGCTAATGAGAGAAACCCAATAAAAAGGGTTTCATCATGAGCAAACCATGCTCTATCTAATGTAATATCAGGAATACCTAGTTGCTCACTGAGAAATGAGTAGCCTATGGGGAGATGATCAATAGAGGATGAAGGAAGACCTCTAACCTAAAGGTTGAGTTCCTTGAAGTGCCTAACCCAATCCTCTGCCAACTTCTCTTGGACAATTTTTTCGACCTCAGGAAAAGGCGTAGTGCTAGAGTTTTTATAAGTGGAGGCCCAAGTTTTTATTTGCTACTCTATTTCAGTCCAAAGAGATGTTTTTTTATTAACAAGCTCTATCTATTGTCCTTTAGGTTTCCCATATCCCCAAAGTATTCGATAATTGAGTTGATATCTTTTGTAATGCCTATTGTTTGTGTGGTAAAAGTTTCAAAGAGGTCTTGGATGCATCAAGAATTAGCCACAACCTACTAGTTCAAATCATTCAATGATTGAGATAGGGAGTGTGTACTGTCTTGGAGAGTTTGTTTCACTAATTCTTACTTCTACAACTGCACTAAGAGACCTTGGGAAAATGCCGAGAGAGAAAGAGTTGTGACTTTCAAAGCTACATTATCCTTCTTCAATAATGTCAAGCAGTCAACTATCTGTTGTAGTGTTGTGGGATTGGGTCGAGGCTCCATGATTCAAAATAGTACTACACAATATATGAATAAAAAAATCTAATCATTATATTAATAAACCAAAGTAGATACTATACCTGACATTCTATCAAATAGTTCACATACAATCTTGTCTTGCAGTGGATAATCTACTTGCAGAAGTATTTTTTTTAAACACTTGGGCCTCAATCAGAGAAACCACCAACAACTTGCATACCAACCCCTCTAGAGTATAAAAACTCCATTATATCCCATTTAACATGGCTTAACCATGAATTTAACCTATAGAGGGAATGAGGCACAAACTAGAACCTGCAACAGCACAACCTTAGATCATGGCATCTCCATACCCAGGCTCCTTGTCTGTTCATTGTAGATCCCCATAGTTAGGTCTTGAGAAAAAGAAAAAAACTAATAAGCGCTACTATCAGATGGACAGTATGCCATGGCTACTAGAGCTTTGATCAAATAGAAAAATTCACCAAATTTCACACCAGTGGTAAACTTAGAGAGGTGTTTTTGGCACTGAATAAGTTCCACTAGAATAAGAAAACAAAAATTTTCTAACTGTTTTGCAGAGGGTTGGGAAACTAGAACTAGAAGTAGAGATAAACGTTCATTAAGGTATGTATTAGCTGATTACTCTACATTAATTTTAAATTCATTAAGTAAACATATACCATTCACTGATTAATACAATCATGTTAGTGTCTCTATCCATCATATCATAACTAATCATCAATTACAAGTTTAATTCCCGAAGTTATCATTAATAATACTTCCTTTGAACATTACATTAAAACATGATATTTTTTTCCTTTCTATCATTCACTTAGATACATCATAGCATAACTATTCTTAAGCTCATTTTTCTTTTATCCATCAATATAAAGAGATACTTAAACAAATACCATTATTGAAACATCTTTTAAATGCTCTAAAATAATACAATGTGTTCACTTTTCCATTTCCTTGCTCTAAGAGCTACCTTTTGCTATTTATATTGCTTTGAAATTGAATTAAATCAATATACATAATTAAGCCACACACTTATCACTCCTTTTAGTATATTATATTTATATGAATAGATATACATTAGTACACCTCAACATAAAATAATATACTTGAAGATAAATTCCTCAAAGATCAGTTTGGAAGAGAAAATGAACAAGGAGCATTCATGAGACCACAAACAATTACTTGATAAAATTAATCACTCAACCACACATAACCAAAAAGGTCCACTCCTCTGAGCTAGGATATAGAAAAAAAGGCCCACACAAGAGGTGACAACTAGGATTTTCTGTGAGCCATCACCCTGATCCATCATATCACATCTGATACATTATATTGTGACATGTTATGACTCGATATGTTGAGACATTATTTGATGGATTGTACATTATCTATACTATTTATGTCATGTGACATTTTACTTTAAAAATGCTTAATTATGTTATTTGAAGTAAAATGTGTTGGCATGCATTATGATGACATATTTCAGTAAATGATTCAAAATTATGAATATGTTAAATACTTTAAGTATGCAAATAGCAATGATTAAATATGTGTTGAGAAATAAGAAAGGTAATTTAAATGAAAGTTTTAATGTTTTGATCAATCTGATTATGCAAATTTAGTTTAAATATGAATTTGATGTTATCGAACTACTAATATTCGAATTAAGTGTGCAAGATAATTAACCATGGAATTAATCAAAGAATCAATAACTGACCCTATGTGCAAACTGTAAGACTAAGGTTTAATCTAATAAAGTGATTCAAACCTCGTTGTCAAGTGTTATGGGCCCTTGCTTTTCAATGCAAAATTGATTTTGTTTTGATGAAATAAGGAGAGATAAGATAATATAATATAAGATAAGATAATTTATTAATTTCCAACAGGAGACCACAAATGGGTCTAAAGGACTGAGAATATAAACAGGGGCTAGAAGGTAGGAAGACCACCAAACAGTGTCTGAGTACAACAAAACAAAATAGAAATAATCATAACAAGAAGAATAGAAAGAGGAAAAATAACAAAAGGGGGATTACAAAACCACAAAACTAGTGGTTTGTAACAATGAAAAAGTAACTCAAAACAAAAGGATAGCTAGCTGTGTGCAGAGAAATTTGAGCCCAATGCTGGGTGGAGAAAGAAATAGAAGTTTATGAGATTTGGTAGCCTTGGAAGAGGCATGTGATTTTTTGTTCTTATTGACATCTCCTACCTATAAAAATCCACCTTCTCCCAAGTCATAGATTCTTTATGAAACCTTTTGTGCATACCTTTGATGGGAATTATATGTTTAGTTGGTCATTGTGATTGTTTTCTGAATGTCACTTAGTCAGTTACTAATTCTCCTAGCTTGGGGTGAGGCCTCCTTGAGGCCTAGGTTGAGAGGTGAGCTCTCCATGGTTGTTCTTTTTGTTTTGTATATTATCTAGATAGGTTATCATGATGGAGAAATCCTATTTTTCTTGGAGCACTAATGGTGTTCTTGATGTCATGTTATTGGAGGTTTCTCCATTGTTATACCACCTGTTGAATTACATATCCATGTTAAGAATGATCATGAAAGAGATGGTCTAAATGTTGTAATTGCAATATTTATAAATCAAACATTTAGTTATTGTATGAAATAAGAAAGTTATGTGATCAAGTTTTATTAAACTATAAATCACATCTCACTTTCAATTAGATTGCTTTGTAAAAGTTCGAGTTGATAACTCTCTAAATTTCTCAATGAAATCTTCATTTTGATTCATTGTATTTGAAAGCTCTTATTATAGAATATGGATAAATGAGTTATTTAATTGATAGATTCTATAATTCATCCTTTAAATCTTGCGAAAAAAATCAATATTCAATTTAGATACATTTATCTTACTTGCATATTGAAACCTCACTTCGTACAAATTTTGTTAATTCAACAATTGTTACCTTATATTGCATTGTTTATAAACTACCTAAAACTACTCCTAATTTGAATACCAAATTCAACATCAAAATTATCCCTACAATCCACTCGAGAGAATGAACCAAACATTAATACCATATCATGCTAAACATTTCTATGGGGAAACCTAACACTTTGAAGGAGAAAAGAGAGCTTACAATTTTTATCTAATTGAGAGAGCCAAAGTTACTCTTTGGAAAATGTATGGAAAAGTATTAATTCTCATTGCAATAGAGAATTTTCCTTAGAATCTATTATTTTCCTAATAAAACTTACTCAAAAATTCCCCACCTAATAAACTTTATGGTATAACTCTCCTACTTAATTCTTACTAAGGATAACTATTCAAACTTATATATAAAATAAAACAAAATAAAATTACACTTGATGTAAGGGAGGAAGGGACACCCATGCAATCTCACCCCCACCTCATACCTTCAAATTTGTGCGCAGGTATTGATAGGGAATGCAAAGTTCTAAATAAACAAAAGAAAAAACTTGCAATGTATTTTGTTCCTAACTACCCCTCCCCTTCCCAATGTTCCTCTCCATTTCCATGCATTGGGAATCCTTTTTTCCTACCATACGTACATCTTACCATCCCATCACCTTGCTGATGTGGGTTATGGAAAATGGCACATTAGAGAGCATTTATTCAAATCTTGACCTTCCCCTCCCAGTCTCCAATGCATGCCATCCTGCACATTCCTCCCCAACATACTCCCTTGGCCAATTTTGGGAAGCGTACTAGCTACATGGGAAAATGTGATTCCACTCGGGAAGCACATATTTAGGGTTTGAGGAGAACTCGTGGCAAGTGGACCACTTGGGTGATATGTCAAGTAGGTGGTTAGGTGTTTAGATAAGTTAGTTTATAATTAGTGTTACTTTATAGTTTTTTTTTTATAAGTTTTGTATTATGAGATTAATGTTAGTAAATAGGTGTTAATGAAAATGTTTGTTTTCCTTTTTAATATTTAATTATATTAAAATGAAAGTGTTAGGTGTAAGTAGGGTTATGTTAGGAAATTTCTTTGGGTTAGTAAAGTTTAGATTAGTTAGTAATCTTTACTTAGTACTATTTTATAGTTAGTTGATTAGTTTTAAATTTAGTTAGATTCAACTTATTAGTAATTTTGGTTAGTATTTGCAAATAAGGATTAGTATAAAGGTGACTTTTGGAATTAGGTGTTTTAAAATTTGTAGGGACAATGTTAGTTGCTTAGGTATGTAACGGTGGATTAATAATGTATTAAAAGGTAGTAGTTCATAAGAGATAATGGTATATGATTTCATGGTAAGGTAATAGGTATGTCAAAGTCAACTTAATAACATATATTTAAATGTATTGTTTTAGTTCTAAATGGTTAGATTATATTCAGGACAAAGAGCTAAGATATTGCTAGGCCAACCTATAAATGCAGTTCAATATGTATCTATAATTTTAACTTGTAAAATGAATTAAGTAAAATTGTATTAAATTAATCTAGCCTAACTCTTCATCGCAATAAAAGTGATCCAACCATTATTTTACATTTAAACGTGAAACTATAGTCAATCAATTGAATCATTCAACCTTACCTAGGTTTTCTTGTAGCACTGGAACCTAGGGTTTTGAAAACCATGCAATAGGATGGAATACCTATTTTTGTATCCTCATGGGACATAATCTGAACTCAACTATATACCTAGACCTGGTAAGTCAAAAACTTATTGTACAGGTTGTTATCACTCTTCTGCATTTTACTAAATGATAGTCTACATGTTTATATGTTAACTTGGTTGAATTTACCCCCTTTAAAAAAAAATTGTGTTTTTTTTCCTGAAATTTTGGGCATGACATTTTGGTATTAGATCATCAATTTCAACACTAGGAACCTAAACCCATTACATTTTAACTTTTTCAAAACTTTAGCTTTTGTGAAGGATGCCTCCTGCCACACAAAATGTCCAATGAGGTAGAGGTCGTAGAGCTACAGGTGGTTGGGTAGAATAGGGGGTTGGAACACCACCTCCACCACCTCAATCTCTACCTCCACCAACACCATCACACATTACCCTAACTAGGATATTTTGGATGCCCTCCAAACCTTGATTGAAGTAGTTTAGTAGAGACTACCACCCATAGTACAACTCGAGCAGAAAATTCCTAAAGGGAAAGCATAGGTACCTAGAGGAGGCATGGAAGATGATAGAGAGAAGAGTATGATTCCCCCACCAAGGCAGTTTGAGGGATAGAGCAATCATGAGGGTGAGTCAGTGCATTAGTTAGAACCACCACTTGATAGACCTCCTAGATATGTAGGAAATGAGATCAAGGAGTTGACATGACTCCATCCACAATTGTTTTTGGGCTCCAAAGATGGGGTAGTAGCAGAGGCTTTGTTATAGAGTGTGTAGTGGTGATCTGGATTACATCCTTATGGGAGTAATCTAAAGGCATGACTAGCAGTCCATTTACTATAGGAGAATGCCTCCAATTGGTGGCAATAGGAGGAATCTATAGGAGGAGTGAGGATTGACACCCTTACATGAGAGACATTTTTGGCCAAATTTTGTGAGAAGTATCTTTTTCAACACTTTAAACAAAAGCAGATAGAGGAGTTCCATTCTCTACAACAAATGGGCCTCATAGTAGTCCATTATGGGAGTTAGTTCCTCAAGATCAAACTTTATGTTGAATACATGAAGGATGAGATACTACAGATCCATCATTTCATCATGGTATTTGATTTCTCTCTCTAGGGTACAATCCTCTTAGCTTTCCCTACTACTTTTAGATGAGTAGTTGAGATAGCACTAGTTACCGAGGATTCTTAGGGTAGACAAGAGTCTCAGGATCGGTCTCAGAACTGAAACTCTACTCAGTAAGTAGTTAGGACAATAGAGACCCCCCTTGGAAAGGGAATTAGAACAACTTAGCAATGTCCTTTAAGGGTGTACTCTAGGTAGAAACCATCACAGGGATATTAGGGCTCTAAGCCCAAGTAGTGGTAGTCATATGGTCCTAAATAGGATCAGAAGGCACAGGCCTCAGAGTTACAGCTAGGTTACACTAGATCTAGTAGGACTGGAGGTCTACAACAATCTAAATCATAGGGTATATAGGTTTATACCCAGGGACTATGCTACACTTATGGTGGCATGGATCACCTAGCTAGAGAGTATTCGTAGTGGGGTAGAAGCAAGGAGTTGGGTCTCAATTTCATGGAAGTTTGAGGATTGAGATCATTTAAAAATGGGTACTCATTTTAGGCTCAAGCACCTGATCCTAAATTTAAAAAATAGGTAGTCGTTTTTAAAAAAATTGGGTACCCATTTTTGAAAACATTAAAAAATTGTATTTTTTAGAAATGGGTATTGTTTTTGAAAAGTTAAAAATGGGTACCCATACTTATTTTTAAAAATTAAATTTTTTTTTTTTGGGGGGGATTTCGTATGTTGATTTGACATTTTCAAAATGGGTACTCATTTTTTGAATTTCAAATAATGGGTGCTTGTTTCTTACAACATTGGGTGGGATTTTTTCTCCCACCTTGAATTTTGGTTCGAGATAGGCTTGGTAAGACCAAGCCTATGCATTGACCTCAAGATTTGGCTAAGGCATTGAACAAACAAATTCACACCTTGCCATAATTTTTAGAGGATCTTCTCAATCAAATTTTTTTATGAAACAAAAACCCATTAGAGCTCTAACTGTCCTAATTTTAGAAATATACATTTTGTAGTGCTATGATTTTATTTAATACTTTTGCATTATTTTTTAATGAACGTGGTACCTAAATGTAAAATAGTGAAGTTCACTAAAACTTTAATAACTTTTTTATTTTATAATTTTTCTTAAATCAATTTATATGTCATCAATATACATACAATTCTTTTGAGGTTAAAAAAAGATTTTTTGAAAAAAGTGAAATTTTAATCAAATTATAGTTTTCATACACAAGAGGTTTTAAAATTCGCCTTTGTAGCCAATTAATAACTAATAATAAAAGAAATATTCAATAAAAAATTAAGGAAAAATATTGTCATCAATCTTAGGTGTATTAGGTAACTCTCTTTAAAAGAATTTACAAAAATTCATTTATTTGTGTCAAATTATGGTGTCCGTACACGAGTGTGGTATGGTTCTAAAACAAACATTTTTAAAAAGTGGTTTCTAAAGATCCATAGTAAAAAAAAATCCATCATATGGCTACACAAATAAATTACATATTCAAAAACTAGATTTTGAACACTAAAAAATTTATTTTTAAATTTTTTTATATTCAATCTCTAAATGCCTCAAATTTTGACATCAATTGATAAAAAATTTCAAAAATAGGAAAAACACTTCCACTTTTTGCCCAAAAGTGAGATCCAACTTCTTGCACTTACCCAGGGACAATCAACCGGTGATCAGAGAGGGGCCACCTCAGAGCCTACAGTTTGTGATATGGGTAGATCCCACTTGTGGCCGATAACTGCCAGGTTGAGCATCAGGCCATAGTTATAGAGGCCATAGGTATGATACGAGGTAGTATGGTTGCTATTTTATTTGATTCCATAGTGACTGACTCCTCTATATCTTCATTTACAATGGAGCATTGCGGGCTAGAGGCAGTTAGACAGGATGTTAGTTGGGAGGTAGAGTTAGCCTTAGGAGCCAGAGTGTTAGTTAGTTCCATGGTTCAAAATTGTCAAATTCAGATTGGAGACACGTCCATGATGTTTGATCTACACATTAACCCTCTAGGTTCATATGATATTGTCCTTGGTATGGATTGGCTTTATGCCCACAATGCCAAGATGGACTGTCGATAGAAGAGGGTAGAATGTGTGGATAAGCATGGGATTTCTAGAGTGATCTCCAAAGTGTAGAGACTCGTATTTCTTCGTATGATTTTTGCTATGCAGCTTAGATGGTGCATGCAAAAGGGATGTCAGTTGTTTGCTATCACCATTAGTAGTAGAGAGAAGGATTTAGAGGGAGAGCCATCCCTCGATGATTTTCCTATTCTGTAGGAGTTTGCAGATGTATTTCCTTCAAAGCTCCTTGGTATGCCTTAACCCAAAGCAGTGGATTTTCACATAGATCTTGTGCCAGGAGTCAAGCCAGTATCGAGAGCACCATATAGGATGACTACTCATGAGCTCGATGAGCTAAAGACTTAGTTAGAGGAAATCTTAGAGAAAAGTCATATTCAACCTAGTGTGTCACCTTAGGGTGCACCAGTGATCTACGTGAAGAAGAAGGATGAATCACTTAGGTTGTACATTGATTATAGACAATTGAACAAAGTAATCATTAAGAACTGATACCCACTTCTCAGGATTGATGAGGATGGATCACTTAGGTTGTGCATTGATTATATACAATTGAATAAAGTAACCATTAAGAACTGATACCCACTTCCCAGGATTGATGATCTCTTTGATCAGTTACAGGGTGCTCGAGTATTCTCAAAGATAGATTTGAAGTCAGTTTATCATCATTTGAGGATTTTGGAGAGTGACATCTATAAGACTATATTCCATATGAGGTATGGTCACTATGAGTTCACTATGGTACCATTTGACCTTAATAATGCTCTGGTTGTATTCATGAGCCTCATGAATGGAGTATTTTGCACCTTTTTGGATAAGTTTTTATTTGTATTCCTAGATGATATTTTGATATATTTTTATGATGAGAAAGAGCATGAGGAACACCTAAGAAGGGTGTTGCAGAAGTTGAGAGAAAACCAGTTGTATGGTAGCTTATCGAAGTGTGCATTCTTCAGACCTGAGATACATTATTTGTGTCATGTTATATTAGGTGATGGAGTCTTAGTAGATCCATAAAAGATTAGGGCCATCATGGATTGGTTAGCACCCACCAGTTTCACTGAGGTGAGGATTTTTATGGGATTAGCAGGATAATACCAACACTTTAGTGCAAGATTCTCTAGATTGGCACACCCGATCACGTCTCTTCAAAGAAAAAGGAAGAAGTATGAGTGGATAGAGAAGTATTAGAGAGATTTCAAAGAGCTCAAGAGAACCCTCACAAGTGCATTGATCCTTGTAGTGCTAGATCCTTCTGTGAATCTTGTGGTGTAAACAAATGCATCTTTGAATGCTATATGGGAAGTCCTTATGCAAGATGGATGACCTATTTCTTATGATTCTAGGAAGTTGAAGACTCATGAACTTAATTACCCTACTCACAACCTAGAGCTTGCAACAGTGGTACATGTTTTAGTGAGATGACACCACTTCCTCTTAGGTCATAGATTCGAGCTTCATTCTGACCATCAGATCTTGTAATACATATTTGCACAGCCAAACCTTAATGCTAGGAGAATAAGGTGGATGGAGTTCCTTTGTGAGTACAATTTTGATGCTCATTATATAAGGGGATAGGATAATGTGGTTGCAAATGCCTTGAGTAGAAGGCACCATGAGCTTTCACCTGTGACCACTTGCACTAATTTAAGAGAGTGTATCCTACATCATTTTCCAGAAGATGAGCTATATGCACATGTTAGTCAATTGGTGCATTCTTAGAGACCCTTAGAAGGGAAGTACTCAAAGTATTCATTGGAGTCTAATGGACTTTTGCATCATAGAGAATATATCTATGTAGCTTCCATTGGGGGTTTGCACAAGCTACATGTAGATTTGAGGTAGTTATATCATTGGCCAAGCATTACAGTGCAAATTGCTAGCATTGTTGTAAAATGCCTTGAGTGTCAGAGGGTGAAGGCAGAGCACCATCATCTTGATGGACTTCTTCAGCCTCATGAGATTCCATAGTGGAAGTAGGATACCATTTCTATGGATTTTACTATTAGTCTTCCCATGTCTTTTTACTGCCATGATGTAATTTTGGTGATGGTTGACATGTTAACCAAGGTTTCCCACTTCTGACCCATGCGTTCTACTTTCACATCACAAGACATAGCTTTGTTGTTTTTGTGGGACATTTTTAGAATTCATGACATTCCCCATAATATCATCTTAGATAGAGACTCACTATTCACATCATCCTTTTGGAAAGAGATACAATCAACATTGGGCACTACGCTCAATTTTAGTACATCATACCACCCTCAATCTGATGGTGAGACCGAGAGAGTGAACTAGGTGTTGGAGGATATGTTTCACATGTACATAATGGACCATCAGGTCAAATGTGATGAATACTTGCATCTTGTCGAGTTTTCTTATAATGATGGGCACCATTCCTCTATAGTTATGCCACCTTATCAGGCCTTGTATGGAAGACCTTGCATAACACTCTTGAGTTGGGATAGGATCGACGATAGAGTATCTATTGGACCTCAAATAGTCAAAGAGATGGAGCAACAGGTGAAATTGATTTGACAATGCCTTAGAGAGGCATATGATAGGTAGAAGAAGTATGCTAATGTGAAGAGGAATGATCCAGAGTATAGATTTGGAGACAAAGTCTTCTTGAGTGAGCGACCACACAAGAGTCCAATCCAATTCAAAAAGGGTTCTAAGTTAGCAGATCGATTCATTAGACCTTTTGAGGTCTTGGGGAGGATAAGACTAGTTGTTTACTATCTAGCCTTGCCACATAGCTTGTCATGCACCCACGATGTGTTCCATGTTTCTATACTTAGAGGATATATATATATGATGAGTCTTACATTATAGATTGGGATGCCTTGCAAGTGGAGTCAGACAGACAGTTAGCATTGGATTATTATTGCTCGGTGGACCCTAGATCTTTGAGGACAAGAAGTGGACCAGGTTAGGGCAAGAGGAATTGTTATGATGAGGTTATAACTTCATGGGAGGATGGAACACAGATGAGATCTTAATACCCATACCTTTTTGATGAACTCTAAGAGCAAGTTCATGCCTAGTGGGGGAGAATGTAAGGCCTCACCGTAATCCATCATATCACATCTGATATATTATATTTTGAGACATTATGACTCGATATGTTGATACATTATTTGATTGACTGGACATTATCTATATTATTTATGTTGTGTGATGTTTTACTTAAAAATTCTTAATCATGTTATTTAAAGTTTAATGTGTAGGCATCCATTATGATGATGTATTTCAGTAAATGATTCAGAATTATGAATATGTTAAATACTTTAATTATGCAATTAGTGATGATTAAATATGTGTGCAGAAATGAGAGGTTATTTAAATGAAATTTTTAATGTTTGGTCAATGTGATTATGCAAATTTGGTTTACATATATGAATGTGATGTTATTAAACTACTAATATTCGAATTGAGTGTGTAGGATAATTAACCATTAAATTAATTGAAGAAATAGTAATTGACTCTATGTGCAAACTTTAAGACTAACGTTGAATCTAATAAAGTGATTCAAACCTAGTTGGCAAGTGTTTAATTTGTATCGTACTTTGAATGTTTGTGTATCATTTTGTATTTTGTGATATGTTGAATGTTATGTAAAAGTAATTCTTATAGTGTCACTTAACACTCGTTATATGCATATGTGTGCTAACATGTCAATTTAGGGTTAGCATAGTAACCCATAAATCTAAGATTGATTAGTTAGTAATCTAAACTAATCTTCCTTAGTTAGGGTTTAGTGGAAACATTACATCCTTAGGGTTTTTGAAGATAAAATATTTAAAGCCACTTGTATAGGTCCTAAAATGATCGTAGAGGCCAAATTTAGTGCAATTCAAGTGCCCAGGTGGTATGTGTATGGGTTAGGAACCTTTTCCACCCTTCTAGAGCTACCTAGGAATATTTATGACCCCTACAATATCCCAATTTCCTTTTGTTGCGAAAATGGATCATATCCATGAGGTTACCCAAGTTTTCACTCTTTCAAAAGGTTTCCTTTATGATAGGGGCAAGTGGGGAGACCATAGGAGGCCTAGAGTCAAGTTTTAGAGTTATTGCTATTTTGGGTAGATAAGTTTAGAGGCTATTTAGAGTCCCTTGGAAGAGTTGAAGGTTGTTCACCCATTCTCTATATTTAGAGAAGTCAAGTGTAGAGTTACAAGAAGGAGAGGATTTAGCTCATCTCAAATTTCATTGTCATAACGTTTGTGAAGGTAGTTCTCCATTACCATGGTGATGTTCTTGTTCATTGCTTGAATGTGTTAAATTCTTGTATATTGTAGTATGTGTGTTTTTGTATGATGTGAGGGATGGATATTGTGGGTTTAATTTTCTTTCTTTTCATATTTCTTTTTCCTTTTTTTGTTGAGGAAACTATGAAGGGAGTGTTGGCATTACTCACCCTCGAATAGGGTAGATGTGGCTATGTACAAGAGAAAGGCTTTAGTTGGACTCCAAGTCAGTGTAAAGTATTTTCTCATGTTGAGGAGAGGGAGGAAGAAAGGTGTTATGGGTCCTTTCTTGTGAATGCAAATTTGATTTTGTTTTAGGGAAATAAGGAGAGAAAGAAATGGAAGTTTATGAGATTTGGTAGCCTTGGAAGAGGCATGTGATTTTTTGTTCTTTTTCACATCTCCTATTTGGAAAAATCCACCTCCTTCCAAGTCATAGGTTCATTTTGGAACGTATTGTGCATACCTTTGATGAGAATAATATGTTCAGTTGGTCATTGTGATTTTTTTATGAATGTCACTCGGTCGGTTACTAGTTCTCCTAGCTAAGGGTGTGGCCTTCTTGAGGCCTAGGTTGAGAGGTGAGCTCCCCATGGTTGTTATTTGTGTTTTGAAGATTGTCTGGATAGGTTATCATGATGGAGAAATCCTTGTTTTCTTGGAGCACTAATGGTGTTCTTGATGTCATGTTGTTGGAGGTTTCTCCATTGTTATACCACCTATTGAATTGCATATCCACGTTCAGAATGTTCATTAAAGAGTTGGATTAAATGTTGTAATTTCAATATTGATAAATCAAAAATTTAGTTATTGTATGAAATAAGCAAGTTATGTGATCAAGTTTTATTAAATTGTAAATCACTTCTTACTTTCAATTAGATTGCTTTGCAAAAGTTTGAGCTGATAACTCTCTACCTTTCTCCATGAAATATTTGTTTTGATTCATTATGTTTGAAACCTCTTATTATAGAAAATGGATAAAATAGTTATTTAATTGATAGACACTATAATTCATCTTTAAAATCTTGTGAAAAATAATCAATTTTTGATTTAGATACATTTATCTTACTTGCATATTGAAACTTCAATTCGTATAAATTTTGTTAATTAAATGATTGTTACCTTATATTGCATAGTTTATAAACTACCCAAAATTACTCCTAATCTAAATACAAAAGTTATATCAAAATTATACCTACAATTCACTCAATATATTGAACCAAACATTATTATCCCATGACACTATAAATTCCTATAGGGCAACCTAGCACTTTGAAGTAGAAAAGAGAGCTTACAATTTTCATCCAACTAAGAGAGCCAAAATGCTCTTTGGAAAATGTATGGAAAAGTTTTAATTCTCATTGCAATAGAGAATATTCCTTATAATCTATTATTTTCTTAATAGAACTTACTAAAAAATTCCCCACCTAATAAATTTTATGGTATAACTGTCCTACTTAACTCTTTCTAAGGATAACCATTCAAACTTATATATATATATATATATATAACACTTGATGTAAGGGATGATAGGACACCTATGAGGGCCCACCCCCATCTCATAACTTCAAATTTGGGCCTAGGTATTGCTAAGGAATGTAGAGTTTTATATAAACAAAAAAAAACAAATATATAGACAAACAAAAAACAAACTTGCAATGTATTGTGTTCCTAACTACCCCTCCCCTTTCCAACATTTCTCTCCATTTCCATGCATTGCGAATCCTTCATTCCTACCATAAGTACATCTTACCATCCCATCACCTTTCTGACATGTGTTGTGGAAAATGGGAGATTAGAGAACATTTATTCAAACCTTGGCCTTCCCCTCCCAATCTCCAACACATCCCATCCTGCACATTCCTCCCCAATGTTCTCCCTTGGCCCATTTTGAGAAACACACTAGCTCCATGGGACAACGTGATCTCACTTCGGAAGCACACATTTGGGGTTTGGGGAGAAGTGATGGAAAATGGGCCACTTGGGTGATGTGTCAAGTAGGTGGTTATGTGCTAGGATAAGTTAGTTTGTAACTAGTGTTAGTTCATAGTTTTTGTTTTATAAGTTTTGTATTATGATGTTAGTGTTAGTAAATAGGTGTTAATGAAAATGTTTGTTTTCTTTTTTAATATTTAGTTATATTAAAATAAAAGTGTTATGTGTACATAGGGTTATGTTAGGAAATTACCTTGAGTTAATAAAGTGTAGATTACTTAGTAATCTTTACTTAGTACCATTTTATAGTTAGTTGGTTAGTTTTAAATTTAGTTAGAATTAAATAATTAGTAATTTTGGTTAGTATCTGCAAATAAGGTTTAGTATAAAGGTGACTTTTGAAATTAGGCATTTTAAAATTTCTAGTGACAATGTTAGTTGCTTAGGTATGTAATGGTAGATTAATAATGTATTAAAACGTAGTAGTTGATAAGAGATAGTGGTATATGATCTCATGGTAAGGTAATGAGTATGTCGAAATCAACTTAATAATGAATATTTGAATGTATTTTTTTTAGTTCTAAATGGTTAGGTTATATTCATGACAAAGTGCTCAGGTATTGCTTGGACAACCTATAAATGCAGTTCAATACACCTATAATTTTAACTTGTAAAATGAATTAAGTACAATTGCATTAAATTGATCTAGCCTAACTCATGATCAAAATAGAAGTGTTCCAACCATTATATTACATTTAAACATGAAACTATAGTCAACCAACTGATTCATTAAACCTGACCTAGGTGTTCCTATGGCATTGGAACCTAGGGTTTTGAAAACCATGCAATAGGATGGAATACATATTTCTACATCCTTATGGCTCAACTATGTACCTAAACCTGGTAGCCTAAAAACTTATTGCTCCTTGTTATCACTCTTCTAAATTTACTAAATGATGGTCTACATGTTTATATGCTAATTTAGTTGAAACTACATACAAAAAAAAATTTATTCGTGTGTTTTACCTTGATATTTTTGGCATGACATGTTCCTAAGGTGGTAGTACCCTTCCCAAAATAAAGAACAATGAGGTTATAAAAAATAATAATGGAAAAAGGATTGCTAGAGGCAACAATATCAAGAGTGAGGGATTCTAAGGTATTGACTAGGTGAGCATCATCACACACCCCTCAAATGTTGGGATCAATCCCCTGACCAATTTTTTTCCTGCTACACCTAAGCCTTCTACATAATGACACATGATCCCAGTACACCAACAAAGCATATGCAACCTCTTAACCATCTTTATCTTTATTAATGGGATCACCCAAACTCCCAAATAAAAAGTTAATTTTATTAATGTTTTTAATTAATTACCAAACTCACATGTAGAATCCAACCTACATAGTGCCTAGTCACCTACTTCATAGGATCCTCTATCGACTAATTTTGGGTTCTACCACCTATGGTGAGCTACTCACCTAGAGAAACTAATTTAACCTACCCTTAAGAAAGCATAATAAAAAGTTGATTGGGTTTAGCAAAACTCTAATTGTCCCTAGCTCAATGGACAACCCTAAATCCTAATATGGCCTTCAAAACTCATGAGAAGGAATCAAAATGATCTATACATGGTATTGACATAGTGCAAGGCAAGAGAATCCCCAAAGGAGATGTCCAAACCCCTAACAAACAACCACAAAGTGGAAATACAACAACCAAGCAACAATAACGCAAGATCTGATATCTAATCACAACTCTTCATTCATATAATAATTGATCACATGCAATATGCCCGACTATAAGGCCTTTCAGGTTAGGGCCAACTACAAACAATAATTACAAAATTAGTTATGCAAGATCCAACTTTTAAACCCAATCCTAGCTAGTCCAAATACACAACTTGATAAGAACATGAAGAAGAATCCACACTTGTACCCTTAGGTCCACCAAGTAATCCTCTGGTTCCTAAGACACAACCCTAACTCTTCAAAATTTGCAACTACTCCTCATCCCCTTCTCCAAGTTGGAATGAATAATACTCTTCCTCCTACCAAAAGACTATACACGACCCCTTACTTATATCCAACTAAGTCACAAGTTGGCCCAACTCATTACAAACTAAATTAAATCCCTTACATTCAATATAGGTCGAGCCACAAGTTGGCTATAACACTAACTTAAATACCCATACACATATTAAATGCCAAAAGTCAACTCACAAACAACTCAACACCAATAGAAACCAAGACTAAACTGTACGCCAGTAAATTTCCAAGCATTGTTGAGCTCCAGAGACCATGCCAAGTTCCAAAACATATACTGTACCCAATAGTGACCAAGCACCAGTCCTTCGACCAATTACTAGTCGAAGTATCCTCCAAAGTAACTACTGAGCCTCCTCCCATGAACTCCAAAAGAGTCACCAAGAAAACCCAAAATGCTCCTACATCAGACTCCCCAGGTAAATAATAAATTGTGTCCCACACTTCAATGCCTAAAGAATGATCAATAACCATCTTCATCTTCACCAAAGGCTTCCACTCAAACATGGATAGGAAAACCAATCTGCACATCATCCACATCTGCATCATTCTATCAAACACCAGAATCTCAACCATTGAATCAACATGCTCACTCCCACAAACAAACTGAACATAATACTTCATCAGTAAAACCTCATCCACATCAGAAACTAGTGAATCCATAGTAGTAGCAATAAACTCCATGTCAGTAGCAATATGTAGATCTCTATCAACACATGCTAAACTCACAACACCAACAATCTCATTGCTCATAATAAGATGATCTATAACATGCATCTCACCACCAACAAAAATCGAATCATCTATGACCAAATGCTTTGCAATCTCCATGTTAGTCCCAACCAACTGATCATGAAAACCAATCTCCATGCCAGCATCAACAAGGTTAGGAATATTCACAACAATAGCCTCTAGTTGCTTTGCAAGTTTTGTACCAGACTCCACAAACTAATCAACAAAACTAACCCCTTCCACCTCGACCTTCTTATGCCATCTCTCTCAAAAAAGTCTCTTAACTGGTGAGACAACTCTCTTCTGAATCGGTAGACTCCAACTCCACAAACATCTGTGCAATTTCTTCCTTATCCCATCCTTAACTCAATCAACCAAGCTAGCTTCATGCTAAATATACATCTCAAAAAGCCTCCTCTTCACCACATCATGAAGATTTGCAATCATCCTAGGGTCCAATCCCCTCAAAGCCATCTCCTAAGATCTTCACAAACCCTCTGCAAAAAATCCTTTCCATGCTCCTTGTAATAAATTTGAAATGTTTGCAAGTTAGATCGCAACCTACCACCTCACACAAACAATTAAGAACCACATCATAAGTCGAGAACCATAGATCTACAATCCACAAACTCTCTACGATCATGCCTCAACAAGATTAGTCTTCCATCTTTGCATCCATCAATCCACCTACAAGCCCCCTATAATTTCAAGTTAGAATCATGATCTTCCACCTCACAACTAAGATATCTAGGACTCTAAAAGGAACATTATACCACTAGATCAATATATTCTTAGATCAACTTCTTGCAACCCAAGCCTTGGTGCAAACTGCCTCAACTTTGGTGATCTGTCTACACACTCAAGAACAACGTTTGCTCTGATACCATCTGACATAGTGCAAGGTAGGAGAATCCCCAAAGGAGATGTCCAAACCCCTAGCAAACAACCACAGAGTAGAAATACAACAACAAAGCAACAATAATGCAAGATATAATACCCAATCACTTCTCTTTATTCATATAATAATTGATCACATATAATATGCCTGGTTGTAAGGCCTTCTTGGTTAGGGCCAATGACAAATAGCAATTACAATATTAGTTCTGCAAGATGCAACAAGATCCAACTTAAAAACCTAATCCTAGCAAGTCCAGATACACAACTAGATAAGAACACCAAGAAGAATCCACACTTGTACCCTTAGGTCCACCAAGAAATCCTCTAGTTCCTAAGTTGTAGCCCTTCTTCAAAATTTACAACTACTCCTCATCCCCTTCTCCAAGCTAGAATGAACAATGCTCTTCCTCCTACCAAAAGACTCTACAAGACCCCTTACTTATACCAAACTAAGCCACAAGTCGACCCAACTCATTACAAAATAAATTAAATCCCTTTAATTAAATATAGGTTGAGCCACAAGCTGGCTACAACACCAACTTAAATACCCATACACAGATTAAATGCCAAAAGTCAGCTCATAGATAACTCGGCACCAATAGAAACCAAGGCCAAATTGAGCACCAGTAAATTCCCAAGCATTGCTAAGCTCTAGAGGCCATGTGGAGTTCTAGAGACCATGCCAAGTTCCCAAACATAAACTGTACCCAATAGCGACTAAGTACCACTCCTTCTAAGCATCCTCCAAAGTAACTACTGAGCCTCCTCCCATGAACTCTAAAGTAGTAAAAGAAAACCCAAAACACTCCTACATCAAATATCAAAACAATATTGAATATATTTAAGGTCCAAATGAATTAAAATCAAGACCCTAAAAGACTCTATTAACCTATAACCCTCTAACACTTGATAACTTTCAAAAATTGATTTATTTTAAATAATGGTTAAATGTCAAGCAAAACCATCAACGAGAAATGACCCATATCATTTACAAAACATATAAGTAATCCAGTCACTTTAGTGAAAAAAAAACATCTCTATATACTTTTTCTAAAATTTATGTGAAGATCCTTGGTGGGGATGAAAGTTATGGCTTAAATTCTTTAAAAAAAAACCCTAGTCAATGTTTCGACATGCATTTACTAAAATGGTTGTAACTTTCACAAAAAATAATAAATATCTATCAAACTAGTGGAAAATGAAGTATAAAATATAGGAGCTATTGGCATCTAAATTAACAACTTTTGAATAACCTAGTGATAAGAACACATGCACCTAGGGGCAGCCAACTCCCATCTTCAATGCACCTATTCAAACACTAGGGCCAACTATAAAACCATTTAACTCTCCTTCTTCTCTTCAGGCTTTGTGAAACCTAGGCGGGTGGACCTTAGATTCTTTATATGGTACCAATGCAAGGCATATAACTGAATCTAGACAAAGCATATAATACCCTTATTTCTCCTATACTTATGCAATAAGATAGATGTGCAGTAGAAAATTTCAAATCCTATGAAATCCACAAGATGAGTGAGGGTATCCTTTCATCTCTTAAATAGAAAGGGAAATGGATGATCATAAATTTGATTTCAAAAGATCCCAAATATGCAACAATAAGAAACATGTTTATCCTATAGCTGATTAGTGCCTTATCTATTGGGCAATTCCATAAATCATACACATACACCTATGATACCAGTGACATATTCCATACATCAAGATATTAGATCTATCATATCACTTTGTGAATCAGACATCAGTGTTCATAAAGACCTCATACTCATGCAATATCCTTCTAATATAACCAACAACCCTATTCGATATATCAAGCACTTACTTGACTCTTTGTTCCAACAACAAAACGCATAAGACATACAACCTTAAGGGGATGCACAAGGGTTTAATTTCTTTTTTCCTAAACCACAAAACATTGCAAATTATAGAGATAAGACATGAGATTCATAATGAAACTAAGAAATTTCTCGCTCATTGTATTCATTTCTTTGCAACTATACATTCAAGGTGCATGTAAGTGACCCATAAAACTACTAAACAGAACAAAACTATCTATATTAGCTTCATTACTACTGATCATATATAGAGAAAAATTGAAAATATGGTATCATAGCTTGTTTAAAAAAATTTCCAACTCTGGAACCCCTTTCTCCTCATCCTGAAAATCCTTATAAAGGATTGCAACAAGCTACAGATGAGAGGACCTGTCAAATTTGATTGAAAAGCCAAAAACCCATATAAAGAATGCATAAGATATTTCATTTAACACTCTTTGTATTGAAACTAGGACAATAACCATAAAATCAGTATGGTGATATCCACTATAGGGTTCTTTCATTCAATTCTGCTCATTATCTATTGCTCTGGCTATCAAGATCTTCAACTATCTCCATCATTAGGGTTATCAATTCTCCAATCAAGATTTGAATTTTTCTTGATAAGCTACCCAATGTACTAGATTTGATCTACATTTCTTAACACTGCACTTCATCTAAAGATCAGATCTAATTAGATCATGAACTCTGAGCATTGGTGCTTCTTTTTCCTGTTTGTTCAGTGCTGAGTTGTCCCTGCAAATTTTCCATCAACCTTGGTCAAAACCCTACTGACTGTCAAATGGGATCCACTTATACAATAGTTGAAAATTCAACTTAAAACATCTGACCCCTGATCTCTCGACAAGACGACCACATGACAAACTGGAGAGATAAGCCCTTCATATCATCTCAACATGGAAACCTTGGCCTTATGATCTTATGATCATTAGAAATTTACCCCTTTTATCACAACATCACGAGCCCATGAAATGGCTCCTATGATCATACGATAACTAGTACATGGCAACATCTGAACATACCCTTTAGCTGTTGACAATCCTATGATCGTCTCTTATACTCCACTGGTGTAACATCTTGTCCTATCTTCATTTTCTCTACAATCTTATGATCGTGGCTAGCCAGACCATTTCATGGTTAGACAATTAGCTTCCTAAACCCTACACAATGTTATGAGATAGGTTGACATAACATCGTGACAACATCCTTTATCCCTAGCGACCACATGACAATAGTCATGTAATTGTTTCATTGCATCAAGAGCATGCATTCCATTTTCTACAATCTCACGACTGCAGTTACCTTTAAACTTCGTAGCGTCGGGAGCTTGATATTTTTCCTTTACAATCCTATGACATGGTGCTTTGTAAGATCAAAACCTAAACCACATATCCCTGAGACCTCATGATAAAGCAACTGTCGTATCATTGCCAGATCAGAACATCAGAGATCATTTTCCTTTATCGTAACATCACGATACCATCTACATCATACGATCTTATGATCATTCTTTACCTCATAGCTTTGTGCCCTTCCTAGAGATACCTCATGATGTCACAAAACTCCCTTTATCACAGGATCGAGACCAATCACATTTTACAAATGAGATCTCACGATGAAACAAAGTCATATCATCCGAGCTTGATTTTCCTTGGCCATCATGTATTTATGATCTTACGATCACTCAACCACACGATCACATGACCCGACAATGAAGTTGTAGCATCTCCTCCCATGCAATTTATTCTTCTGATATACGACAACATCATAGCACCACAACCCAACATTTTGACCTCTACGATCTCACGATACATCATAGCATCTCAGGTCCCTTTACATTACCTTATGATCTCACGATGAAGGCACTGTCATAAGATCAAAACTCCATTTCTTGACTAAATGACATTGAAGGAATGCATTCTTCCTCATATGATAAAAAATCCTTCGAAAGATTGAATTTTTCTCTCCATGTGATCCTGCGATCTCTCGATGCTACATCCCAAACCTTTAAGTTGCGACAATCTACCAATCATTGAACAAACTTTTCTTGTTGACCTTTCAACCTTCCCTAGAGGGTGCCACATATCAATTTATGATTTGTTTATCTCTACTCTAGCTTCACCATCTGGGCCCGCTGGTACACGTTTCTTCATGTCATTATGTCATTGTAGCTATTCATCATGCATCTTTCATAGGTGACATAATGACATTCATTAATCCTCATTTGATCGATGACCCAAGTAAAACTGCAACATGTGACCTTCGTCTGCACCTATAGGTAATTAGGAGCTGACCATACACCAACACATTCTCACAGTGTACTATCTTACGATCTTATAATCGTTCAAGCGATCACTTGACCTTTCATTGCATTGTAAGCCATCATTTCCACCATCGAGATCTTACGATCTTGTCTTTTATCATGCCATTTGATATCTCCCTTTCCATAGTGTTGTGACATTGATTTCAAACCCTACCAACATAGACATAAGATGATACGATACAAAAAGGAGTCATAGGGTTGGAGACCTCACCATGAACTTCTATGATGATATGACCATAATACATCATAAAATTGGGATAAGGATAATTTCAATCCTACGACAAGACACCTAACACTTATATCGAAAGATCACAACATTTGAAAATGGTTTGATTTCCCACTCAAAATAAAAACTTAGGATAGGGAAAGGATAGTTGAGAATTTCATGAATTTTAAAAACAAGGGTTAAACCCTTAGGGTTTGGACATGAATAACAATTTTTTAAAACCCTAGATGTAGAAAGGCAAATTCAACCCTGATTTTTATTGGTATTTGCAATTTTTTTTAGGAGTAGAAAATTAGGCCAGCAAAGGCTCTATCTGGGGATGCATGCCCCTTGTGGGCATGGAAAAGATTTAGAATCACTAGAGGAAGTAGACCATACACTTGATTTTTTTTTTAAATCTGAACAACTTACTGAAAAAAGGGAAACCTAAATCTAACTGTACAAGGTGATGGCCCCAAAACTTCTCAAAATTTCTTACCTCTATCAAACACTTGTTTTTAATTTACAAATTTTTGAGGCAAGCTTTAAGTATCATTCTTAATTGTTTCACCAAACATATCATAATTCTCAATTATCTTAGTTGGCAAAACAAAATAACTTTCTTGACTTTCGTAGTGCATATTAGGAACATACTTAATATAATGCCCACTATGAAAATAGGCGTTAGCATCAAATCTATCAGAATCAAATCGATACCTCTCTACATGAGATGAATTATGCATGCTATCAACTTTGAATATAAAAGATTCATATTGAACTTGGGGAAAAGGATCATATATACCTTGAAATTATGTATTTTCATGTATAGCCAGTTGGTGCTCAAATGAGTACTCATAGTTATACTCACAAATGTCATCATTAGAGTATTCAACATAAAAATCCTTGCAAGATGCAGGTTGATCTTCAATAAAAAATCCATCTAACACCTTGCCATCAACATTGTAAGATGCAGAATCATCATTACAATCATTATCACACCTAGAAGAAGAACAATATGACTTCTTACAATAGTAAGATAAGGTATCACCATCAAGCTTAATATCAACCAAATCTGGACATTCTATGTACTCTTCAAAAAGTGGGTTGATAATTCCATGCAGAGCTCCCTTGTAAACATTATAACAAGTGATGTGTTGATCAACATCAAACTCTTTACCATGCAATGAATTAGTGAAAACTTTGAAAACATTTCTAACATCACTTTCATAAATATTTTTAGCATGTGACCAGGAAAAATCCAGATCATCATCATCATTACATGAAGACACAACATCCACTTCATCAACTAAGCATGTGGAATATAAATCAATATTATTTGCATTGTCTTCATTAAGATGATTCATATGACTTTCCCACCAATCATTTCTTATTTTATCAATAGGTGTTGATGTAGTAACCCTAGAATTACTAGCATACCGATGATTATAACTGCTTGCAGCCTCAGGGCATTTGTCTACATAGCTAGGCAATTTACCTCTATAAATAATTTATTTATCCTCATATTGTGTAAACAATTCCTCTTCAAAACTTTCAACTACATGTTGATCCCTACAATTCAAAGATGAAATACCATAAAAATTAGAAGAAAGATCCATACCTTTATTTGAATAAGAGCACTCACTATCTTCATTGCTCTCTTCTTCCCAATTCACATCAGACTCATATGAAGAAGAACATGCATTATCATTTTCTTCACTCTGACTCGAGTAACCACTCTCATCATTTTCTTCATATGATTCTTCTTCATAACATACCAGATCAACAACATTGTTCTCATCGCTTGAAACATAAGTTCCAGCCTCTTCACCCATATAAAATTGAGATGAATGCCTTTCAACTTCACGATTAGTACCATTTTCAACACAAGACAAATCATGAATGGGAGAAGTAACAAATAAAATTAAATCTTGAATATACAACTGATCAAATGAATCAACTTTATTATCTACTATTAAAAAACTACAAACATGTGCACTCTATTCAACAAGAACAAGATCAACTCTCCTTGGTAGCAAAGAGACTTCAACTTCAACTTCACATGTTTTTTATTTTGATTTTTTTACAAGATTATTTATAACAGTAGGGGAACCTACATACTGATATGAACTTGAATACTAAACATGACACTAGTTTTTCTATTTGACTTCATCCTATAGGCAAACACTCCTAGAGAATTGACTCCTAGTTAGTCCATACCTTGCACTATTTTCAATCTCTATTGCCATCATTAATGCCTAATACAAAGTCCTAGGTTATTTATCTCTCAACCTACAACTCATTTTTGCATCAAATCCTTCAAGATAAACTACTAGACACACTTGATCATCCTATCTACATCTCTCAGGTATCTCATTTAAGGCCCTTGCAAATCTGATATTGAATTCAAGAACAAGTTCACCATTCCTAATTTGAATTTTTTTTTAAATGTCAAAAGAATCAGAGATGCTCACCCTTTCCCTGAATTGTTCCATGAAGGCTAAATGTAACTCACTCTAAGATGAAATAGAACATGTTGGTAGAAAGGAGAACCAATCTCTAGAATCACCTTCTAAAGTTTGAACAAACAACTTCATATGCACATCTTCATGAGCGATCTCAAAATCACCAATCAAATCACTGAACATCTGAATATGCTAATTGGAAAAATCCAAATGGATCCCACTGAACTTAGGAAAATTCTTTCTAAGATCATACAACATGGTGTTTTAGAAACCATGAATGCCATAAAAAAGTAATGGTATATAACTCTTGGCAGAGAAAAATGTATGATTTTTGTTAATGGACTGCATACTAGGTGAAAAGAAATTTTCCATATCTTGCAAAATTGCAACTCACCAGAATAACTTTCAGAATTTATAACTTGTAGTAGGTTTGAAAACTTATCTACCAATTTAATCTCTTAACATACTCCAAAATGTGAATGCATTTGTTGAATCTATCTTTCATATTGTATGTTGAGATGCCTTAAAACACTTGTCCTACTTAGTGCTGAGAAATAACTTGACGAAAAAACTTTTGCAGAACTTTCTTTCATGAAAAAGAAAACTCATAAAAGTGAAAAATACCTTAAGTGTGATGCTTGCAAACCTCTTCAATGATGTGAACAACAACAGATTCAAATCCTATCTTGATTTAGTAACTCTTGCATAACATCTCACATTTTATTTTAACTGTTGCCAAGGGCATGAGATCAATTCTTCAAATTTGCATTCCAACTATTGTATCCTTCACAATACCTTCAAATTCACTGTGCACTGGTACAAATATATAGCTTCGAGTCACCACTCACTTAGTGAGAAAAGATTTTCCAAACTTGCAAAACATAACAAGATGGTTCATATTTTACAACAGATATTTGAAAACCTTACACAAAAACCTTGGAATTTACACTCTTGACAAGGTTAAAGAAACATAAGACTATGATATTCAATTTAAATCAAAGATTCTTGTCCTTCTAATAAGGTTATACTACAACCTTGTCCCTAACAGAGTCGTTGTCTTGTTGGCTTCTGAATTAACAACTTTTGAATAACCTAGTGATAAGAACACATGCACCTAGGGGCAACTAACTCCCATATTCAATGCACTTATTTAGACACTAGGGCCAACTAGAAGGCTATTTAACCCTCCTTCTTCTCTTCATGCTCTGCAAAACCTAGGCAGGTGTACCTCAGATTCTTTATATAGTACCAGTGCAATTTATATAACTAAATCTAGACAAAGAAAATAAGACCACTTATGCAATAACATAGATGTACAGTAGAAAATTACAAATCCTGTGAAATCCACAAGCTGAATGAGGGTATCCTTTCATCTTTTAAATAGAAAGGGAAATGGATGATCATAAATTTGATTTCAGAAGATCCCAAATATGCAATAGTAAGAAACATGTTGATCCTATATCTTATCAGTGTCGTATCTATTGGGAAATTCCATAAATCATACACATACACCTATGATACCAATGACATATTCCATACACCAACATATCGGATCTATCATATCACTTTGTGAAGCAGAGATCAGTATTCATAAAGACCTCATACTCATGCAATATCCTTCTCATATAACCAACAACCTTGTTAGATGTATCAAACATTTACTTGGCTCTTTGTTCCAACAACAAAACACATAAGACATACAACCTTAAGGGAATGCAAAAGGGTTTAAGTTATTTATCCTTAAACCGCAAAACATTACAAATTATAGAGATAAGAGACGAGAATCAGAATGTAACTAAGAAATTTCTTGCTCATTGTATTCATTTATTTAAAACTAGTGGTTTTGGCTTACCACAAACCTTTCAAAAAAAAATTAGGTTTTGTACCCAAAGATTTCAAGATGCATGTAAATGATCCATAAGACTACTAACCAGACCATAACTATCTATATTAGCTGAACATTATTGCTGATCATATACAGAGAAAAATTGAAAAGATGGTATCACAGTAGTTAGAAAATATTCCAACTTAAATTTGACACCTATCTTGTTGTTGGTGTCACAATCTTTGAGCCCCAGGTGCCACATGTCACTTATTGATTCACTAGCTTTGCACATCACCTGTCAATTGGTCGCCTCCTCACAACATCTTGCCTCCTCAGAACATCTACTTCAACATCTATAGTGCCCAACACACTACATGTTAGCTACTCACATTAACATGATATTGGGCCACATGTCACCTTGTATGCATGTCCATCCCGCGGGACCTTTCTGCCACGTGGTGCTTAGTCACATTTTCATGTTCTTCTAACAACCTCACCTAAAAACATGACCACTTGACACCTATCAATATTAGCAAAGTCACCCACCTTGATCTGTCTATCATGTGTCACGCTCCAATTAGTTGGTCGACTCATGTCACCCATCCATTTCATCAGAATAACCAATCAAAATTACTTTAGCACCCCAACCGGCCTGGGTCCCATAAGAGAGAAACTTTTCATTTGTGTCACAAAGATAATGCTTTAGAAAAATCCATTCTGTGTGACTATATATAATTTTTTTTTATCCCTAAGCACTATGCACCAAAAGAAAAACCCCTTTGACATACAAAAAAAAATGGCAACCATGTTCTTTTTAATACAAATCCCCAACACATACCAGATTTTGTAGCCACTAAGTGGGAGAATAATTAAAATAATGCATTGGCTTTATGCTATTTTGTGCATAAGTAGGGGAGAGACTTCAAATGAGGGAGGCTCTGACATCAGTTATAGAATTGGACGATATCCCAGTTAATCAAGTTTTCTTGAATACACTAGGCACGTGCATAAGAAGTCAACACAAAGTTATCCACAGCCTATGTATTAGATTTGACAAAAGACTAACTTGTATTTGGCAAGTTGGGTGCAAGCTTCCTTAGCCTCTATCGTGGATAACAATTGAAATAATTTTTCCTCTTGTGTTAACTTGAATAGATTAGGAAGAGAACACAATAATAATAGAGGCTCCAACTTTTGTTACAGTCATGATGCGGGTAATTGCAAAAGTCAAAAACATTTGAAATGGTCCATTGTTTTATCATATTGGTCACCCCTGTTCTTCTATCTTGCAACATCCACACATAATTATCATCCTCTCTATCAAAATAAAAAAAGGTATGCAACTTCCTATAAGCACTTTATTTTCCTCACTCAACTGCAAGTGGTGATCCTTCTTGGTTACTACTGAAGAAAATACTTTAAACACCCTCTTCTTCTCCTTGGTGAGAGGGGTTATAAGAAAGTCACTGTTGGATAAAAAGGATAAATGAGAAACTTCCATGGCCTTCAAATGATCATGGACAATTTCCACTAAGAAAGAAACTGAATCTGCCATGGTGTTTTGCTTACTTCTTTAATTTGACAAACAAGACATGACAATGGTCTATGCACAAACTGCCACTATCATTCTAGATGAACATACTCACTAAGTTGACTATTTGAAATAGAAATGGGGTCCTCTTCTACAATCAATTTGCTCCCACAATAACTATTTATCATTTCTCTTCTCTACTGGCATTCTGCACAAACTCTCTACATATGGGCATGATCCTCATACTAAAGAGGAAATGGTTAATTGGTCAATCACTGTCCCATCATGTTCATAGTATACCATTCAGCCACTTAGAATTTCATTTTCCATATTCCTAATACAATATAACAACTTTGATTAGATTACCACGAGACTAGAGACTACCTAAGACATATAACAAATTCACAATATTTTGGTAGTGGCATCTTTGGTGTATAAGAAGTCACTCTATAAAAATGCAAGTTGCAATGTATATACTTGGGTCACAAATTTATTAATTTTTTGAAATAATCCCATTTCAAATTATTTCCCTAGGACGTCTTAAATTCCAATAAGAATGCATAACTTCTTTCAAGGTTTTAGACAATTGTTTCAAGTGAAGGGCCATCTGAAGTGAACCTCAATAAGTGTGAACCTTGAAACCTCACTGGTATGCTCAATTCGCTCCTCGATTTTTCACTATGTATGATTCCACACACCGATTTGATCCCCATTGATGACACATTAAAATTGCATTGAACATTGCAAATCGTATTCAAGTAACCACAATATCCCATCAATTTAAAATGCAATATCTAAATAAGGAGAGTCAGATCACAAAGTGGCCCGACTATTTTTTAAAAATATTTCAAACACTTGAACCTCTGAAGATTGTTGTGAATAAGTTCATTACATTGACTGAAATCAAACATGAACAATAGTTCATTAATTAAAAATTTCTTACAATCATGGTATGGCACTTGGCACATCTGTTCTTAGGCCAGCACACTCACCTTGCCAAACTTCATTTCATGACGATATTCAGGTCAAAAGATTTTAACTGTTGCTGTTGCTCATTTAAAATTGATCTGCATCCAAACATGTCAAAAACATAAAATTGCATTTGGATTTGACTTCAAAAATCAGTCAAACAACCACTTGGGGAGATGAAACTTGGAGCACTTGTTCATTTTTATATGGAGATTATGAAAAAAAATTTAGGGCTCATGAATAATTTGAGTGAATTTGGAAAGCCTCTAAAATTGGCCTCCTAAAATTGCAATATTGGACATTTAGGAAAAACAAAATTTTTTGCAAATAAAATGAACCTGGAAAAGTGCTCAAACGGAATTTCATTAAGATCTAAAAACCAACATACTTGAAGTAGTTTCAATGTAGAATCTAGGGGTACAATTAATTTTACCTCATCAATCACAAGTTGAAAGATATGACCTCACAAACAGGCCTACCAATCATTCTGGGGATCTGATTTGCAGTCAAAAGTTAAAAATTTCATTTGGAATTGCATTTGAAAACTAGTTAAATGAATTTTTCATAAGCTCAAATTTAAAAAATAGGATATATTTGATCTCTAGAATGCATTGGTGAAGGAATTTTCACATTTGTGTCAATTGGGTCATAGTTATTCAAGGTCAAATAGGGCTTCCCAATTTTTTAACAAAGTGCATTAGCAAGACAATAATTAACAACCAACTTTGGGAAACTCAAAACCCTATCAAAACATGTCAAAACGACTTGAAATATGAATCATGGTTCTCTAATATGCATGCTAAACATTGCCAAAGTGGTTAGAAACTTAATTAGGTGCAAGATATTCAAATGCAAAGTAGGCTTCCAAATACTATTTGAGTACACTTTGACAAATTTGCAAATTTGACGAGTGCACAAAAACACATCTCACCGAATGAATCAAGTTTAAAACGAATGACCTAAGATGTTTGGACATGATAAATTCAAGGCATGGAGTACTTGAAACACATCATAGGCCTAAAAAATAGAGTCATGGAGATATGCATGAAAAACATTTATAAGGGGTACTTTTGCATAGTTTTCAAATATGGCACTCAAAATCCTTGTGGCTTTTTGAGTCCCAACATAACGATGAGAAGGGAGATCATTTTTTTAAAGGTAGGAGAGACCCTATCTCACATGTTGTAGTTGGTCACCCTAGTTTGGGACTAAATATGCATAAATTGTTAGTTGCAAAACATCCACCTAGCATATAGAAAGATAATGAAAATGATTCAAAATTGGAATAGTTTCAAGATTATATCTTTTGTTTAGGGTGACAAATGGGATCTAGTAATTGAGATCAATACCTTAAAAAAAGAAATGACAAATTGAGCTAGAATTAGACAAGAATTTTCCACTTGTTTATATTTGGAACACTAATTAGGAACATTAATTTAAGTGAGAACAAAATGCATGAGAGCAATAATTACATTGAGAACAAGACACATGACAAAATATGTGAGAGCATGACATGAATATGTAAAAATAATTAAAGTGGGAACAAAATATTATTAAAATGTTAATTTAATTTAATTTATTAAATTACCCTTACTCCCTTCTTAAGATTTCCCTTTATGCACTTGTATTTCCATTTAATAATTAATTAGTAATTATTAAATGTCATTTACCTCTTAGGGTTTCCCTTTTAGGTTTTTCGATATCCTTCTATAAGGATTGATCTTTTGTAAATATCTTGCATTCTTTCAGTCTAATAATACAATTTGCATATTCTCAGAACAAAATCCCTGCCTCTTCTTTGTCTTTTCTTCTCTGTGATAGGTTATTGCATGCAGGTGTTCTTCAAGTTTTGTGGATTTGTATTGCTCAAATCCTTCACGGTATCAGAGCTTGACTTGATGTAGCTTGTTCTTGTTTGGAGAAAAAGAAGAACGAGGATTTGACAGTACATATCTAGATTTTTTTGTCTTTTTTTTTTGTGAAAATAGGGGGTATCTAATATTTGGAGCAATTTGAGGCCAAAAAAACCTCACGATTGAATTTAGAAGATGTAAAAACCCTATTTTCATATACAATTTGTCAATTTTGGACAATGTTGATTGGAAAGACAAATATTTTTTGCATACTAGGGTCATAGTGCCTCTAGCACACATATCGAGGCACACGTACAATTTTGAAATAAAAACTAAAAAAAGTGTGAAAACATCATTATGGTCATCCTAACCATAGCGACCATTATAGCGATATCGCTAGCAATTGACCTTCTCACTATAGCGGCATCGCTAATGGTCGACCTTCTCACTGCAACTGCCTTTGCCAGTTTGCATCGCCGCAACCTCGCCAGCCATTATCTTTGCACCACTCTGACACTGACTGCACTGCCCACCCTCCACCACTACTCCGCTTAGCCTCTCGCTCATTGTCATGTGGGGGAGCTAGAGGCCAACTCCCTTTTAAACTTTTTTTATAGCCTTCTAGAGGCCCTACAAGTCTTTTCGCTCTAACTTGAGCATACAGAGGTGTTTTTTGGATTCGAAAGAAGGGCTAGAAAGCTGATTCAGAGATGAAGATGATAGTGAAAGTATTTTTTGGATCATTTTTCTAGTTTAACCTATTTTTTGGCTCAAAGTTAGATGATTTCTTTTATCTTCCAGGGGGCATAACATGCTTTTTTTAGCTCCATTTTTTCATTTGAAAGAAGTGTTGGAAAGCTCTTCTCGAGAACTTTCTAGATTATCTATCATTTCACCACTATTTTTTACTTGGTATTTGCAATACTCAACTAAAGTCTCTTTCCTCTATTCTTGTATACACATTCCTTCTACAAGTTGGGCTTCAATTTTTTGTATTGTGGGGGCATTTTTTCATTATTTTTTGTTACAATATTAGTATATCAAAAAACTTCAAAAAAAAATCTTAAAACAATGTTCAAGACCTCTTCTTATCTAGTACTTTTAAACCCACATAACTATCACACATGCAAATATGCTATGTAACAACTTCTCTATTCAAAGGGTTTGTGGTCTTGTTTAGATACAATGCAATCAGTATTTCGAAGTCAATATCAAACTTTGCAGCACAAGAATAAGATGGATGAAGAAATAGGTCTTTTTTTTTTGAGTTTTTCAGACAACTTACAATTTCATCTTGATTCGTGTTCCACTCCTTAAGAAATGTGGGACAAGTTCAAGGACTTGTTTGGTACCATCAACGAGTTCAAAGCACTTCAAATTGAGGCAAAGCTTACTTCTCTTGTACTAGATACTTTTCCCTTTATTGAGGACTTTCTCATGAGGCTCAAACAATAGAGAAATTTTTTATAGGGATGCAAGAAAGAGAAGCCAGACAAGGAGTGCATCTATCTGATTCTATCAAATTTTTGAGGAAACTTTTAGATTTTCTCTTCTACCTTCTATTCCACTATGGATGCCTTGGGTCCTAGATTTATCATGCCCACTTTTGAGGTCTTTTATAATTGATTTTCTAGAGAGTAGTTCAAGCTTACATAGTTGGATACTATTAGAGGTTCAAAGACACATGCATTGGTTGCTCAAACATCTATAGGGAACCTGAAGTAGAAATTGAAGCCCAAGAGAGATTCAACGTGTGATGAGAGTTCCTCCAAGATTAATCCTAAATTAGATGCTTGGAAACCCACTCCAATGTGTAAATCTTCTAAGTTTGGTGAGTCTTTCTCCAAGACTAAGAAGTATACAAGCAATCCTTGCAATTTTTTGTGGCAAGGAAGGACATCCAATTTCCAGGTGTTGAAGACATCTTGAGGTAGAGGAGGCCATGAAACAACATTGTATTGCTTCTCTAAAGCCAACACTTCCTTTAGGGAAAGGACGTGCTCTTTATGCATTAGCATTTTCTTCTGCAACTACTTGAATTCTTGATTCAGGTGCTTCCCACCATATGAAACACTCACCTAATTTGGTTACCTTTCTTTCTTAGAGTGTTACTACAAAAATCATAGTTGGTGACTCTACACAACTTTTAGTTTCAGGTTCATGAACCATCTCTTTAGAGGGTGGTTCACTATAGGATGCTCTCTTGGCTCTGGCCATTTTGATGAACCTCTTGTTTGTCTTTCAAATTTTTTGTTCCAACTCTAGTAAGACAATTGAGTTCTCAACACATGAAGTGATAATTCAAGACGTCCATGATCCTCACTTGGTTATTCCTATTGGGAGTGTTGATCTTCAGTCTCACTTATATCAGTTTAATGGCTTTGAGAGCTATGACTCTATAGTTATTTCTCTTATTGCTCAAGCAAACATAATGAGCAAGCTTTGGCATGAGTGTTTTGGCCATGTCAACTACATATATCTATAAAAGATGAGTACACAGGAGCTAGTGATTGGGCTACCTCAGATCTCTTGTACTGACAGTATTTGTCAAGATTGTGCATTTGGAAAACATCACAAAGATCCATTTCCATTAGGTAGATCCACACGTACTAAGGTACCATTGGAGTTGATAGATAGTGATCTTATGCCATTCCCTACTCCATCCTTTTTTGGTGCTCGATATGTGCTTACCTTCGTAGATGACTTCTCTAGATGCACATGGATGTAATTTTTGAAGTACAAGTCTCATGTCCTTGATTCATTTGAAATCTTTAAGACATTTGTGGAGAAGAAGTCTAGTCTTTCTGATGGGCATATACACACTAAAAATGGCAGGGAATATGTGAATCAATCTTTTAGAGATTTTTGTATTGATAATGGTTTACAACATCAATTCATAGTTCCCCAAATCTCTTAGTAGAATGGGGTTTAGAGAGAAAGAATAGGACATTACGGGAGATGGCCAATTGTATGATACAATCTTGAGCTATGAGTTCTTTATTTTGGGATGAGGCTATCAATTGTGTCAACTATATGCATAATTGGGTGTCTCACAAGGCATTACGACACTTGAATCCTAAGGAGGCTTGGACTCATGTCAAGCCTAATGTTTCTACATTCCACATTTTTGGTAGTGAGGCTTGGGCATTTATCTCAAATGCTCAATGAAAAGACATGGAGTGAAAGAGTCGATCACTCATCTTTGTTGGCTACTGTGAGGATGTGAAGGCATACATGTTGTTTGAACATGATTCTAGAGATGTCTTATTTCGATGAGATGTTCAATTTGATGAGCGTATCCTCAGATGGAGCCTCCATCACTAGATTCTCCCTCACTACCTAGTACTTCCTTTACTCCTCCACATTATTATGCAACCTTTGAGGAAGATCTTGATATTGAACCCCCTTCACCACCTCCATCAATTGTTCAATGAGTGCCTAAGTAAGCTCATGGTACTATTGATGCAACAAGACCTATGGCAGGCGATCCTTCAAATTCTTGTCACACTCGTACTTAGACTTTTGGTATTGGACTATTGAGTCATGTCATTTTAGATGATCCATAGAGTTTTTCACATATGAAAGAACACTTAGAGTGAGATAGGGCTATGGATGAGGAGTACTCTTGTTTGATTAAGAACCACACATGGGATCCTTGTCCTCTTTCGAAAGGAAGAAAGTTAGTTTGGTGTCAGTGACCATACCAAGTATGTTGTAGATGGTTCTATTGACACATACAAGGCATGTCTTGTTGCAAAGGGATTTTCACAGGTTGAGGGTATTGATTAATCTGAGACATTTGCTCCTGTTGCCAAGATGAATTCTATTAACCTTGTACTCTCTCTTGCAACTTCATTAGGATGGACAAATTTTTAGATGGATGTGAAGAGTGTCTTTTTGCATGGAAACCTACATGAGGAGACCTATATGGAGTAGCCTCTTGGTTTTGTGTAGAACTCTTATTTGGTATGCAGGCTTCAGAGGTCTTTATATGGTCTCAAACAAGACCCTTGGGCTTGGTATGAGATTATGAATTCCTTCTTTCTCGCTTCAAAGTTCACTCAGTGTCATTCTGATCCTACAATTTACATTCAACGTCATGGGGATGACTTATCGATACTTGTGCTTTATGTAGATGATCTCATCATTACAGGTAGTTCATCCTCCATGATCTAGAGCATTCACCGAGCTTTGTGAGAGCAGTTTGAGCTTAAAAAAACTTTGGACTTCTGCACTTTTTTTCAGGCCTACAGGTTGTTCAGTCTTCAGATGTGATAGCCATACTCCAATAGAAGTATGCTCTTAATATGCTTCAAAGATTCGACATTCTTGATTGCAAACCTGTTCCCGCACCTTTTTAGTTAGGTGTGGTTTTATCTAACACTTGCACTACTCCTATTGTGGATTCCACTTTATATAGACAACTTGTGGGTAGTTTGTTGTACCTAAAGCACGCACATCGTGATATGTCCTTTCTGATTGGACTTATGTCTCGATTCTCCCATGATCCAGATGAGAGTCATTGGAAAGATTCCAAACATATCTTGAGGTACATTAGGGGTACTACATGTTATGGCATTCACTACACATTAGGGGATCCTCACATTTTTGGTTACATAGACTCAGATTGGGCTAGTGATATTGATGATTGCACGTCTACTTCTAGATTTGTTTTCTTTTTTTTTTCCGGTCCTATCACATGGTCTTGCAAGAAGCAACATGCTCACACATTATCATATAAAGAGTCAGAGTACAAGGCAATTATGTTAGTTAGTCAGGAGGTTTTATGGCTTCAATAGTTGATGACAGAGTTTGGATTTCCTCCTGATAGTCCCACCTTTCTTTGATATGACATTCAAAGTGCTATACACATTTCCTACAACCCAATTGAGCATTAGCGGACCAAGCACATTGATCTTCACATGCACTTCATTAGGCATCTGATTTAGGATGGCTCTTTGAGCTTGGAGTACATTCCCACTACTAAGAAGGTTGCAGACATCTTCACTAAACTTTTTGCAACCCCGCGGTATCTTCAACTACTTTCTATGCTTGGGGTGAATGACGTTGTCCTTAGGGGGTCTTAGTGATTTTTCCTTCCTTCTTTTCTTGCTATCTCTTTTTGGAGTAGGAATTTTCCACACATTTTTTCCTGTTTCTCCATTTCATTGAGATTTGGTTGTGATTGGGTACCTCATCAGGCCTTGTTGTCAGGACCTAAGTTTTCTTTCAGCATTGTAGTTTCCTTTTTCTTTTCACATTGTCTATAGTTGCATTATTGCTCATCTTAAGGGGGGGTGTTAGAGTAAAATGTTAATTTAATTTAATTTATTAAATTACCTTTACTTAGTTCTTAAAGTCTCTCTTTATGCACTTACATTTCCATTTAATAATTAATTAGTAATTATTAAATGTAATTTAGCTCTTAGGGTTTCCCTTTTAGATTTTTTGATCTCCTTCTATAAGGATTGATCTTTTGTAAATATCTCTCATTCTTTTAGTATGATAATATAATTTGCATATTCTCAAAGAAAAACCTTTGCCTCTTCTTTGTCTTTTCTTTTGTGTGATAGGTTCTTACATGCAAGTCTTCTTCGAGTTTTGTGGATTTCTATAGCTCAAATTCTTCAAATACACGAGAACATGGCGTGGGCATATAATTCTTTTTTTTTTAAAATGTGGAGTTGAGCTAAATTTACACGATTGCCCCTTATTTTCTTTTAGAATCCTCAAAAAGGGGGTTCAAGGTATATGATAACATGCCATGGATGTCTAACTCTTATTGTCAAGTGGAGTTGAACTAATTGATTTTCCAAAACTAAATTTCGTGGGTTATTCATATGAATGACTTTAGGATTTAGTAAGGGACTAAAATAATTCACTTCAATTTGTAACATATGCATTGTTGTCAAGGATTGGTGGATGTTTAGGCACAACTTTGTGGAATAAACTAAATTGTAAAGGTTAAATAAATGTTAATTCTATTTGCATTAGCAAATCAAGATTTTATGTGCATCTCAGTAGTTGTTACGTTATCATTGATGATTTACAAATAAATAAACATCTTCTGTAAAATATAACATATAAAAAAAGTAACACAATGTGCACTAGGATGGCCTACAATACAAAATTAGTAAAAATTATTTGGAATTGAAATACTTTTAAGGTTGTAGTTTTGATTTAGGGTGATGAATGGAGATCTAGGAATTGAGATCAACACTTGAAAATAAGAAATGGTGAATTGAGGTAAGATTACACAAGAATTTGTCACTTGTTTGTATTTGGAACACTAATTAAAGTGGGTACAATATGTATGAGAATGATTAAAGTGGATGCAACACACGTGACAAAATACATGGGAACATTAATTAAAGTGGGCACAAAATACATGAGAACATGGCATGGGTGTATAACTCTTTTTGTTATGTAGAGTTGAACTAAGTTTATGCAAGAATTTTCCCCTTATTTTCTTTAAGAACTCAACTATAAGGGGGTTCAAGATATATGGGAACATGATATGAGGGTCCAACTCCTTTTGTTAAGTGAAGTTGAGATTAATTTATGCAAGAATTTGCCCCTTTTAATCTTCATAAAAGAGAGTTCAAGATATAATCTAGATTATGGAATGTTATTCTTTTATAAATTTTATATTCTTTTATTTAAATGTACATATGAATTTTTGGAGAATGTATGTGCATATTAAAAAATATTTGGTTTTAGATGAACAGATACAAAATTGTATGATTTAACACACTTCAAATCACACTTCAAATCAATTTTGATAAAACAAAATTGGACACAAGGATGCTAAGTTGTATGATATAACAAAACTTGGAATTCATTTTTGAGATTTTTAATTATATCCATAACAAATAAAGAACACTAAAAAAATGTGTAAAATAGTAAAGAACATGAAATGACTAGACATGTGTCACACATTTTATCCTCTACTTGTTTTGAATAGTGTATCTTTAACTCTTATTTAATGTGTAGGTGCACTTTCAGTACACCATTTTAAAACTTTTAAAGTTGCCTCTCGTAAAGAATTTCCCAAACTTGTTTCTAGTTTGCTTAGCAATGTTTATATGAAGGAAAAAGATCAAAATTCTAATGCAGATGTGAAAGTTCCTATGCCACAATTCAGAGTTTATTTCCTTGGTTCAGAATTATAGATTTAGTTTGATATGATTTATTATGCTTCTTCAGCTTCATGTTCATAATCTGACTTAGAAAAAAAAGAAACAATTGAGTTAGTCTTCAAAATTTTTTGATTGAATATACAAAAAGAAGCAAAATTGAAATTGGAATTAGAATTGGGATGGAGAATCACATGAAATTGGAATTAGAATTGGGATGGAAAATCACTTTTCATGTTTTTCGTAATGGGCTATCTCATTATACAGTAAAGCTAAATTCATCATGCAGACTCTAGTTCGAGATAAAGATAAAGATTCCCAATATTATCTTGAAGTTGAAATCGAAGCCGAGCAACATCCAACATGTGAAAAATATGATTGTGTTTTAAAGGTTCCTATTGGGGGTGCATACTGTTTAATTGATGTGCCAATGAGTAATTGTATCGATAGTGGAATCAAAAAAGTTTACATTCTTACTCAGTTTAATTCAGCTTCTCTCAATCGACACCTTGCAAAGGCATACAACTTTGGTAATGGAGTAAACTTTGCGGATGGCTTTGTTGAGGAATTTCTATAGAATATTTCGTTTCATAAGCAATAAGTATAATATGAAAGGCCTTGGCTGCTACTCAAAGACCTGGAGAAAAGAAAAGAAATTGGTTTCAAGGTACGACAGATGTGCGCTAGTTTCACTGGCTTTTTGAGGATGCAAGAAATAAGGAAATTGAAGATGTCCTCATCCTATCTGTAGATCACTTATACCGTATAGATTATATGGACTTTGTTTAGAATCACAGAAGTAGCAGTGCAGATATTACCATTTCATGCATCTCTATGGATGATAGTCGTGCATCTGATTTTGGGTTGATAAAAATTGATGATAATGGTCGAGTCCTCTACTTTTATTGAGAAGCCAAAAGGAAAGGACCTGCAAGCTATGGGTGTGGACACAACTATTTTGGGCTTATCAGCAAAAGGTGCAAATAAAAAGCCTTATATTGCAGCAATGGGTGCCTATGTATTTAAAGAGGATATCCTCTTGAATCTTCTAAGATGGCGGTTTCCTACTGAAAATGACTTTGGCTCAGAAATTATTCCTACCTCAGCAAAAGAGAAAATCTTGATCTCACTGCACAACCATCTAAGTTCAGCTTCTATGATGTAGAAAAGCCTATTTATACAGCACCTCGGAGTATACCACCAAATAAAGTTGAGCAGTCTAAGATCGTGCATTCAATTGTTTCTCATGGTTGTTTCTTGAGAAGCTGTTCTATCGAACACTCAAACATTGGTCTCCAATCTCGCATGAATTTGGTGTTTCTTTAAGGGATATGGTAATGCTTGGTGTAGATTACTATGAAACAGATAATGAAAGAAGATCACTTCTTGCAGAAAGTGGAGTTGCTAGACGAATTGGAGAAAACACCAGTATCAAGAATAAAATTATAGACAAAAATGCACGAATTGGGAAGAATTTCACCATCAATAGTGAAGAGAATATTCAAGGTCCAAATACCCTATTAATACTTTTTCACTACTTTTAATGAATCCATACACTTTTCATCCATCCAAACTTGAATCAACGATATTAGCAGGTTACAGTAAATCAACATGCAAAGATAAAACATGCAAGATCAACGCATGACGCAATGATTTATGTGGAAATCCAATTTGGAAAAAACCACCAGTAACATGCTACTTGATTCTCACTCTTCTGAAGTGATGCCCTGTTAAAGGCTTATAACACACTGTTAAATGTCACCTTGTTAGAGGATTTCACCAAATTGTTAGGAATGGGCCTAATTAAAGGACTTTTGAACATTCACTTGGAATGTCACCCTGTTAAAGGATTTATCTCATGGCTATCAAACCAACCTATGTCCATAGGATTTAAACTAACTGTTACAATTGCTAGAAAGTAACGATAATGACCTTTTGATCTGATATAACTTACAACATACTTTGCAGATTTCATATCATACTTTCAATTGAATCCTTATGCTTGGCTTCAATCACTTCAGCTCTAACTGCTTGTCTTCTTCTCAAGCTTCGTCTCCTTGAGTCTTCTAACTCATTGTACCAATCCATCCAAATTAGGGGTCTTCTTACTGAAATAGAGTAACTATGCTTTCTTTCCTCCTTAGCACCTCCTTCAACATTTCGTGCTTTCATGCCTGACCACCTCTCACTATTTCTTTATTAACTTATGACTCCTTAAATAGAAATTTGATTTTTGTTTGCCGCTCAATTCTCCCTCTCCAATTTTAGGGTTTCGAATGGATTAGGTAGTATACAATGTATCTACCTCATATCTTGTTCTTACCTACAAACTTCGTCAGTTGTATCCTTAAAAATGTTCTACATGGTGTTCTGTGCCACCAGCTCATCATTCTTATCTTCCATTTAATTCACAAATTTCTAAGTAACAACCTTGTCGGCTTAGATCTAGTGAATCTTCAATTTTCAAAATAATGCAACAACTCGGCATTATTAATTTACTAGTGCTTGGCATCTCTATGTTACTCAGCACTATTGGTTTTACTGGTGCTTGGCATCTCTGTGTTACTTGGCACTATTGGTTTTACTGGTGCTCGGAATCTTTGTGTTACTCGGCACTATTGGTTTTACTGGTGCTCGGCATCTCTATGTTACTTGGCACCTATATCTGCTCGGCACTTGATATCACTCGGCACTTGAAGTTTACTCGGCATCTGAACTTGCTCGACATTTGAAGTTTATTCGGCACTTGAAGTTTACTTGTTCGACTTCAACTAGGAATCTGTTCGGCACTTATTAGCTCGCTCGGCTCCTTCTCTCTATTGAACTTTAGTTAGGCTTTATAGATGTCTTAGCTAAAGGCTTACATCTTTGATATGTTTCAATGTGCCCATTCTTTGTATCTTATAGTATGTCATCAAATACACTTTTTCATCAATGGCTTAGCTGATCCGTGTACTTCATTACAACATCATAACTTCAACCTTTCTCTAGGTGTTCTTGTTACATCTTATTGATTGCCTCCTCCTTAACAATCAACTAATTGATAGTATTTGGATCACTAAAGCAATTATTATTCCTGCAAGTAGCAAGTTTAACATCAATGACAAAACAATGATTGAGAACATTCTTTACTAGTTCCATATGATCATTCCAAAAACTTTCCTTATGATCATTTCAATCATTTCCAACACAAAGGAGATCGTCAACAGTGCTAAAAATTTGGGAGTTCTTCACGGGGATCGTATTGAGAACTTTTTGCACTTGTTTGGGATGAAAAAGAACAAGCTGCACAATTATGTCTACGAAAAAGTTGGATTCTACAAAGAATTTAAAGGAAAAAATAGATGATGAGTATCGTGTGCGAATGATTCTTGATAATCTTCCTGCGGTAGTACCCAAGCAAAGGAGGGATGGAACCGCAACATATTCCTATGAACATGGCTTCCATGTTGGCTTCAAAGCAAGCTATGTAGAGAGTACAGAAGAAAAGTATTTTATCCACAACCATTTGAACTTTGAATCGAAGTACCACAAAGATGTAGAAACTAATACTACACTTATTGTTAGTTTTGAAGTCACACCTTTCAGTGTAAAACACGAATATGAGTAGCTTTGGGAGCCTAAGAATCCACATTTGATAACCTACAAGGCAAACAGTAAGCACTATGTTTTAAGTTCTGACACTCCCCAGGAGGTAGAGGAAGGTAAAGATTTCATCTTTAGTTATGATGTTACTTTCAAGGATAATCCTGTGAAATGGGCATCTGGATGAAATACATATCTGCTAATGTCAGATGATCAGATCCGTTGGTTCTCCATAATTAATTCATTGATGATTGTGTTGTTCCCTCCTGGCATGGTGGCAATGATCATGATGGGAACTTGGTATAGGGACATTTCAAAATATGACCAACTAAAGATATAGGATGAAGCCCAAGAAGAAACAGGATGGAAATTAGTCCATAGAGATGTGTTCAGGCCTCCTAGTCACTGTAGCCTGCTTTGTGTGTTTTCATGGGTTTATTTGTTGGCTACTCTTCAGCTCGTTTGTATAAGATGTTCAAAGGTAGATATCTATTAGCTGGGCTTCATTAATGCTCATCTTAGTGGGGGACAAAAACAATGTATATCTATTGCTAGAGAGATTTTAAGAAGCCCAGCGGTTTTACTACTCGACAAAGCAACCAGTGCTTTAGATGTTGAAAGTGAGAATTATATAAAGAAAACAATTGAAAGAATTATGCATAATGGTGGTAAGAGGAAATAGATTCAAATATGAAAGAGAAACCCGAAACCTATGAAGACATAAATATGAGAAGTCATAAGCAAGAAATTGAAAGGTCAGTTTTAGTAACTGAAAAGTCACCAACGGAGAAACTGAATAATTTCTACAAGGATAGTATTTATGGTTAATTTTGCGAGGGATTGGACATTCTTCTTCTTTTTGACAGAAAATAGGATAGTTGGAGTAGAGGGAGGAAGGCATTTTAATTTTCGTATTTTGGTTATGCGCTAGAGATTAATGATGATTTTTTGTAACAGATTTGGCAGAGATTGTGAGCAAATGATATCCAAGTATTATGTTTGTTGTGTTTAAGATAAGAAAGGTTTTGTTATGAACCAAAGTATTTAAGCATCACTTTTTCTGATTACTTTCAATCGGAGTATTGTTATATTCAGTCTTGAGCTCTTTCTTACATTCTCAGCTAAATGGTGAATGGGTGATAGATCAGAGCACTGTCATTTGTTCTTGTTGTAGGGATTAATATGTTAATCTCCATTTTCATTTCATGGCATTGCATCTGCATAATTAACAACATCATTGCATTACCAATGTCAAGGAGTCATAAGAATTGTGGGTTCTTGGTATTGGCTAGGTTTAGGAGCTCAAATTTGCCTGAGTTAGTTCTATCTAGGGCTAGCTTGGTTTTCCTCTTCTGTTCTCTGATTAAGAACGTACCCAATTAGTTTAGGAAAAAATAAATTCATTGAATATCATTTGATAAGGGACCTGTACCTTTCAATTTAGAAGAAATATATCAACTTGAAGATAGATTATCCAACTGTTGGTATCTGATTGTTCTTTCGAGTTTGGGCATTTGAGAGTTGAATTAAAAAGAACCAATCTAATTACCAACATAATGTAAAGGTCTATTCATGAGAAAATATATGTTAGAATAAATAATTAGTACCTAAGATATCTTTTACACAAGAATAATCTATATTGAACATTGAAAACATCAAAACTTATAAAATAATTAAAATTGACACATTTTAAAATATCAATTTTAAAAAGAGCTCTCATTTAAAATAGAAAAGATAAATGAAAATATAGCTCAATATTGCCTTTCATAAAAAGTTATAAACTCCCCCATTACACTTGAATAGGGGAACAATAACAAGCACAAGTTGTAAATTTATTATATCCCTCCAATTTGTTTACAAATAATTGAAGGAGACTAAAAACATAATCACAATATTTTTATGCATGAAAATAAGTCTATAGGAGTACAATCAAGATTTACTTGCATAATAAAGGAAACCAAATCATGATGCTTTATCTAATAAGCATGTATGAGAATACATCATAGCTATGCAATAAAGAGGGGAAACATGATTTTGTGTAATAAAGAGGAGAAAAATGATGTTTCCACTATAGATAAATGACAAGGTAATGGTATTATTAAAAACTAGATAAAGATCATCTAAGAACATATAGAATGTGTAGGATATACTCAATATAATGATAGGCACCAAGTTTTATATATATATGACATGAGCATGATAAGAGTAATAATATAAAATTCTATCATTTAAATATGATTAGGATAATATGTAAGATAATTAACATGGAAAAAAAATCTCACCATAGACAACTAGCCAAGTAATAATATCTGAATTAAAAGATAGATAAAGATCTTGAAAGAAAACACTAAATGTAAAAAAGAATGAGTCTAATAAGAATAATAACAATATATACACATCATTAGGATTATAAACATGCAATTGGTAGATGTTTCATGATAAATATTGTAAACATGAAATTGTGAGACAAACATGACAATGATTATATACATGTAGATGTGAAACTAATGAACAACACAAGTTTTGCAACATAGGAGTGCAATAAAGAACAAGTGAACAAATGATTGGTAAACATGAAACATATAGTACACAAATATGTCATCCCTAGGCATGTGTAGGAACATGATATGAAAAACAAGGCCTTTAAGTGGCAATAAAATTAAAAATTTAAACAATTTATCAATCTTCTATAAAAAATATGTAAGATAAGATAAGATAAGATAAATTTATTAATATATGTCCAATGAGAGACCCCAAAGGTCTAAGGGATTAAAAAGTGAACAAGATAAGAGACCCCTAGTAGCTAGGGCACAAAATGGTGCCAAGAAAAGAAAGAAAATAGGAAAAGCAAGAGAAACATGAAGAAGCACAAGAATGAGGCAAGGACTAAGGGTCCTTCCTCAAAAGAAAGAAGCCAAGCATCAAAGGGTATGGACTAGGGAAAGAAAGAGCCCTAAATCACTGCCAAGAAGAGTTGGAATGGTGTCATTGATGAGTATAACTACTACAAGATCTCGCAGATCGAGAGGATGGGCCCCAAACTTGGCCAGAATAATGCTGTGAAAATTAAATGTAGTTTATAAGCTACTAGCTATATTTTGAAAAAAAAAGGATTATTTTACTTGGTAAAAATTTAAAATTTCAATGTTGTAGTACATAATTGTTAAGAATAAAGATAAATGGGTGTATGTTTGGCCACCTTAAACATAATCCAATCATAATATATTTTTTACAAGATTCATCATATAAGTAGTAGACTTGTGTTCAGTTTTCCCAATAACTAAAGTAGTCTTTTAATTATCTCAACCTACATTTCTAGTGAGTGGTAGAAATCACTTATCAAATTATGAGAATTAAATATAGTTCCTTTTGAATTAAAATTTTGGTTGAAATTTCTTCCACTTGTTCCCACATGATGGACTTTTTCATTGATGCAAGCAAATGAGCTATCAACTATTCAACATGGTACTAAAGTTAGATGAATTGTCCTTTGATGAAATAACAATTATAGGTTTAATCTATGGGGCCAGTATAATTGAAGGAAGATTTGTGTGGAACATGCAACTAGGTGGAAGTATTTCATTGACTTAGAATATAAGTTTGAATAATAGAAAGAAGGTGGCCTATAATAATGAAATGACCTTGATTCTAACCCCTTAAAAATACCCTGATCAATCAAATGAAGTGTTCAAAGAAATATATTATTGTTTCTATTGAAGATGTGTCTATTTTAAAGAGAAACATGGTTGTCTCAAAATGTGAGAGACCATCGATGTCAAAAAGTAGTTAGACTACACTAATGGATTGACAACATTACTACAAAGGATACATCAACATGCAATTAAAAGACAATTACAGACAACAATGTATGGAGTACAAAATAGTAGAATTAGTCAAGATGAAAGACAATGCTCAAGAATGTATAGATAATCGACAATGAACAAACAAAGGAGGAGATGCATAGTGAGTTTTAACTACCCATAATTTGATTATAAGATGTTAGCAAATTGATAGTTTTTTCTTGGAGTAGCTTTGTTTTATTTATAATCAAAATATTGGTTTTTTCAAAACCAAAAAAAATCTTTAAAAGTAAATAAAGAACCAAGCACATGTTAGTTACTAGGTCTTTAAATTTTCTTTGAGTCTGAATATGAGGTTTAGGGTAAGTTTTTTCATTACCTACATCCAAATGATCTTTTGTTGTTGTTGTTGTTGCTAAATTCAAACATTGATTTCTTGTTGTTTTAGTTGGATTAGTATTAAGATGAGTGACCTCACAAGAAGTCCCAATGCTTCACCTCTGTGAGCATCACCTAGATTCAACGAGTGTTAAGTGTCTCATTTATTGTCATGAGAGACGGATTCGTGCGAATCACTACTCGTGAAACACGAGTCAATAAGTCTAACTCAAAAGCTACATAGTTAAATCTTGATAGCAATATCATAATTTTAGACATCTTTTATTATATTTTAAAAATCTTGTAATAAAGAGAAGAAAAATGGTGTCTCCACTATAGACAAATGACAAGTTATGGTATTATTAAAAGCTAGATAAAGATCATCTAAGCACATATAGAATGCAAAAGATATGAGAAACATAATAATAGCCTTGGGTATATGCACCGAGTTGTGGTGTTTTTTTTTTTCCCATTTTTGAATAGCACATACGTGCTTTAAAAAAGGTAAAATTTTATAAATGGGCTGCATACTCACAGCACATTTATTTTATCTTAGTTTTTTAGCTTCTTTCAATAGCAATGCGTACGCAAGTTGCATAAAACAACACTTTTCATCACCCATCTTACTGATATGCCTCCTCGTCGAAAAAATTTGAGATCACAAGCATGCCCATGCCCATGTTGTATGTGATCTAAACTTCATTTTTCATTGTTTGATACATTTTTCATATTGTTTTGTAGGTTTTTTACAATTTTTATTTATATTTGTTTATTTATTTCGATTTCAATTGATTTTTTATCAAGAAATGTCAATAATCAACCTGCAAATCCACAAAAACCTCAAAACCCTCAAGAACCTCAAAACCAAAACCCTCCCCAAGAAGAACAAAAAATTTTGCAACATGACCCAATTGCAAGACCTCCGCCTGGCACACAAGAAAATATAATAAATGAAATAGAAAGATGCAAAACTGAATTAGAAGGACTCATTGGTTGATTGAAAGAATCTGGACAAACCAATCCAATGAGGGTTCAATTGGCATCATCCCTCAAATCCATTAAGACCCAAATAGCCTCAGTTAGTGGTTAGTTAGATATTTGGCAAGTTAAGAGGGATGAACAAAAAAGATTTTATGCAAATAAATTGTCATATGAAGATGTTAAAAAAAAAGGAATACCAAAAGGTAGGAAATGTGCATTATTTAGAAAATTTGGTGAGCAAAGTACTATTAGAGAGGGTACTAAACAGTTCCCCATCCATTGGTGCATACGCAATGCTATTAGAAATAATTTTTGGGATAGATGGTGGATGGTTTTTGATGCCCCTACTTGCAACAATCACGAGGTCCCCATATTTATTTTGAAGAAATTGTATTGTGAGTTTGTCCTTGGGGAGATCCCCAATTATTTTGATATATTAGACTCCCAGGGTAGAGGTGGGGGGTCATCATTTGAGAGGTCGGGAGCACGTCATGACCCTAATGTAGTTAGGGCACCTGTGGTAAAGCCACAACGCGAGCATGTCATTATTCCTTTGGTTGTGAAGGAACATGTAGAGCCCAGTGCTCTAGAGACTTTTAATGCTTTGACGCAGACCCTCATCCATTCCATGAGCCCATTAGTTGAGGGGGATCCTTCTACACGTCATGGTCACATGTGCACTTCATGCGGATCCTTATGCACATTCGGCACTCATGCTGGAGATGGTGAGGATGATGGGCTCATCACTAATTAGTTCTTAAATGACACATTTGGGATTGATACACAAGTAAATTAAAATTATAATTTACTAATTTGATCACATTTTATATGTATAGTGAATGATTAATTAATTAACATCTATTGACATTGTTCAAAATTCAGGGTCAAAGTGTTGGCGGGTCTAGCAGCGATCCTCCGACCTCATTTTTTGTCACGTCCACAAGTCTAGAGGTATGTATCGATTTAATCATTTAAATTAATACATATATTTATTAAGTAATCATATTAAGGATTGATGAAAAAAATTATGCATGTGCATCAGTTCTCTACAGGACCGTCAACATTTACTACAGACTCGGAGCATAGACATCATACGAGCTACGTATAGGTACATTTGTTTCATGTTAATTTAATTCATTTGATTATATTTGTTTCATATTTCATGTTACATGTAACATGTATTGTATGACATGCAGCTCATGACGTCGGACACTCCTCCTCATCTCCAACAGTCCGTCAATCATGGGGTGGCCGCAGCTATAGATAGCTCATAGCCATTGACTGAGGTATGAAAGAATTTTCTTGGTTTTATTTTTTGTTTAAAATATTTAGTATCAAAATTTCTAATGTTATTTGTAAGTATTGATTAAATTGTTGTAGTGTCTCGTCACACCTGATCGTCCACGAGCCTTCAAGGTGGACATACAGAGTTACTATCTGATGGCTATAAGAAAATAATTAATTTTGTGCGTACATATATTTGATTTTAGTGTATAATAAATATTGATTCAAATCTACTTTGTTTGTATCAACTTGAGTTAGAGAAGAGCCTCAACAAGAGGACGAGCAAGCATGTCAGGAGGACCCCATCATCTCCACCATCTCCCTGCACACGACAACATAAGACCTCAAGAGATTTGTTTCCTTCCCCTCATGGGAAGGAAAAGATATAATTAATAGACATGTATATATATAGGCATCAGTGGACATATTCGATACACCTTTGATGTATATATGACATTTTATGTTTGATGTATGACATTATTCAACTTATGACATTATTGGTTAATATATGATATGTTTTTTCATATATGACATTATTGGTTATCATAATATATTATGTGTTTGTTAATGTATATGTGACATTATTGGTTATCATTTTATATTATATGTTTGTTCATGTATGACATTAAATTAGATATGTTTGTGTATGACATTAAGTTAGATATATACATGTATGACATTAAATTAGATATGTTCATGTATGACATTAAATTCAATACCTAATCTATTCGAAACTTTGATAGAATATTGATTAACAATAAACTTTATCACTATTTAAGCATAAGTTAATCATTTCTAATATGTCATCGTCATATGATTTATGATCTTGTTCATGTTTAAAGTTTTCCTTCTCTGTCATTTGTTTATCAAGTTTAATTCAATACTTAATTAGTTTGAATTTTTGATACAATATTGATTGGCAATAAACTTTATCAGTCAAGATTGATCTCACAAAGTTTAAGAGGTGCTGCTTGATAGCTTGACTTGTTTCCAAGGTAGTCACAAAAGGATCAAATGCCCTAGAAAGAAATCCATTACTATAATATACCTAACACTTCCCTTAACAAAAATAATATCTGCTACCAGTTTATTCCAAATCAAAGCAATCAAATTTAAAATACACTGAGCATTAGATAAAACAACTGATAATATAATACAAGCCCCAATAAGCATAGTAACAATGCAAGATCTATGATGGTATTACCTACAAATCAACATTGCACCAATCTTACCCTTTATAGTATTAACCTAATGCACAAAGTGATATTACAACTATGCTCCTACCCTCTATTTCACCCATATATTTTATGTCTTAAGTTTTTTGTTAGAATTAGTGGTATGGAAAATACCTTGGGAGGGATCACTAGATTGCAAGATTTGTGTTATCTTGTGTTACCCAAGGTCAAATTCTTCAACTACACCAACTTTGTATTCATACAAACAATAATCAACCATGCAATTGTCCTAGATTAATGTGTAGATTAGATTAATTTTAGTACAATGTAATGGTTATAAATGATTCTTTCTATGTAAAAAATTTGTAAATTTAATTATTCAGGTTAATCTTAAATACTATCAAATTAATATATTGCATTACCAACATATAACAAATTATTGCACAAACATGCATTGAGTCAACTCTAAAATTGCTATGAGAGAAGAGTGTTTATCAACAATTTAAATATTTTCAAAAGTTAGAAAAGAGTGTTTATCAAAAATTTAAATATTATCTCACTCTCTCTTATTCCCCCCCTCTTTATATTCCTATTTTTTCCATATCTATGTAGCCATCTATCATCTTTATCTCCCCCTCACTAATGTAGAGATGTTGAGCAAGAAGTGAGGTTTAAGCACTTTCTTCTTTCCAATCTACAAAACTAAACTTGCGGCCTTCCTAATATCTTACTCCTTTAGGATATCATTTTTGTGGCCTATCCAAAGTGATAGGGTCATTTGTGAACTCCTCCAAGGTGAGTACTTCTCCAATCAAGATCTTGTACCTTTTTGTTTTAGGGACACTAGCCCTATTCCAAGCCAATAACTATAACTCTTCATCAATGGCTTCACCAACCCCAAGTTTATATTGGGACACCTTCCTTATGTTTGAACTAATCGAGAATCAACGCTTGGTTTAACACTCCAATTGTCGTACAGTACAAAATGTTGACTATCACAGAATTCCTTGTAGGGCTCCTACTCTAATTTTTTGGACTTAAATTCCTCTTAGGTTGAAATATAACTATTCTATGTGTAGATTTAGACACCCTTTTGAATTTATTTAAGACTCCAAAGCCTAGATTCCTAATTCCATTCCTATGGCACCTAACCCATGTAAAGTACATAGACCTAATAAGGTCACACTAGGTTTGGTTTTCAAAGTAATTACTAGATAATTGGTGCATGGCCTCAGACCTCCTCTACTAACCAAAAATAACTCAAATCCACCACTAAACTACACCCATCAATTAAATTCAATATTTTTCAATCTTTTTGGTCTCAATCCTACCTAAATACATTAAGCTATTCAACTTAGGGACTAATGCAAACATGGTTTTTCCATTGAGACACTTCCTGAGCTCTAGGAATCTATAATTATACCCTCCTTACTTGAATTTTCTAGAATCTTAGAGAATTCCACTGGTTCAAATACAAAAAATGGCTTCATTTGTGGAATGAGCTCTTAACAAGAATTTTCCTAGATTGTTTCTAGAAAACTTGCCTCAAACACTTTAAATCAAAATTAAACTATCTCAAACCAATTTAAAATATCACAATAACACAAAGGATATTCAAAAAATCAACTTAGTTTGTAAGAATCACCATAGATATGATCACACAACTAAAACCATACTCCTTAAGACCGAACAACTTAAGTCCCTTTAGTTAGGAGTTCTTCTAAATTGAAAGCAGTCTTCTTAATGTTTTAAAGTGTTAGCCAAGTAGCATCCTCCAATAAATGGTGTTTCCATTTTACTAGGTATTCATAGTAAGTAGACCTCTTGGTTTTTTTGGCTTTCCTCTTGTCTACAATGCATTCAATTTCTTGTACTGGTGGTTGAGGGAGGTCTTCTAGCTCCTTGTCTTATGGCAGATCTTCATTACCTACAATGGCGATACCAGTAATAGGACCTTTATATTCATATAGGTTAGTTATATCATATAATAAGTTGAAATTAGACAACCATTAAACACTTTGTAAAGTACTTCCTACATATCATTACAGCCACGTCAACTGAGTTCAAATTAATATTTAGAATCTAGGAACACATCAAGAAAGACATACGAAAGGTGAGAGAGATTTGGCACATTTACCCAGCCAAATTAATTTAGCCATGTTTACCTAGCCACTCGGAGCTAATGGAGTAGATAGTTCGATCCCAAAATGAAAGGTGAGAGAGATTTGGTAGTTGGCAACTTTTTACTAGCCAACACTACAAGTTTTAACATCACCCGAGATGGCGTCGTAAAATAAAAATGGAGTGTGATCTCCAAAAAGTGAGAGAGGTTATTGTAGGTCTCCACAACACAGTCCTGTAGGAACTAGAATCGCATCCATACTTTGCATGAGCTACAAGATATGCCCCATCAAAGATCGCAACCCTATGGCATTTAGTGACCCTTAGGGACGTTCCAGTTTGGCATGCTTGAGAATGTTTGAGCACTAAAGGGGATAGGATGAGGTTGGAGATAGGGTTTACCCAGTCACCTAGAGCTAACAAAGTAGAAAGTTTGATCCCACAATGAAAGGTGAGAGAGATTTGGTAGTTGGCAACTTTTTATTGGCCAATACTAAGAGTTTTAGCATCACTCGAAATGGCGTCGTAAAATGAAAATGGAGTGTGATCTCGAAAATGTGAGAGAGGTTGTTGTAGGTCTCCACAACATGGTCCTGTAGGAACTAGAATCACATCTATACCTTGCACAAGCTTCGAGATATGCCCCATCAAAGATCACAGCCCTATGGCATTTAATGACCCTTAGGGACGTTCTGGTTTGGCGTGTCCGAGAATGTTTGAGTGTTGAAGGGGATAGGGCAAGGTTGGGGATAGGGTTTACATGGCCACCCAGATCTAACGAAGCAGACAATTTGATCCCACGACGAAAGGTGAGAGAGATTTGGCAGTTGGCAACTTTGTACTGGCCAACATTGCAACTTTCAACATCACCCGAGTTGGTGTCGTAAAATGAAAATGGAGTGTGATCTCCAAAAAGTGAGAGAATTTATTGTAGGTCTCTGCAACATGATCATATAGGAATTTGAATCACATCCATACCTCATATAAGCTACGAGATATGCCCCGTCAAAGATTGCAGCCCTATGGCATTTAGTGACCCTTAGGAACGTTCCAATTCGGCATGCCCGAGAACGTTTAAGTGCTGAAAGGGATAGGATAAAGTTGGGGATAGAGTTTACCTAACCACCTAGAGCTAACAGAGTAGACAGTTCAATCCCACAACGAAAGGTGAGAGAGATTTGGCAATTGGCAACTTTATACTGGCCAACACTACAAGTTTCACCATCACTTGAGATGGCATTGCAAAATAAAAGTGAAGTGTGATCTCCAAAAAGTGAGAGAGGTTATTGTAGGTCTCTACAACACGATCCTATAGGAACTAGAATCACATCCATACCTCGCATGAGCTCCAAGATATGCCCCATCAAAGATTGCAGCCCTATGGCATTTAGTGACCCTTAGGGACATTTTGATTCGGTGTGTTTGAGAATGTTTGAGCGCTGAAGGGGATAGGATGAGGTTGGGGATAGGGTTTACCCAGCCACTCAGAGCTAACGAAGAAGATAGTTTGATCCCATAACGAAAGGTGAGAGAGATTTGGCAGTTGACAACTTTGTACTAACCAACACTACAAGTTTTAGCATCACCCGAGATGGCGTCGTAAAATGAAAATGAAATGTGATTTCCAAAAAGTGAGAGAGATTGTTTTAAGTCTCCACAACATGGTCTTGTAGGAACTAGAATCACATCCATACCTCACACGAGCTCCGAGATATGCCCCGTCAAAGATCGCAGCCCTATGCCATTTAGTGATCCTTAGGGACGTTCTGGTTCGGCATGCTTGAGAATGTTCAAGCATTGAAGGGGACATAACGAGGTTGGGGATAGGGTTTACCCGGCCACCTAGAGCTAATGGAGTAGACAATTCGATCCCACGACCCTTTTTCCACTAAGTTGCAAATTTGAGCAACTTTTACAACTTTCAACAATACAACTTTGCACAAAAAGTGCATTTTTAACATTTTTCACTTGATTCCAATTCTACAACTTAGAAAAGGTTAAACAATAGTAAAATTCTCATCCCTTTACCAATTTCCAGACTCCTGCAAAGTTCTTAGCATTTTTGCAATTTTGCTTTGACAACTTTTGCAATTTTTGACATCTTAACTCCTAGATGTCTAAAACTTAACCTAATGACCCTAAGGACATTTATAACCTTCTATGAAACATTAAAAAAAAAAAATTCCTTGAAAAATCATCTATATTGCTCATTTTTATGCCTAAAAAGTGGCCCATAGGCATATTTGACACAAAACCCCACAACTAAAAAATAATGACCAAGGGTGACTTCCAAGCATGGAAAGGGTCTATTTAGGTCCAAACTAACATGAATCCAACATTAGATTCAAACTATGCAACTTTCATTGGCTAGTTGCTTCACAAACTCAAGACTAGGCTTATAGCCTTAAACATGAAAAATCACAAACATCTCCTCACAACCCAAAGAAAAGAATCATAGGTTTGGATACCCTTTTGGGTTTTATACAACATACTAAAGCCTTGGGATCTCAAGAGAAGTATGCAGCAACTAAGTTTTTTAAGGCTTACTTAGGAATGTAGGTAATTAGGCATCCATTAACAAAGGAAGTACCCTACCCCTTGAAAAAAAATTCAAACCAGAAATTGGAACATGAGGAGGATCTTGTAAGATGATCACATACTAATTTTCAAGCCTCGAAACCTTCTCTGTAGTGAGTTATGGAATATGTTGCTACAATCTAGCATGCACATGGATCTTGCATGCCTAGGGCATCAAGTTTTTCTCTCCAACCTTATTCTTTTGATCTAAAACCAAAAGGAACATAAAAAAAATTGTCCTAACTCAGATTCCACCAAGGTTCATTAATTTTCCATGGTGGAATCTCAAGATATGAGGGAAAATAGATGAAACACTAGGTAATGGTGCAAAATGGGGACAACAATTAGTAAAATGGGAATATCTAGAGTTGTAGAGTGAATTAGAACCTCATTCCAAGTGCAACAGAAAGAAGATTCACAAAGCTATCCAACTATACTAGATATTCATATTTATATGTGATAAACTTGACCAATGAGCAGAAAACATTGAATAAAACTTAGAATTTCTACCTTTTTCTCTGTTGTTTCAATTTTGTATGGCTTGTACGGATTGTTAGTAGTAAAATTTTGGTATGGTTGGTATGTATGGATTGGTAGTACTCATACTTCCTTTGTAACCCAGCCTAATATAGCCAATTAGATCTGTGACTCAAAGTGGGTGTTAGTTGGTGCTGGAACAGAGTCAGAGTTTGATCTTTTGGAATCTCTAAGAAGTGGTTAAAGGGTGTCTAAAGAGGTGAAAAGATGGTGTGGCCCTTTGCTAAGTGTTTAGTTGTATGAACTAATTCTGATCCATTAGCATTGTCTTAGAGAGATATAGAATAGGAGGATGGGCCTTATTCGTCATGGATAACTTAAATTTCTTCAAGAGATAGTGACATGTATTCTAGAGATAAGCACAGATCATTATGATGCATGTAAAGGATATTTTTTGGGGAAGTTTACAAAACCATCTTTTCTAATGAGTGACGCTAGATTTGAGGTTGTTCTTGATCTAGTACAAAGGGAATACCAAGGAAGGAATCAAAAGAGATTGAAATATTCCTTATAATATATAGTAGAATGGAGTTGCTGGGAGAAAGAATCATTCTATATATAAGGTAGAAAATGTTATATGCTACATGACCAAGACATGCCTTGTTACCTATGGGAAGAGACATGTAGTACAATAGTATACACATACAACAAATCTCCACACAAGATGCTAGGGAAGATGACACCAGAGGAAGCTTTCATAGGGAAGAAGCTAGATATTAGTCGCTTCAATATATTTGGAAGTTTGATATATTTTCATATTCCAAGTGATACACATGTACTAAGTAAGATCTAACTATAGATATGGGGTAATTTTTTTGGTATAGTAAAACCTCAAAGGATTATAGGAATTTTTTTCCAAACACTAGAAGAGTTATACTCAGATGTGATGTTAAGCTCATGGAGGAAAAGGCATTTAGAAGGTATAAATATTTTCTACTAGATGATCAAAGTGAGTAGCTGATAAAAGCTACAAGGATAAATCGACCAAGTCAAAGGCATCAAATCTCAAGTATAGTTACTACTACAAAGTAGGATCATGTGGTGAAGATTCACAAAATATGGAAAAGCCGATGCAACATGAAATGCATCCAGAAGATATAGAGGCTAATATTCCATCCTCTGTAGTTGGAAATAGTAACCATGAGGTTTAAAAAAGGCATCGGGATACACAAGAAATTATGGGAGATCTTAGGAAGAGTATGAGATAGCAGAGACAACTAGCCAATTTTATATGCATGATAGAAAGTTAATATTTGATTAGTGTCTTGTCTGATATAGAGTATTCTCACATCTATGGATAAATGATAGCCCATGAGGCATGGAAAAAGCTAGAAGCTATTTGTAAAGGTGACATGTATGTTAAGCAATCTGATTTGTAGGGTCTTTAAGGGAAGTATGATGATGCAGGAGCATCCAGAGGTATAAGGGCAATCTTGTGTCACCCAAAAAAATGTACTTAGACTTAGTTTCTATTTCATGTGTTTTCATTTTTTGACACCCATTTGGGTCAAATAAAGGTTCCAACTCTCACAGTTCAACTATCAGTGTGCTAGAAAATCCTAAAAAAATAGGAGCATGCAATTGGGCCATCATTTTGGTAACCTAGAAGGTGTGAATTGGCCAGATGAATGTAATTGTGATTTAGAGCATTCCAGAAAAAGAATCAGCTCAAAAGGCCCCACGGTTTGAAAGTCATTGCAATTTTTCAGGTTGTGGAGACCTCCTAAGAATGCTTCAAAGTCAAGTTAGGGGTCTTAGAACCCCTAGTGACATATGTCATTGTTTAATGGGTCAAAGGGGGCCATAGGTCACCCTATGAGCCCCTTTGACCCATATGAACGATTCAAATATGTCCCTATGGGTCCTAGGACCCCTACGGACATATGTCATCGTTTAATGGGTCAAAGGGTGTCATAAGACACCGAATCACACCCTTTGACCCATATGAACGGTTTGAATATGTCCCTAGGGGTCTTAGGACCCCTAGGGACATATGTTGTCGTTTAACGGGTCAAAGAGGGTCGTAGGTCACCCTATGAACCCCTTTGACCCATATGAACGATTTGAATATGTCCCTAGGGGTTATAAGACCCCTAGAGACATATGTCATCATTTAATGGGTCAACCTATGACCCCCTTTGACCCATATGAACAATTCGAATATGTCCTTAGGGGTTCTAGGACCCCTGGAGACATATGTCATCATTTAATGGGTCAAAGGGGGTCATAGGTCACCCTATGACCCCCTTTGACACATATGACCCATTCAAATATGTTCCTAGGGGTCTGAGGACCTCTAGCAACATATGTCATCGTTTAATGGATTAAAGGGGGTCATAGCTCACCCTATGACCCCCTTTGACCCATATGAACGATTCAAATATATCCTTAGAGGTCCTAGGACCCTTAGAGACATATGTCATCGTTTAATGGGTCAAAGGATGCCATAGGTCACCCTTTGACCCCCTTTGACCCATATGAATGATTCGAATATGTCCCTAGGGGTTACAGGAACCTTAGAGATATATGTCATCATTTTATGGGTCAAAGGGGGTCATAAGTCACCCTCTGACCCCCTTTGACCCATATGACCCTTTCGAATATGTCCCTAGGGGTCCTAGAACCCCTAGGGACATATGATGTCATTTAATGGGTCAAAAGGGGTCATAGGTCACCCTATGACCTCATTTGAACCATATGACCCATTCGAATATGTTCCTAAGGGTCTGAAGACCCCTAACAACATATGTCATCGTTTAATGGGTCAAAGAGCATCATAGCTCACCTTATGACTCCCTTTGAATCATATTACCCATTGAATATGTCCCTAGGGGTTCTAGGACCCCTAGAGACATATGTTGTCGTCTAATGGGTCAAAGAGAGTCATAGGTCACCCTATGACCCCCTTTGACCCATATTACCCATTCGAATATGTCCTTAGGAGTCCTAAAACACCTAGGGACATCTGTCATCGTTTAATGGATCAAAGAGAGTCATAGGTCACCCTATGACCCCCTTTGACCCATATGAACGATTCAAATATGTCCCTAGGGGTCCCAAGACCCCTAGGGACATATGTTGTCGTTTAATAGGTCAAAGGGGGTCATAGGTCACTCTATGATCCCCTTTGACCCATATGAACAATTCGAATATGTCCCTAGGGGTTCTAGGACCCCTAGAGACATATGTCGTCGTTTAAAGGGTCAAAGGGGGTCATAGGTCACCCTATGACCCCCATTGACCCATATGACCTATTCGAATATGTTCCTAAGGGTTCGAGGACCCCTAGCGACATATGTTGTCATTTAATGGGTCAAAAAGAGTCATAGGTCACCCTATGACCCCCTTTAACCCATATTACCCATTCGAATATGTCCTTAGGGGTCCTGGAACCCCTAGGGACATATGTCATCGTTTAATGAGTAAAACGAAGTCATAGGTCACCCTATGACCTCCTTTGACTCATATGAACAATTTGAATATGTCCCTAGGGGTCCTAAAACCCCTAGGGACATATGTCGTCATTTAATGGGTCAAAGGGGTTCATAGGTCACCCTATGACCCCCTTTGATTCATATGACCCATTCGAATATGTCCCTAAAGGTTCTAGGACCCCTAGAGACATATGTCATCGTTTAATGGGTCAAAGGGGGTCATAGGTCACCTTATGAGCCCCTTTGACCCATATGAACGATTCAAATATGTCCCTATGCGTCCTAGGACCCCTACAGACATATGTCATCATTTAATGGGTCAAAGGGTGTCATAAGACACCGTATGACCCCCTTTGACCCATATGAATGATTTGAATATGTCTGTATGGGTCTTAGGACCCCTAGGGACATATGTCGTCATTTCACAGGTCAAAGAGGGTCGTAGGTCACCCTATGAACCCCTTTGACCCATATGAACGATTTGAATATGTCCCTAGGGGTTATAGGACCCCTAGAGACATATCTCATCGTTTAATGGGTCAACCTATGACCCCCTTTGACCCATAGGAACAATTTGAATATGTCCCTAGGGGTTCTAGGACCCCTAGAGACATATGTTGTCATTTAATGTGTCAAAGGGGATCATAGGTCACCCTATGACCCCCTTTGACCCATATGACCCATTCAAATATGTTCCTAGGGGTTTGAGGACCTCTAGCGACATATGTCATCGTTTAATTGGTTCAAGGGGGTCATAGGTCACCCTATGACCCCCTTTGACCCATATGAACGATTCAAATATATCCCTAGGGATCCTATGACCCCTAGAGACATATGTCATCGTTTAATGGGTCAAAGGGTGTCATAGGTCACCCTATGACCCCCTTTGACCCATATAAACAATTTGAATATGTCCCTAGGGGTTATAGGACACCTAGAGATATATGTCGTCGTTTAATGGGTCAAAGGGGGTCATAAGTCACCCTATGACCCCCTTTGACCCATATGAGCCATTCGAATATGTCCCTAGGGGTCCTAGAACCCCTAGGGACATATGTTGTCATTTAATAGGTCAAAGGGGGTCATAGGTCACCCTATGATCCCATTCGAACCATATGACCCATTCGAATATGTTCTTAGGGGTCTGAAGACCCCTAGCAACATATGTCATCGTTTAATGGGTCAAAGAGTGTCATATGTCACCTTATGACTCCCTTTGACCCATATTACCCATTGAATATGTCCCTAGGGGTTCTAGGACCCCTAAAGACATATGTTGTCATCTAATGGGTCAAAGAGAGTCATAGGTCACCCTATGACCCCCTTTGACCCATATTACCCATTCGAATATGTCCTGAGGAGGCTTAGAACCCCTAGGGACATATGTTATCGTTTAATGGGTCAAAGGGAGTCATAGGTCACCCTATGACCCCCTTTGACCCATATCAACGATTCAAATATGTCCCTAGGGGTCCCAAGACTCCTAGGGACATGTCATCGTTTAATAGGTCAAAGGGGATCATAGGTCTCTCTATGATCCCCTTTGATCCATATGAACAATTCGAATATGTCTTTAGGGTTTCTAGGAACCCTAGCGACATATGTCGTCGTTTAATGGGTCAAAAGGGGTCATAGGTCACCCTATGACCCCCTTTGACCCATATGACCTATTTGAATATGTTCCTAAGGGTTCGAGGACCCCTAGCGACATATGTTTTCGTTTAATGCGTCAAAAATAGTCAGGTCACCTAATGACCCCCTCTGACCCATATTACCCATTCAAATATGTCCTTAGGTGTCTTAGAACCCTTAGGGACATATGTGGTTGTTTAATGAGTCAAAGGGAGTCATAGGTCACCCTATGACCTCCTTTGACTCATATGAACGATTCGAATATGTCCCTAGGGGTTCTAAAACTTCTAGGGACATATGTCATCATTTAATAGGTCAAAGGGGTTCATAGGTCACCCTATGATCCCCTTTGACTCATATGACTCATTCGAATATGTCCCTAAGGGTTCTAGGACCCCTAAAGACATATGTTGTCGTTTAATGGGTTAAAGAGAGTCATAGGTCACCATATGACCACCTTTGGCTCATATTACCCATTCAAATATGTCTCTAGGAGTCTTAGAACCCCTAAGGACATATGTAATCGTTTAATGAGTCAAAAGGGGTCATAGGTCACCCTATGAGCCTATTTGACCCATATGAACATTTCAAATATGTCCCTATGGGTCCTAAGATCCTTTGGGACATATGTCATTGCTTAATGAGTCAAATGGTGTCATAAGGCACCCTATGACCCCCTTTGACTCATATGAACGATTCGAATATGTTCCTAGGGGTTTTAGGACCCCTAGGGACATATGTCGTCGTTTAATGGGTTAAAGAGGCTCATAGGTCACCCTATGACCCCCTTTGACCAATATGACCCATTTGAATATGTCCTTAAGACCCTTAGGGACATATGTCACATTTAATGGGGCAAAGGGGGTCATAGGGCACCCTATTACCCCCTTTGACCCATATGAATGATTCGAATATGTCCTGAGGGGTCCTAGGACCCCTAAGGACATATGTCATCGTTCATATGGGTCAAAGGGTGTCATAGGTCACCCTATGACCCCCTTTGACCCATTTGAAAGATTTGAATATGTCCCTAAGGGTTATAGGACCCCTAGAGACATATGTCGTCATTTAATGGGTCAAAGGGGGTCATAGGTCATCCTATAACCCACTTTGACTCATATGAACAATTTGAATATGACCTTAGAACCCCTAAGGACATGTCGTCGTTTAATGGGTCAAAGGGTGTCATAGGTCACCCTATGACCCCATTTGACCCATATGAATGATTTGAATATATCCCTAGGAGCTATAGGGCCCCTAGAGACATATTTCATCGTTTAATAGGTCAAAGGGGGTCATAGGTCACCCTATGACCCCCTTTGACCCATATGAACAATTTCAATATGTCCCTAGGAGTCCTAGGACCTCTAAAGACATATGTTGTCGTTTAATGGGTCAAACGGGGTCATAGGTCACCCTATGACCCCCTTTGACACATATGATCCGTTCGAATATGTTCCTAGGAGTCCGAGGACCTCTAGCAACATATGTCATCATTTAATGGGTCAAAGGGGGTCATAAGTCACCCTATGACCCCTTTTGACCCATATGAACGATTCGAATATATCCCTAGGAACATATGTTGTCGTTTAATGGGTCAAAGGGTGTCATAAGGCATCCGATGACCCCTTTTGACCCATATGAACAATTCGAATATGTCCTTAGGGGTCTTAGGACCCTTAGCGACATATGTCGTCATTTAATGGGTCAAAGGGGGTCATAGGTCAATGACCCCCTTTGACCCATATGACCCATTCGAATATGTCCCTAGGACCCTTAGGGACATATGTCGTCGTTTAATGGGTCAAAGGGGGTCACAGGGCACCCTATGACCACCTTTTACCCATATGAATGATTTGAATAAGTCCTTAAGGGTCCAAGGATGCCTAAGGACATATTTCGTCCTTTAATGGGTCAAAGGGCATCATAGGTCACCCTATGACCCCCTATGACCCATATGAACGATTTGAATATTTTTCTAAGGGTCTTAGGACCCGTAGGGACATATTCGAATCGTTCATATGGGTCAAAAGGGTATGTCATCGTTTAATGGGTCAAAGGGGATCATAGGTCACCCTGTGACCCTCTTCGACCCATATGACCCATTCGAATATCTTCCTAGGGGTCCGAGGATCTCTAGTGACATATGTCATCATTTAATTTGACCGATATGAACGATTCGAATATATCCCTAAGGATCCTAGGACCCTTAGGGACATGTCATCATTTAATGGGTCAAAGGGTGTCATAGGTCACCCTATGACAATCTTTGACCCATATGAACGATTTGAATATGTTCCTAGGGGTTATAGGACCCCTAGAGATATATGTCATCATTTTATGAGTCAAAGGGGGTCATAAGTCACTCTGTGACCCCCTTTGACCCATATGACCCATTCGAATATGTCCCTAAGGGTCCTAGAACCGCTAGGGACATATGTTGTCATTTAATGGGTCAAAGGGGGTCATAGGTCACCCTATGACCTCATTTGAACCATATGACCCATTCGAATATGTTCCTAGGGGACCGAAGACCCCTAGCAACATATGTCGTCGTTTAATGGGTCAAGGAGCATCATAGGTCACCCTATGACTCCCTTTGAATCATATTACCCATTGAATATGTCCCTAGAGGTTCTAGGACCCCTAGAGACATATGTTGTCGTCTAATGGGTCAAAGAGAGTCATAGGTCACCCTATGACCCCCTTTGACCCATATTACCCATTCGAATATGTCCCTAGGAGTCCTAGAACCCTTAGGGACATATGTCATCTTTTAATGAGTCAAACGGAGTCATAGGTCACCCTATGAGCCCCTTTGACCCATATGAACGATTTGAACATGTCCCTAGGGGTCCCAAGACCCCTAGGGACATATGTCATTGTTTAATGGGTCAAAGGGGGTCATAGGTTACTCTATGATCCCCTTTGACCCATATGAACAATTCGAATATGTCCCTAGGGGTTCTAGGACCCCTAGCGACATATGTCATCATTTAATGAGTCAAAGGGGGTCATAGGTCACCCTATGACCTCCTTTGACCCATATGACCCATTCGAATATGTTCCTAAGGGTTCGAGGACCCCTAGTGGCATATGTTATCATTTAATGGGTCAAAAAGAGTCATAGGTCACCCTATGATCCCCTTTGACCCATATTACCCAGTCAAATATGTCCCTAGGGGTCATAGAACCCCTAGGGACATATGTCATTGTTTAATGGGTCAAAAGGAGTCATAGGTCACCCTATGACCTCCTTTGACTCATATGAACGATTCGAATATGTCCCTACGGGTCCTAGAACCCCTAGGGACATATGTCATCGTTTAATGGGTCAAAGGGGGTCATAGGTCACCCTATGACCCCCTTTGACTCATATGACCCATTCAAATATGTCCCTAGGGGTTCTAGGACCCCTAGCGACATATGTTGTCATTTAATAGGTCAAAAAGAGTCATAGGTCACCCTATGACTACCTTTGACCCATATTACCCATTCAAATATGTCACTAAGGGTCTTAGAACCCCTAAGGACATATGTCGTCATTTAATGAGTCAAAGCGGTCATAGGTCACCCTATGAGCCCATTTGACCCATATAAACGTTTCAAATGTGTCTCTATGGGTCCTAGGACCCCTTGGGACATATGTCATCGTTTAATGGGTCAAAGGGTGTCATAAGGCACCCTATGACCCCCTTTGACCCATATAAATGATTTGAATATGTCCTTAGGGGTTTTAGGACCCCTAGGGACATATGTCGTCGTTTAATGGGTCAAAGAGGGTCGTAGGTCACCCTAAGACCCCTTTTGACCCATATGACCCATTTGAATATGTCGTTAGGACCCTTAGGGACATATGTCATCATTTAATGGGTCAAAGGGGGTCATAGGGCACCCTATTACCCCCTTTGACCCATATGAACGATTCGAATATGTCCTTAAGGGTCCTAGGACCCCTCAGGACATATGTCGTCGTTTAATGGGTCAAAGGGTGTCATAAGTCACTTTATGACCCCCTTTGACCCATTTGAACGATTTGAATATGTCCCTAGGGGTTAGAGGATCCCTAGAGACATATGTCGTTGTTTAATGGGTCAAAGGGGGTCATAGGTCACCCTATGACCCCCTTTGACCCATATGAACAATTTGAATATGTCCATATGGGTCTTAGGACCCCTAGGGACATATGTTGTCGTTTAATGGGTCAAAGGGTGTCATAGGTCACCCTATGACCCAATTTGAACCATATAAATGATTTGAATATGTCCTTAAGGGTTATAGGGCCCCTAGAGACATATGTCATTTTTAATGGGTCAAAGGAGTCATAGGTCACCCTATGACCCCTTTTGACCCATATGAAGATTTTGAATATGTCCCTAGGAGTCCTAGGACCCCTAGAGACATATGTTGTCATTTAATGAGTCAAATGGGGTCATAGGTTACCGAATGACCCCCTTTGACCCATATGATCCATTCGAATATGTTCCAATAGAAAAAAAATCCATTGGAGAGAGATCTTTTGTGTCTCTCTTATGAGATCTAAAGATGTAGAATCCACTTTCCTTGGTCAATAAGAAAAACATATATCATAATGAGTTCTTCTCATATCTCTTTGATAGACTAACATGATTACAATAGGGTTAATTTTTGTTATCTCTTTGATGAGAAAAATTAGTGGATTTTTTGAACCTGACATGATTGTTTACCAGTGACTATTTGCACTCGAGGACTAAAAATTCAATGTTGAACCACTTATGTTTTTTTATGCACGCAACTCTGGTGTTGTCTTGTGCTTGTTTATGCTTTGAAAGTGTCTTTAATTTTTATTAAACAAATCAATGTCATGAAATCTTTTAGTGTCAATTACCAAGTATGAGATGTCTTTCTTAACTGTAGAATTATTTTCATTTGGCCATTTTATGTAACTTAATATATATGGTGTACACACAGTGATCATTTTTATGATATGATTTTCTTGTCCTACTTTTATGTAACTTTAACTCTAGTCTAGTTGTAGATTGAACTCAATTTTTGCAACTAAAGTCATGCTATCTCTTTAAAAATTAGCTTTGTACTTACTTTCGATGTTGTTCTCCCTTATTATTATATACATTGTCTATACCCTACACCTATAAATTTGTCATTACCTCAATTAATAAAATTCGTTCTTTACCTCTTCTCACCGCTATGATACAATGTGTAGATATTTATTTCCTTGTGTTCATTATTTCTTTTCTATCTTTTGAGTTTAATAGTTGTGTTTGATTGCTCATTAATGTTATATTGTGAAGATTATACTTCCTTTCAATAACTCATTAGTTATGGTCTACATATGAGTTCTTGGACGGTAGATTAAAGTTTAAATATATGTAGTTTTATATTCAACTACATGTAGGGAGAAACTGCATTCAATCTATTTCATCACCCCAATTATATTTTATGTAATTATCCTTTCTCTTTTCCTTACCTGTTGTTAGTTTCATTGCACCTTGATTGTAAAAACATTAGCATAATCCGTAAAGTTAGCCTTACATGTGAAATTCTCACACTTGGAGGTTGTTTCAATATTTCATAAGGTTTCTTGGGGGTCATACCCAAAGTACTAGTGTAAATTTTTGTGTTAACAATTATTGGCACACTTGATGCAATCCATACTCGATGGAAAAAAAAGTACATCTCAGTTCAAGAACATCTCTTGGTGGACCATTCTAAATTTCATTTATTAAATAATTTAGGTTTTGTTTTAATTCCAAAAACCTTAAGAGGTATTTATTTTAAATTTCATGGCATCTCTAAGTGAAAATCTAATAGTTTTAAGTCCCAAATATAGTATGTGTAAAGAACAAGTATGATATTTTACATTTTCACAAGTTTTCTATAATTTGCATTTTGTATGAAAATTAAAATGGATCTATTGCGTATGTGTAGGATCATGGTGTACCAAACTATGGCCTTAAGTGGCAGTGAAAAATCAGCAAATCAGTTTTATGTCAACTTGACACATAATTTTGAAGTGGTTATGGACTTTATATCAAAAAATTGTAAGAAAATGATTTGTAAGAAATTGAATGTTGTTTCTAAACTACTAGGCCTTATCAGGAGAAAAAAATAATTAATTGGTCAAAAGTTTTAATTTTAATGCAGTACTAAGAAAATTTCAGGGTAAAAATAAAAAGTAGGTGTATGTCTGACCACCTTAAGCAAAATCAAATCATAATATTTTTTTAATATAATTATAGATATGAAAAGTAGACTCATGCCTAAATGTGATGCATATTTTTCAGTATTTTTATTCCAAATAAATAATTAACTATTAATTTTTTACCAAAACTTTTTCGAAAAAAAAAAGTCTCGTGTCTAACCACCCTAACTAATAGAAAATTTTACCAAATTAAAATTAAATTTTTTTTTTTCTTATACTAGCCGTAGTATAGAATGTGATGCAACTTTTAGATTTAAAAAATGTTATACCGTTTGAAAGTTATAGCTATTTCAATTAGTATGTCAATCAACACTTTACAATTATCTTCATTGATAATTAACTAATAAATACTTATAGAACTCAGAATTTGACAGAAATTATATTTATGGAATCTAGAGATCAATATTAAAAAACCCTTTTCATTTTATTCAATTTCGATCAAAATAATGTTGTCAGACGGCTACCCGAAGTCTGACTATCACTAAAACCCTCTTCAAACACGTCTTTTGGGTTGACCGGGTAGGCTTGCTATTTACCAAGCCTAATCGGATATCCGATCGTAAATCGGATATCCGATCGTAAATCGGATATTCGATTATTAATTGGATATCTGATTATAAATCGAAAATCTGATATGTTGAGGTGGGCAAATTTAAAATCTCAACCCATTTTGGAAGGAAAATTGGGTTTAAACATCACAACTTATTATTTTTAAATTATTTCACTTATATTACTATGTAAATATGTATTTTAATTTTATATATATATAAGGAATTGTCTATCAGGTATACCACTGACAAGGCATGAAACAAATTGAGCAAAAATTCTCAGGACCTAAAACTTTGGGATAAATGGTAGTGCATCTCATAGTAGACATGGGAGTGAGATTGGTTTCTTAGTATGGTTACATTTGACATTCCATTTGACCATGGTGGGATTTTGTCTGCACGTTGTCTTAAGTGTGATCCTTACTACTAGGTGGTGTCATGGCCATGACAGATGCTGCTCTGCCTATGGGGATTTGAACCTAGGTTTACGATGTGAAACTCATCATTCCCCACATTAGACCTAATATTGTGCAAAATTGTTTGGGGTTCCATAGAAAAGACAGGGATGAGCCTAGTTTCTTAATAAGTATTTTTCTTTTGATTTATTACTAGCTTGTTTTCTAACACTTTGTTTGGTTTACTATTTTTGCACAATTGCTCTTTTCTCGTTTGGTATTTGTTATTTCATATTTGATGTTGGTATTTGATCTTTGGGAGTAAGATTGGTTCCTTAATATGATTACATTTGACCACCTTAAAGTTCCCCACAGTGAAACATGGTGGGATTTTATCTGTGCACATTGCCATAATTGTGACCCCTACTACTAGGTAGCCTCATCACCATGGCAGATGGTGCTCTGCGTGGGGGGAATTGAACTAGGGTTTGTGGTGTGAAACTCATCATTCCCATGGTCAGACCTAATATTGGGTAAAATTGTTTGGTTACTATCTCTGCGCAATTGCTGTTTTCTTATTTAGGAATTGTTATTTCATGTTTAATGTTTGCATTTGATCACTGAGGGATCAGGGAAATACTTGGACAATTATATGTGTTTTTTTTTTTTTTTTGTGTTTTGTTTTCTGATTGAGTTATTGTCATGAATATTAGGGGAAGCGAGATTTAATGCCTTCTATTTTTTGACTTAAATTTATATAATATTGTTTGTTGTTTTATCTTCCTAAGAAGAAAACCTTGGATATGTTTTTTTTTTCAGAGTTACTTATGAAAGGGACATGAAAATTATGAATGTTGCTTCATTCACCATCCAAAGAGAAGACCATACAATTGGTAATATTCTTCGTATGTAAGTACTTTTCCATTTGATTCTATAGTGGGGATTTAAGTATTTCTTTCTCAATTAAGAGAGGACATTATCCAATCACAATTGAAGACTTGGGAAATAATAGGGCAAACTAACTCTTTTTGGGCTTCTCTGACAATTAGAAATTTTTGGCAATAACTCACAGGTAACAAAACCTTTGTTATGGAATTGATATCTAGCACTTATTGCATCTTTCTCACTATGGTAATTGGAATTTTTTAGCTCGGGGAGTTTGGAAACTTGGAAGTTTCTTGTTGTGACAATAGTTGCAAAGCTATTTTATGGAAGCCAATAATAGCTTTGAATTATATTTTAACAACATTCATTAAAGAACGGGTAGGTCATTTTCAGATCTATACAGTGTTTGTTGTGAACTCAGTTGCCTTCCTATGTGTTCTTAGAGCCAAATTGCTTTCTTCACCTTCTCTAGAGTGTTGCCTATTCAGTTGCTCAACCATTTTTGGCATTGTTACCCCCCTCATTCTGATGATGGATCATACTGTTGTCAGCAACTCCTCTGTACCTCCTTTGGTGTGCATATCCCTATATCTAATTTGGAAACATATCCAATACTGCTAAGATACAAGTTGAATATTGTACCCATGTCTTCCTAATAAACTTGATTTTTGAACCGTACCAAATGCTATGGGATCTGTTTGTTTAAAAGATTTAACATAAATCTTCCGTTTAACCAATGTAAAAAAAAATTTATTAAAGCAATAAAAAAAATTAGTATAAACAAAACTTGTACCAATGAGAGACAAATGAAATGTTTTTCTATTGCAGCAACCCGTTTTTGGGTTACCTTCTAATGTAGCCCTGCTATGTTTACATATTGTAAAGAATTAAATTAACTTAACAAATATTTATATGTCAATATTACCTTGAATTAATGAAAATCTCCTACAATAACTTAGAAAACTATGTTAAATATATGTAAATGTGTTATTTATTAATATTGTGTCCAGCCATATCCATATTGGGGGTCATCTGTTGAAATAAGCATACAAGAGCTCTTCAAAATAAGATAATCCTCATGCTGACATCAAATATGCATGCAGAAAAGAATCATGAAGCTTTGTATGAATTTTCTTTTAAAAGCATGGGGAGCCTGTGTGTGGCTAAATCCTGTGTCGTTTCATTGTTATTCTATTGCCTTTGGATCATGCTATGATGTGTGTTGAATATGAAGGAAAACGCATAACTAATCAACTATGTATTGGATGATATTTCTGTTACCACATGAAGGCTCTCTCCATGTCCTATTTTACGAACCATTGATTCATGTAGTTGGATTTGAACCCTGAAATTTCTGGTATAGTTTGCTAGTAGTTTCTCAAGGAATGATTGAGTCTATTGTTTTGAAGATGCTATGAAAGAGATAGAATTCTCTTGTTGCTCTAATTGCTTGCATCTTACTGTCGAAGGACCTAGGTTAGAGTATGACTGCTCAGTGGTTGTAACTGTCATGATGTTGAATTGTAGATCTTTTATTTTTGTAGCTCTCACTGATCCAATATGTCAAAAGAACCAAGTTCTCATAATTATTTCGAATTGCTCTATTTTCAAGGTTGCCAACATGTATCATAGATAGGCTAGCTTCTTAGAGAACATTGTCATTCTGTCAGTGGCGTTCAAGTGTGTGCTAATTTGATTAGTTTTGGAGGTCTTTTATCTACCGAGCTGTATGGAGTAGTTTGAGAATCAATACAAGTGAGCATTAAATATCATTATTTGGTAAAGTTCTTATTTCCATTTAGTTAAAGAAAACACAATCGGCATGTTGAAGGAAAGGAATCGAAGCAAGATTTCACTATGAGTTTCTTGTAATGCATCTTATTAAAGTTTGTAATGTGGATTTAAAGGGCATCAAAGCTGTGAATTTTCTCTCAAGTCTAGACTCTAAACTGACTATAACATAGTCAACTGTTACTTTGTCTTAACTTTTTTGAGTGTAGGAATTCTCTAATGATCAAATATAATTGCTGAAATGTAAGGTATTCATATGAGTAACTAGATGTTTATGTTTTCAACAGATAATGCTAATTGTAGACGCCACTAGCATAAGCGCTGAGTATACAGGAAAATGAATTATTTCTGCTTTTTTGGTTCTTAAAGGGAGTTGTTAAGGCATGTGTATGTCAGACTAGCACGTGAAGAAGTGGTTGGGTGAGTTCTAGTAACATAGAGAAGGAAAACTTGGAGAAAGAGCAAGGACAATAGAAATATAATACTGTTCGATAATGTGTTTTAAGGGCCTAGAATGGGTGAAGTTCAAATAGAAGTAAAAAAGATGAAATGGAATTGTTTTATTTTAAGACATTAGGTAATAAAAATCAATGCTTAAAAGAATAAGTGGTTCTACCTATAGTTGCTAATGACAGGAACTCTAAAAAAATAGGAAAATGTTCGGCCTTTTCAGCCCTTTTGAGACTTAATTTTTAAGGTAATGTAAACTGTTATAGTCATTTTTACCAAGCTAGATAATAGAAATTTGGAGGTAGAGAAGGCAGCAAAGTAATGCAGGTAGTTCAAATGTAAAGGCAGTTATCTGGTTACTTATGCAGAACGCTAGATTCTGAATAGAGTGAATTGCTTCAACAGATGACCCCTTATTTTTAAGAGCTCTTGTATGCTTATAACTGAGTTGATTTCTTGTAAGTGACAAATATATACCTGAAATATTTTATTGGTAGGGTAATTCCAAGCCTCCTCCAGAAGAATAGAAAATAAGAACCTACCTCAAACTCATTATAGTCTAGTTATACAGAATTAGCTAACAACTTTTTTTAGCTCGAGATAGCTAAGCTTGCAATCAAAATAAATTTGTTTCTTCATTATATAAATGTTGGAAATAGCCCTTTTTTAGGACTGCTTGGATTTGAAATTAATTATTGTAACTCTATGCACTTTAAGTGCAGGCAATTGCACAAAGATCCAAATGTCCTTTTTGCTGGCTACAAGCTGCCGCACCCACTGGAATACAAGATTATTGTCAAGGTTATTTTCTTTGTCATAAAAACAATTTAAACTCACTTCCATGCCCATCTTTATCTTTGGAATTTAAAGAATATTGCGATTGGATATAAGCTTTATAGCTAGGTCCAAGCATCCTCTTCTTATTTGCCAAAAAATGTTTAAGCTCTCAGGAACATGTGGTTATTGAAAACTAGGCTAGTTTAGTGTATGTTTATATGGATGTATCTATTGACAAATTTTCTTGGCATTCCAGGTTCAAACAACAAGTCAGTCTTCTCCAATGCAAGCATACAATTCGGCAATTAATGACCTTGATAAAGGGCTTGATCATTTAAAAGTTGGCTTGATGGTATTGATCATTATTCTTTCTCCTTACGAGTTTTATTGTTTTGTATGGAAGTGACCACTTGAACTATTTCAGCATAGTTTTCTAATTAGATATAACTTCTCTATCCCCCCTTTAAATGAATGCTTGAGTTTGCTGATACTATTATCAAATTTTAAACTATTTGTATTGCCTTCTCTTCTCAAATGCAAGCATACAACTAGGTTATTAATGACCTTGATAAGAGATTGATCATTGAATACCAGTGTGAAGGCTTTGGGCATTATTCTTTCTCCTTATGAATATTATATTTTTATTTTTGTATGGCACTGGCTACTTTTGCTCTATTTCAGCACAATTTTCTAATTAAATATACCCACTCTATTCCCCTTTATATGGAACACTCAAGTATTCTTATCCTATTATTAAATGATAAACTGTTTGTATTACCCTTATAAATGAATACTTGAGTTTTATGATCCTGTTAGTAAGAGGTATACTATTTGAATTCCTATTATTCAAGCTCAGAAGAAAAACAGAAAAGTATTACTATTACATAATATGATAATGATAATCATAAATGTCCCATTATGTTCGTTCTCATGTACCTTCATGTTCTAATCAGCATGATTGATAATCTGAAACTCAAGGTGCATATCCTGAATATTTACAAGGGTTTAGATGACTGTTCCTCCAGTATCTTGGCTGAAACTACATGTATATCTTTCATGTAGTTAGACTTCGCAAAGTCTTTCTTCTATTCAAGGTGTTTTTTGAAGTGCTGAGTTTGGAAATTTTTTCATGACTTTTAAATCTATTGCAGTTTATCTGTCATAACCCATGGGATGTTTGTATTCTTTATTTGCTTGATTTTTTGAAGGTTATATTTCTGATTGTTGCAACTTTTTTATTATACTAGAAAATTGAATTTTTTGAAGTTTGAACTTCATGAGCATAGAGATTCATGGGATGAATCTTTCGTGTTTGAGGATGGCATATGTTTATATTCTCTTTCAAGGTTGAACTTTAGCAAGAGGATGGTTCTTTACTTCTCTTTTTTCTGTGCTTGGTCTTCTTATCACTATATTTCTCACATGTATTTCTGTATTAATGTGAATGTACTCGTAGATGGTGTCGTCTGAACGAATAGGATCTCATATTCTTTGAACTGTACTTTGGCCTTCTATATACTGGAAAGAAACAGAGTGATAATCAAGAGGTTGATGCACATCTTTACCATTTTTTAAATCTCTCTTCTGCATGGCTATGCTCTTAAAAGTGATCTCCTTTTTTAAATCCCTCTTTTGCATGGCTAGTATAAACTAATGCCTTTAGCCCTTTCCCTCCTGAAAATTCTTGAGCTCCTTCCATTTGTTCAGCCTTGCCAAACAACACTTTTTTCCTTTTTTCAATAGAGTTGTAATAAGTTCTTAATGCCGATTTCTCCTCTCCAGGAGTTAATGGTGTACATTGTAACTCATTCATCATTAGACCACACCTTCCAGCTTTTCTTTGAAGGTGGAAGAAAAGAAACGTCAAAGCCTTTCTGATCTAAAAGCCTTTTTCAATATAAGGCGCCAAAGCATTTTTGCTTAACCTGAGCTGACTTTGGGATGTCATCAATTCTGACTATTCATGGAGCTCTGTGATGTTTTGGAGATGGTATTTAGCATCATTTAGCTTTCTACCAGTGGTTGATCTTGCAAATATCATAGGTTATGAAAAATCCTATTTGATATTCTTGGACTATTTCTTCAATGATTTGAGCTTTCAAAAATAATATATCAAAATGGTTTTTAGTTTAATGGGAAGTCGATGCATCAGGTTTGGTCTAAGTGATATGAACTCGATAGTATCTTTTGTATCCATTGAATATTCATATATTTATATAGGAAGAGTTTTGATCTATCAGTGGATTGATGAATTACTACCATTCAGAACAGCCGAATGTCATATACAGATTTTTTGAAGAAACAATATCATTAAAAATAATGAGAGTGAAAGATAGCTTTATAATTTTAGATTGAGAAAATATTTTCCCTTTCTTAGCATGAACATCGGACGGGGGCTGTATATGTTCCAATAAATTTGATCTGTATCCCCCAGCCACATGCTTTTGTGACTTTGAGCTCATACTTGCTTGTAAGTAGAAAGGTAATGCCTAAAAGTGAGATGATACATTTAAGAAGCCATCTAGGTTAGTATGGGGCCTGTATTGGGGTGATGTGCAAAAGTTGAGATTTCTTTAAGCCATTTTCAAAGAAATTTTAATTTATGTAGCCTAATAAACCAGCTATTATTTATTTAACCTCGATCATAGGCATCAATCTTGAGGCATGGTAATGGAACTTTTGTGTTGCCATTTCCTTGATTCCTTTACAATGGATTGTTATGTATTTGAGCTTCGTAAGTAAGGTTACTTGTCCAACAAAAAAAAACTATGACATGGCTTCTTCCAAAAATGTAACTGCCTACTTGTACATCTACCTATAGCTATTTGGGAGTGCATAGAAGCTTTATATATTAAATATGAGCTCTTGTTTGCCTTTTTTCTGGTTTGTGACTTTGCGGTAGAATGTAGTTTCCAGTGTGCTTTCTTGCAAACACCCCACCCCCCCCCCCTCTTCCACCAATATAACAGTCTTTTTCATTTTACTTGACAGGCTGAATTGGACCGTCTTCAGGGTGAGAACATGAACAAGTATTCTTGATGGGAAAATAGTGTTCTGAAAATTTTGATGGGACCTGCATAGAATTACATCTGATGCCTAGAAAATTTGAATATTTGTACTCTAAATAGGGAATTTGAATATTTGTAGTCTAAATAGGGAACGGTTGATGTTTTTAAGTACTGGCAGCTATTGGAAAGGTATATGTATCTATTTGTAAATGTGGGATTTAGTGCTAAATATCAGCTATCTAATCAGGACATTTAGGAAATTCAAACTATGCTCATGCATATAAGTGAAAGTTAGATGTAGGTTTTCTTGTAAAAATGTAAGTTTGGATATGTAAATTAGCATGTCAATATATTTCAAGAAACAAGATATTGATCTCAATTATGCATTCAGGTCCTTTTAACGTCCTTAGGTGGAATGGCAAATTGATATCAAATAATTTGGGTTCGTTGTGAACACATTTTTTTAACAAATTACCGAATCCTTGAAAATGCCAAGCAATGTTTTGGGGAAACAATTCTTTCTGTCAATGCATGATTGACGGATTTATGCAGATTAGTATAGCTAGGACTTCTCATGTAAGTTGTGGAACAAATCATAGAAAATAGCGGTCAAGAATAATTAATCTTCCAAGTGAAATTACATCTTGACTTTCAATCCATTTGTGCTGGAAATAACGTTGCTTGATATGTTTTTAGATCACTTTTTGGCATAAATATAGACCACATGAATAGTCATTATGTAAAGTTGAGATGCCAAAATGTGAAAATATCCACATTCAAGCTTTCTCAAGTGACACATGCAATGGTAGTTTACTCAACCTTTGCCACCATTCTCCATATTACTTAATCCTAATGGCAACATCCTTCACATCATAAGTAATATCTATAATATATAGGTTTATTCTATTTTATTTTAATTTTGTATAGATTAATTCATAACCTACATGCAAAGAAAATTATAACCTACGGTTTACTTTACTTCTTATTATTATTATATTTGACAAAATTATTTTATTTAGCCTAAAAATTAATTTAAATTTGTAATATATAATTTTATATAGTGAAAAAACTTCTCACATTAAAACTTTTAAATAATTATAATAATAATGTAATTTGCTAATTTACAAAATCCAATTTTTTTTAATTAAAAAATCTAGAAAGAATTATTGCTACAATTCAAATTATACACTGATTTGTTTAGAAAAATACAAATAAAGTAAAATATAATTAATAAAATTAGATTACACATATAAGGCGCATTGCGTCTCTTGTTCTTCATCTGTGATTTGATAGAAACAAATCATTTCATTTAGCAGCTTTGGACGTCTCAGGAAAAAATAAAACGGGAAATGGAAACATCCAACTATACAATGAAAAGCTGCCGAGATATTCGAAACGGAGATACCGAAATCCAACGGTAGAAAAGTTTTATATTATTTTTGCGCACTTTTAAGACACTGTGAACCGTAGATCTGCGGAGTCGGATCACGCATTTCAAATCTAAAGATTCCTTCAGCTCTGTCAGATCGAGTCTCGATGATTTAGCTGATTATGGATTTGGCAACAAAAATCTACAATTTTAGCCCCTCTCTATAATTTAGCTGATTATGTATTTGGTAACATTTTTTTCTGTAATTTGGCCCCTCCTTATAAATTCACTCGTCGACAGAGTTGTAGCAAACTGGATATTGAAAAATATTGGTGAAAATGGAGGTCTTCCTGGTAATGGCGGCCATGGCTATCATATTGTTCTGCAGCATGGGAATCAGTTACTGGTGCTGTGCAAGGGCCAAAATTAGGCGTTTTGCAAGAATTCACATGGGTGTAGTGCGGTTCAATATACTGTCAATCAAGGACGCAACTAAGAATTTTAGTTGCGCCATTATAATCGATCAGGGCAATTTCGATGGAATAGTGTGTAACGGAAGACTTGTCGAAGCTCATGAGATGATTTCTGTGAAGAAAATGGATTCCTCTTTCCATGAAAACCTTGGCCCAGTGTGGTTCAATGCGCGGCAATTGGAGGAGGCAACGAACAATTTCAGTTGCACCAATTTAATCGGACAGGGGAGCTTTGGAATTGTGTACAAGGGAAAACTTCCCGACGGATAGATGATCGCCGTGAAGAGAATGAAGAAGTGCTCTCTCAACGATTTCTAGAATGAGGTGGAGATGATGAGCAGCTTTCACCACCGGAATTTGTTGGCTCTCCGTGGTTTCGGCGTTGCCGGTGATGGCAAACAGGGCTGCCATGAGCGGTTTCTCGTTTGCGACTATCTCGCTAATGGCAGCCTGAATCAACACATTTTTGGAGGGAAAATTAGAAATGGGAGAGCACTGTCGTGGGAGCAGAGGAAGAAGATAATAATCGGCATCGCAAAGGGGTTGTGTTATCTGCATTACGGAATTCGGCCAGCGATATATCACAGAGACATCAAGGCCGACAATATTCTGCTGGATGACGACATGAATCCCTGCATTGCGGATTTTGGGCTTGCGATAAGGGAAGGGCAATCTCATTTGGGGTCACAGATCGTTGCGATGTCTATAGCTTTGGGGTCGTGTTGCTGGAAATCATGAGCGGCAGAAGGGCCGTGGATATAACTAGTCAATGCCATCTTACCGATTGGGTATGGAAGCTTCTCGAGGTCTCGAATAAAATCGATCTAGTGATAGATTGGAGAATGCGCGAGAGGGAAGAGATGAAAACAATGGAGAGATTTGTAATGGTGGGAATTTTGTGTTCTCATGTGAATGTGGCATTAAGGCCGAGTATGGCAGAAGCATTGAAGATGTTGGAGGGATAGACTGCAGTTCCCGCAATGCCAGAAAAACCCCAACCTCAACCTGTAGTTATTCATAGAGCAGAGGCCGACGGGACAGATCTTCTCAGATTTTTAAACCCTTCTTTCAACTAGTTTAAGGTTCCTCGTTGCGAAGAATATTTCTTGATATACCAAACAATGTGTACATCATAGCTAACATTATAGTTGAACTTACATGTGAAATACTCTTCAAAGTTGACTTACTGATGCAAATTTTTGAGCCAAATATTTGATATTGTTATTATTTACTAACACTTGTACTCGACATGATATATAAGTAGAAGATATGAAACATGAGTTAATGAGTTTGACTCAAACAGCTAGGATTATACAGTTAAATCTTGATCAGGATATGCAGTTAAATCCTGATGGCAATATCAGAATAGACATGATATTGTTATTATTTATTAGCGCTGATAGCAATATCAGGATAGACATGATGTAGTTATTATTTATTAGCACTTGTAGCCATGGTATAGTTATTATATTTTAGCACTCGCAGCTGAAGGTGGTGTGAGGGTTATGATAGGAAAGAGATGAAATATGAGTCAATGAGTTTGACTCGAACAACTATACAGTTAAATTAGCAATATCGCAAAAGACATGATATAGTTATTACTTATTAACACTTGCAGCCAAAGGAGGAAAGGAGGTGTGAGGGGGGTTAGGGTAGGAAATTTTGTTTTCTATAAGTAAATATGCAAGTCATTATAATTTTGTATAGAAATATTGAAGATACACTTATAGGAGGTGTGAGGGGGTTACGGTAGGAAATTTTGTTTTATATAAGTAAATATGCAAGTCAATATAATTTTGTATAGAAATATTGAAGATACACTTATGTTACTGTAGGAATTTTTTTAATTTATAATTAAATATGCAAGTCAATATAATTTTGTATAGAAGATGCATTGATTTAATTTTCAACATTGTAAAACTTGTATTCTGATTTACAACATTGTTAAACTTGTATCAAGTTTGCTTACAACATTGTAGAATTTATATTCTAATATATTACAAGCTTGAACTTTTTGGAGTCAATAGAAGAAACGGAGAATTTTGTAGAAGATACTAAAAAATGTTTTGATGTTTTGTAACTTGTTCCAAGCGAGTATATGTTGAGGTGGTGTTCAAATACTTAAAAAATTGCATCATATAATGATTTTTCTTAATAATCAATATTGTGATTTAGCATTTTGTATATAAACTTAAATCAATAGCATTATTAGAACTAGTGGTGAATTAAGTTAATGAATTGAAACGGGAATTACTTTGCTTAATAATCAATAGTTTGATGTAGCATTGTGGATATAAATTTAAATCAATAGCATAATTAAAACTTGGTGAACCATCAAAATATTATAATAGGATGGATTTATTTTATAATATTAAAAATTAAAATGTCGAAGTGTACTAATGTTGATTTCTAAAATGGTTAAATTATTGGTGTGAAATGATTCCTTTGTGATAGTTACCAAGCTTATCCTATTAATTTAAATAATTTATATTAAATATTGAAAAAACTAAATTTAGTAATGTGCTATTGGTACATAATTTTGAAAAATGTGACCTAAATTATTCTCCCTATCTTGAATTGACTCTTCAATTTGTACATTCTCTTTTGTGTAAGAGATACTTTAGCCTTATATACTCAATGTGTGTTATATATATGTTGGAAATTGCGTGCTTTTAGATCTTAAACTTTTTGTATTCTTCATTAATAGGGAAAATAAACCTATAGGTGAACATTTTGCAATAGTTGTAATCACACTCTATATAATGTTGATTGTTTTAAACAACATTACCTTATAGTTGAGACTCTAAAGATGTCAATGTTGATGATTAAACTCATAATTGATTGAAATGTATTTCATAAATATAAAATGAACAATGCATGTGATGTCACATTATTGATCTCATTTTTTTGTCTTTGTAAAAACACTTGTGCTAAAAAAATGTTGATGTAGCATTGTATTTGAAGCTATGGTGTAAAAACTTTATTTATATGTAGTGTAGTATTCAAGTAAGCTATTGTAAAAAATTGGGGCTGATATAAAACATTTTACTTCAAAAAACACAAAGTTAGGATTAAAAACTATTAGGTTCCCTCCTCTTCTTGGTTTTGCATGTGCTCATTGTGCTTCAACAATATTATATAATTTATAATGTCTCCTTATTTCATATATTATATATTAGATGTTACTTCCAAGTTATGCAATGCTCATTTGTGGTATGATTGCTTGCACATGTTTCAAATAATTTTGGTCATACAATTTGATAACATATGACACACTCTTTTATCTATTCACATATAAATTCATGTTTTTCAAATATCAGCTCATAAAAAGTGCATCGACACCTTTATTTTTATTATATCATGAGCATAGATGCCTTATCAGACTATTATCAGTGTTCTATTATTTCATCATTTATGCATTTAAATTTATATATTATAACATTGGTTTTATTTTGATGTTTAAAAGTTACCCCAGGATGTCGTGTGCCTTCTTCATGTTTATATGCCAACATCTTAATCCATAAGATTTTCATTGTTGAACGATCTCTTTGTTGCGAGTATTGATTGCTCTTTGTACCACCCTACATGCACTGTACCCCAGGCTGCCCTCTCTACCTAGTGATCCTTCATCTTTGAAACGTTGTCTCCTATACTTTTTTGGTTGATCATATTGTACGGTCACATTTAGCATCTACGTATTCTAGGGTGCTTGTCTATCCCCATCATCTAGTGGAACCCCTCTATCCTCCGCCACTTACATAGGTATCACATTTGTACCATCATCATCCTTGCTTCTTGACTCTGTGTTGTTCTCTACCTCCCCTTCACTATCCTTTGCATCCCCTTCATCCTCCCCATCACCACCATTCTCACCCCCCCACCCCGATGTCATCCTTATCTCCATACTCATCTCCACCATCTCCATCTCCATCATCATCTTCATTCTCCTCTTCCCCATCCTCCTCATCCTTTTCCTTCATGCTCTCCTCTTTGTTGTTTTGTTTATTTTGTTCTCGCTTACTATTTCCCAGATGGTGTCTTGTAGTCCGTAGCTTCCTTGCTTGTATGCTCTCAGTGCCTTAGACCCTTGGTGGCCTTTTGTTGTAGATTAATAGATTTATCTTATCTTTGAGCACTCAAATCTTAAAGACTTGTAAATATGATCTATCAATAGAATAGGCCTTTATTGTGCAAACCATCTATCTATCATACTTTGATTGTGGTTCCTACATCTATCACATCTACTTTGACTTATTTGTCTTGATTCTAAGTTCAATCTTTGCAAAAGCCACTTGGTGTTTGAGAAGTGCTCCTCATACTCTCATCTCTTTTCTAGATTGTGCAAAAAGTGTTGTCCTTGTCATAACATTTTGTCTCTCTAAATTGCATGTGCACTCTCTATTGTAGTCATGCCTCAATCATGAAGTGCCTTATAATAGTGGACCAATTGAATACCTCTCATATTTGCTATAGGGTAGGTTCTCCTCATCATTATCTTGCATCAGGTAATCACTTTATGGCCTTTATGTAAAATCCCTTGAAGTGTCCAAAACATGTCTAAAATGTAATGTATATTCAAGTGGCCCTTGTATTAGTGCCTAACCATAACACTATACATATGGAATATCTTGGAACCACTACTCTATTTGCGATCAACTTGAATACCTTTATGAGCTCTCACTATTGTCAGAGCATAACCAACCAACTCTCCATGTTTTGGGATTCGTAGGATGTGCCATTCATCCTCTAGTGTAATTGTAGCGTCATCTGTCAACAAGTGGACTGAACTAGTCTCTAAGTGCCACTACTTTGTGAATGTTGTAATCAATCCTTTATTTGCAATCTTAGGCATATATGTGACATAATGCAAGCCTAAATTGTTGACTCTCTCTCTCTCTCTCTCTCTCTCTCTCTCTCTCTCTCTCTCTCTCTCTCTCTCTCTCTCTCTCTCTCTCTCTCTCTCTCTCTCTCTCTCTCTCTCTCTCTCCTATGCACTCAATTGATGTCATACCTCGTAGGCTAGGTGGCCTATGCTCTCTTGTCTGTAGTAGTGATAACTCTTGTGTTTACCATGCAAATTGTTGCTCTTTGTTATTATTGACTAAGTTTGACTCAAGTTTGACCACATTCAACCTATATTTGATCTCGTGGACTCACTCTAGGGTTTTAACCAAGTTTTGACCTTTTTAGGGTTTTTTGACTTTTTTTGACATGCATTAGCAACTTGCATGACCAACTGCACAACTTGGTTTACCAAACACACACGCTTCACAGTTGGGCATGCCAAGTGGGAAATTGGTATGTCCAACTATGTAGTATATATCGTTGGTTGTGTTTCTTGTGCAGTTGGAGTGTTGGAACTTCTCAAAAGCCCCCAAGACCCACTTTTGATCCATGTTTGACCCCCTAATCACTTAAAAATGCATGAAATTAATGCATAATAATAGAGGCCTCAATGTACTCGATTGTTGTCATGTGCCCTCTACTTTTTAGTAGCTGCATACTTACTCTCCATGTTTGTCTTAATAACCTATCCATTCTCCTATCTATGGATCTCTAATTCTTCCAAATGTGTGAGTGAAAATGACCTCCAACTCCTCTCCAAGCCCTTTTATAAGCCATTTTCTTAGATGGAGTAGCAAACTTTGTGTTTTGTATTGGTCACGATGCTTTTTGAACTTTGAGTGTCCTAACTATTGCATTTGAACTCTAATTTTCAATTTGTTCATTTCTATGGATTTGTCTTTTCATCCTCGACAAATTGACCTATTACTTGTATTCCTTAATCAATTTCTTGAGGGGTAACCCATGTATCCTACTATTGTTGAGGCATGCTATAGGCGATTAATCATCAATTTTCTTTGACAACACTCTAAATCACTTTGTATTAAACAGGGATAAAATATAGACACTCAAAAATAATTTGTGCTTGCACATTCATCATTAACACAGACTAACATTTCCTCATTTCTTATCTCCTAACATTGATCATTTCATCCAATTTGATTATCATTCAAACCCATTTTGACACATTTCAAAACCTATATGATTATTTCAAAACTCTTTCAAACCTACTTATGATATTTCAAAATTACCCCAAATTAACCCTAAACCAATTCAAAACATTTTCGAACAGTTCCTACTTCATTCAAATCAATCCCAAAACAATTCAAAACCAACTTCATGATCATTAAATCAATCTTGGGAATCATAGTCCCTCAATGCCTAACCGCATCTTGCTAGATTTTTGTGAGATTTATCATCGTCATTTGAATTTTTTTATCACAACACTTTCAAACCAATTTTGGGCATTGACAAGTCCTTATACCTAGTCAAACCCTATCAAACCTTTTCAAATCAACACAATTTGCAAGTCAATCATTGGGCATTGTTGAGCCCCTTAGTTTGTAACTAAACCTAATCAACTCAATTCACCATCAATCATCATCAAGTTAATTATTGACATTGTTAAACCTAATCAATTCAATTCACCATCAATCATCACCAAGTTGATTATCGATAGTGTTGAGCTTCTTAGTGTCTAATCAAGTTAGTTCAACCTTATCCAAATCAATTTTACATTATTGATAGAGTTCTTCAATGCTCTTCTAAACCAACATTATCTAGCAATTTCAATCAATTTTATGAAATTCATAGAGTCCATTATTGTCATTCATCATCAATCTTTGTTTGAATCAATTTGACACATCATTAATCCTTGTTTAGTCAATTTCACAATATTATTTGATCAATCAATAATTATTTGATCCTTTTCAAATTCATCACAATCTATTGAATCTTCATCAAATTTATTGAATTGGGTCATCTTCACATTAAACTCGTCAATTTGGCCAATCATTAATTAATTTGCCTTATAGGAATAAACAACACATACTTTATGCCTATGTCCTAATAATTTAATCGTACTAATTTCTCCTCTTTCTTAACTCCAATTAATTAATTGTCCCTATTTTTCATGGATTATGAGACTTTCTAATTCCTAATTTACAATTTTCCTTTTGGACGGATTAATGAGTTCAAAACTTCAAAAAATTTAAACTCTTACATGTCTCCTCTAATTGTGCTTTTCATCTCGTACAATTTTTCTTTGTGTCTTCCTACTAATTTGCCTCAAAATTTCTCTACCTTTCCTCTTCCTTTTTTCCACTAATTTACATTCCTGTTTGCCTCAACCTTCCTTTCCATCCATGTTCTTGATTTGTGCATTGATTTATGCATTTATCTATAACAATTATGGCAATCTTTCATTTCCACATTTAATTTTCCAAATCTGCATTTTGGTCTCCAATTCAAGTAAATTGAGCTCATATTTTCAATCCAAAACTAACCACCATCTTTCAAATCTTCTTTTGATAATTATAGTCAAATTATCATTATCTTGTTTCCATTTTGTAAATATGGGAGCTACATTGATTCAATTGGAGAAGAAAGGGCACAATTGTCAAATTGAGAGAGTTTTATTTATGGTTTGCATTCCTTTATCTAAATTTATTTTGTGTTTGGATAGGCTGATTGTGCATCTTTTAGAGTTTGATGACTCCTCTTGTGTAAATATTTTCCTCTTTTTCCTATCCTAAAATCACACAATCTTACATAGATACCGGACTCACGCCCTACATATCTCCCTTGGCTTCTTTAGAGTGGGCTCGCACAAACTCTAGATTCAAGTCGATCACCATATTTGCTAGAGAGGATTGAGTGTGTATACTTTGTACCTTAGCAGAGGCAGAATGTGAGATTCATTTTCTTTTTAGATGCCCCATATACTATGAGATTAGAGGGAGATTTTACTGTCTGTTTAGAGATTGTAGATCCCTCTCAAATTTTTTTAGGTACACTGATCAACATTGCATTGCACTCTATCTCCGCGAGTCCTTACAACTTTGTGACCATACTTTACAGCTTTCATTTCCTAGGAGTCAGACCTAGGCATAGCTTATTACGACCTTCTTCTCACCCTTAACTCTAGCTCAAGGTGTGAAGCGACTGTACAGTTTTCCTAACACAGGTTGTTCTAGATTGATGAGACCTCGCAAGGGACCTTTTTGCCAGTGACACTCCTCTCGTGGCACTCAGCTTCATCACAGGGCTTCTGGTAGCCACATAGATCAGTCACTGTTGGACTTTTTCCTTGTGAAGATGGATACCTTATCTTTTTCATGATGTTTCTTGCTTTCTTCTTCTTTTGTTGTGCTTGTTCTTTCTTTTTTGGACATCATTTGGTGCTCTGTTTGTCTGCTTTTTCCTTGTTGTAAGCTTCCAATCCCATAGACCCACGTTGTGGTCTTTTGTTGGACATTAATAAATTTATCTTTATGTTTATCTTTATCTTATCTTATGGGGGAGTATTGTAGATATGTTACTATAATGATATGTTACATTCATGATTGTGTTTTTCATTGATGTCAACGTAGCATTTTTCTGTGGTATCTGACAGAAGAACAATGGAAATATCAAATTGGTATGGATGGCTAGTTGAGTATTCTCACTATTCAAAGTTATGGGGGACACATCTAAGTATCTAGTATATGCAATTAATGTTGGATGAAGAAATGTTAAGTCTGGAAGAAGTTATGTTTAAGTTTTGATGATGTCTATTCTAAGATAAAGTATACATAGACATGTTTTGATAAACTTGTTATATCTTTTAGCAGAGTTATTACTCTAAGAATTGAGGTTGAGGATATAAAGAAGACATATTATGATGATGTGGCTAAGCTCATTCATCATAATATTACGTGTATGGAAAGATATTCAAGTTGCAAGGTGGAAGATTAATGTTATCACTAAGTGTAACGTGTTCTTAATGTGGTCCTATAATAATTAATTGAGAAGGTTTAACAACTGACTTAGGGAATTATTTTATGGATTTAATATAAAGGAAGGACATTTTCCTTTATCATAGGAGATGAAATGGTATCAATCAAAAGTGATTGTAAGTAGTAGAGAGAGTGGAATGCGAAGTTGAGTAGAGGAGAGCGGAAGTGAAGGAAACTTCATTGTCGAGGTTCTATTGTGTGATCCGAGGTTTGGTATTTGGATCCAAAGTTTGTGACCTAGTCTACAAGGTCTGACAATGATTGGTTTGGTTGATAGAATAGAGAAAAGAGGAACACAATAGTAAATTACTTTTTTGTGTAGTGAGCTCTTCTTGTAATTGAAATTGCATGTTTGGGTAGTGGGCTCTTCTTACATACATTGCACCACAACTCCTAACAGGGATTCAAAGTCTCCAAATAGGGACTCATATGTACTAAATGTTGTAATAGACTCACAATAGGGTCCATCCTTTAACAAGGAGTATTTATATTTGTACATCATCTTGTGGGCATCTTTTCCCTAGTTAACATATCTGGTGTAATTGTATATGTGCATCTTTGTATGGTTGTTGTTTACTTTGGTTGAGTGGTTAAGTTTATTTAAGAAAGATAAATGTTTTAATTGTTGGATAATTGAATCATCCCCTCCGCCCTTAGTTATCTTGGTGGACTATTATTTCTAACATTCCTTATATTTACATGTCTACATCTTAATCTATTAAATTGTTACTTTTATTATTAGCATTTTTGTACCAATTTTTCTTTCCCATCTTGTATACTTCGAGTCTAACCAATTTATAGGGGTTCACTCATGTTCACTAATACTTCTTGTTGATTAATATTTTATATAGTATCTTTTTCTAGATAGAAGTTCAACAACTTATCTAGGAATAACTAAAATATTATATTATAATCTTATATCAAACATAATCATCGAACCTTATTATCACAATTTGCATAAAATTTTGGAATTTACAATCATATTATATTTGTATACACATGAAAGTAGAGGCACAATGTAATGGTGAAATTAACATGATATCCATTTCTCATTTAATTTCTTGCATATATTAATAGTAAGTTCTTATACATAAACATATTAACAAGTGACATATTCCTATACTCCTGGTTGAGACCCCACAATGGCCCTCTTCACCAATGACACTCCTCTCACAAAACTCAGCCACACCACAGGGCCTTTAGTAGTCGCCAAACATATCAGTTGTTGTTGGACTTTTTCCCTTTGAAGATGGAGACCTAATCTTTTCCGCAATGTCTGATGCTTTCTTCTTCATTTATTGTGCTTGTTCTTTTGTGGACATCATTTGGTGCTCCGTTTGTTCGCTAACTTCTTAGGTCTAAGCTTCCAGCCCCATAGACCCAAGTTGTGGCCTTTTCTTGCACATTAATAAAATTATCTTAATATATCTTATCTATACTAAGCTGGGCTCCAGATGATCCCAAATATCAAAGATTTTAAGTTCAATTTTCAATTAAGTTATTCTCTAACATATACTTAATTAACATATTGCCTATGTATTGGGGTGACCAAAGGAATCCTAGAATGACTAGGTACAGGGAGTGGTTAGAAATGAAGATGGCTATGTTAGCTCTGCAATAGCACTTTCCTTGGGATACTAGACCAATCACTAATAGAGGCCATGAGAGCTCTTCAATGTCTAATTCTTGCAAAAAAAAATTAAATGCGAGTAAGGTATGGATAGAGGGTGATACAAATAATATTATCAAATGCCTAAAGGTTGATAATCTCGAGGGTGATATAAATAATAATATCAAATGCCTAAAGGTTGATAATCTTGTTTCTTGGTTTATAGATATTATTATCAAAGATTGCAAGCAAATTATAAATAGCTTCCAAAAATGCTATATTTACCATCTCTATAGGGAATACAACATAGTTACTAATATCCTTGCTAACTTAGGGTTTAAAGTAATCATGAGGTGGTTTGGCAAGGGGAAGCATAAATTAATAATTTGACCTGAGATATGTGGTGGATTTTTGAAAAACTGAATAGTTAAAAAGGAAAGTTTGAAAGTACGTACGATAGTGGTAAAATGTAAGAGCTTGATCATTAAAGAGCAACGAGACATGATTTTGTTTCTCATAATTATTAATCCCCTCAACTAACACTTTCTGGATCTTGAGATATGCATATCATTGGAGAAATTGCCTTATTTTATGCATTATTATTCTGCATACTACTTGCATCGCTTGTTAAATAAATATGGGAGAGAACTTGAAGAGGTTTGAACCAGTGGTTTGCAAGCACATCCAAAGGGATTCTGAAGTTTAGAACACGTTGTTTAAGGGTGGTTTAACTCCTTTTTTTGGAGAAATTGAAGACTTTGACATGAATGTCACCAACATTTTTGTCGAGGACTAGGATAATCGGGGGGTTGATCTAGAAGGAAAGATGTTTATGATCACTAAAAGGGTTATTGCAGAGGCATTTGGTCTCTCAACCTATGATATGAAGGATTGGAAGATCTTTGACCTGGAGTTGTAGAAATTCTCAAAAAAATATTAGGAGAGGGAAGTTTTATTAAAGTTGAAGATGGACAATACCTTTTTTGATCCTAGTTAGTTGAAGCCCTTTTGGTAGCGTATTGCTAAAATGATCATATAGTTTTTCGTTGTTGATGGTAGATTTTTGAGGCTTCACATGTACCATTTTGTTGTTTTTTGAATAATTTTAGATACAAATATTGTGTGTCCTTTCCTTTCTAACTTTTATCGTCTTTGAATACAAGAATTTATTTTCACAAAATAAGTCCGCCAAAGTGGTGCTCTACCTGGGTTTAATTTTAATTGTGTACAAATATTTGAGGGTGAAGAATGCAAAGAATCTCAATTTTGTTATTAAGGAAAAGGGTGAAGCCCTTCTTTCTTTTGATATTGTGTTTGATGTAGATTCTAAGTTTGTGGTTAAGGAGGGAGGGTTCAAAAAGCCAATGAAGTCCTTTGTTACCAAGAAGACTCAACCACGCCCAAAAAGGATTGTGTTTGGTGAAACCACGTGAAGGATGGGGAGGAGGCTTCTCCATCTTAGTAGAATTTACTCCCTAAGAAAGCCCATGTTGCTTCTGAGGAGGAAGGTGTATTGATAATGTTAAGGAGTCTCTGCAAATTAAAGGGTCTCCTATGATTGGCCCTTCTTAGATGAGGGTTTTGACTAAGCCCAAGAAGAATGTTGTAGGGATAAAGAATGTTGGTTTTAAGTCCAAAATCCTAGGTGTTTCCCTAGGTGAAATTTGTATTGGCTATTTTTTGGTAACTAAGATTCCTTCTAGCTCTACTAGTGGTCAATACTCTAATAGTTCTGAGGGAATCCATCATATTGAAGATAAGATAAATATGTAGATCCCGCTGGTTAAAGACTACACCAGTAATTTGATTCATTATGTTCTTATATCCCCTACCCAATTGCATGGTGAAGGTGAGAAGAGAGGTTCTACAAGGGTGGTATTAGGGGATCTATGGTCTACTAAGTTTTAGGATAAACATGATCCTCCTTTTGGAGTTCTCCAAACTACAAAAGCTCTTTGCCTAAATCTTTTCCGAGTGAATAGGTGGGCATTGCATGCGATAAAAAGTGTGAATCTAGAGCAATGAGTCCTTTTTGCTATGTTTGAAGATTTACAACAATCTTCTTTTGAGAGAAGAAGGAAAAATGAGGTGTTATGGATGACTAAGGAGAAGAGTTTAGTGATGGGCTTGGTTGAGACTAAAGGGATGACTATTAGGTTACTAGAGGAAAAAATAGAGAACCTTTCTACGAGGTTGGACTGGAAGCTAAGTTAAAGAAGATTCTTGAGCACAACTTAAAAATTATGCAGTTGTTTGTAGAGAACATGGAGATGTTGATCAATAGACTCAAGAATTTGAGCTAGGAGAAGAGAGCCTTCATTGCATATGTTGATAAAGAAATAATTACTGAGGATGCTTATAGCCTTGGAAAAAGGATTAGAGCAAGTAAAAGAAAGTTATTTGCTACTTCTCAACCTGATGATTTGGAGGAGCTCAAGAAGGTGGCTAGAAGGATGAATGCCATTAATGAAGAGGTGGCTAGCACCCTCAAGGAGCCTAATGTTTGCTTACTATTATTGGTTAGTGAACTCTGTCCTCTCAGTTTTTGTGCTATTTTTCATGCACTGTGTCTAACATTCTAATCTTTCTTTGTTTATTCCATTGTGCTAACTTACTATTTTGTGCTATAATGTTTATGTGTTTTTTAAAATAGATAATGGATGGAAGCCTAGATTAATCATTATTTTTTTAGATTGATTATTTTTATGTGTTAAGTTCAAGTAGACTTGAACCCAAGACCTCACATATGAATGGCTTATAAATCACCATTGCACTATAGGCTATTGCCTATAACATGTTTATGTATTATTATGTGCTAAAAAAATAATAAATAATAGCTTGTTCTCAATCTTAAATTGAAGCTATAAAATGATTTCTATAAATAAACATAATAAAACACTCAGCTTTTATCAAAGAAATTAAAAATTATATTCGTTTCTTTTACCAATTGCTCCGAAAATGTCATTGGCCTACTATAAACAATTCAATCACCTTTTTAGAAGCTAGAAAAACAAAAAGTGAAACAATACATTTGAAATCACAATCAAAGAATCTGAAAGAGAAGGGTACATGTTTGCTTTTAAATTTTTAGTTAATTTTTAATTGCATGTATCCCACATTTCATATGCTAGCATGTTCCACATTTTATTTTCTATGCTAGTTCATACGTCTGCACTTAGCCTTCGAAGCCAAGAAGAGTCTACACGTCTTGCTAATGGAGTATCGTGATGAGGCTAAGAAGTTGAAGGAAATTGCAAAGATAAAATTTGAGGTCTAGGATTTGAAAAGTGCCATGAAAATGGCATTGAGAGCCCAAAATATATATCCTCTTCTTGAAAGCCTCATTAAATTCACATGAGTTCTGAATGTCCACCTGACACTTGATGTTGGCTTTAAAAAAGATCATTTGATTGATTATATAAGTTTTTCGATGTGGATTACGATGCTCAAGTCTATGTAATCAGGATACTATAGGAAATTGGTTATGTTGTTGCACTTTGATAAGAACAATGGTGTAGGAGTTGAGAGATCATTTGAGCTCATTGCAAAAACTTGGGGAATGCTTTCTGGTAAAACTAAGAAGGCTTAGTATGACAAACAGAGAAGTAGGTTACGAAGGCCTTTCAGGAGTAATGCACAAAGTGGTGTTTGTTAGTTTTGTTAGCTTTGGACAGCTATTTGTCCATTTGCTATTATTTAGCAAGTAATTGTTTTGCTAACTAATTGGTTAGATTAGAAACAAATATTTGTTAATTAATTGACCACTTTTGGAAACAACTAAAAACCGACTTGGTTAGGGTTGTTAAGTTGTTTTAATCTCAACCGTCGATTGTAAATCAATCTTGGCCATTGGTTTACCAACAAGAGTAGTATAAAAGGAGGTCAGGGGGGCATTTGGAGAACATGAAGTTTGGAGAAACGTTTGTAGAGTTAGCAAACAGTGTTGCAGTGTTAGCAAGGGCGCAATGTTAGCGTGAGAATAGCAGTGGGGAATATCAACGGGATAAATTAGGAGGTTGTCAAAGTTCTGCCAGTAAGAGGCAAGGAATTTTGTATCTCTTGATTTGCTGAAGTTTAATATAATTTCTCATTTGTAGAACTGGTTTTCCCTTAGGAGTTTTTCCAGGGACAATTTGTCCGAAAATATTGTGTTCATTGTGTTGCGCATTTCTTTCCGTATTTTATAAGTGAAGTTGCAGTTGTGTTATTTTTTGATATTAGCTGGGAATTTATTTTCAGCAGTTTAATAATCGTTTATGATAGGAGATTAATAATCAGTGACTACAATAGTTAAATTTTTCACATGGTATCAAAGCGTTGTTAAGGGTAGAAGAGTTTTTCCCTAAGAAAGAAATTTTAATCTCTTTAGATTTATTATTGCTTTAAACCCTTGAGATGGCTTCAGCTGGTTTGAGAGATTAGGATAGATTGGATGGTGCCTCAAATTTTGGTGTTTGGAAGGCCAGAATTTCTTTATTGTTGGAAGAGAATGGTATCAAGGATTATGCTACCAATGTTGTACCTATACCAATGGATGCAACCCAGCTTGTAGCATATAGAAAGGATGATTCCAAAGCGAGGAGGATTATCCTTGATGGTGTCAAGGATCATATTGTTCCACATATCACAGAGCTAGATACGGCAAAGAAGATGTGGAATGCTATTCTGAATCTATACCAGAATGCTACCACCAACAAGAAGTTGATTCTCAGAGAGAAGCTAAAGAATACTCAGATGAATCAGGGAGAAGACATCACAAGTTACCTCACCAGGCTCAAACTTGTCAAGGATGAGTTAGCAGCTATTGGAGATAGCCCTAGTGATGACGAGCTAGTGAGAATAGCCCTAAATGGGTTTACTAAACAATGGAGTGTCTTTGTTCAAGTTGTCAGTGGACGAGATACTTTACCGAGTTGGGATCGACTATGGACTAATTTCACTCAGGAGGAGTTTAGAATAAGTCTTGTCAATGGGGCCAACAAGAGTCAGAAAAATGAGGTGGAATAAGAGAACGTTGCCCTAGTGGGTAAAGGGAAAGCAAAGAAGGGATCTAGCAAAGGATCAAATTCACAAAGTGAAAAGAAGAAGAAGGACCTTTCTAAGGTCAAGTGCTTTGGATGTCACGAGTTTGGCCACTATGTAAGTGATCTCCCAGAGAGGAAGAAGGGTAAGAAGCAGGTGGCAGCTTCAGCAAGTGCAAAAGAACTCTCTAGTAGAATGGAAGATGAGTTTGCACTCATAGCTTGTATGGTTAGCTCAACCTTACAGTGTGTTTGGTATATAGATAGTGGGCCATCATTTCATATGACGGGAGTTAGAGAGTACTTCTCCAGTTACAAGGAGGAGGACACTGGGAAACTTGTCCAAACTCAACCCTATTGGGAAAGGGACTGTTCAGTTTTAGAGGGAGAATAAAAAGATAATTCCACTTCATGATGTGTTATATCTGCCAAGTTTAGGTATGAATTTGATTTATGTATCTGTTCTTCAGGATAGGAGGTATAATGTACTCTTTAGATGGACAAATGTGTTGATTAAGCACAAGGATTGGAAATCACCCATAACTATTGGAGTTAGGAGTGGTCGCCTTTATAAATTGCAGTTTGATACTCCTAAGGCACTTATGAGCAACAGTAATCCTAGAGATCTTGGAGAGCTATGGCATAGGAGGATGGGCCATATTCATCATGGAGCACTTCGATTGCTTCATGAGACAGTGATAGGTGTTCCAGAGGTGAGCACAGAGCATGACAATGTATGTAAGGGATGTCTGTTGGAGAAATTTGTGAAAGCATCTTTTCCAAGGAGTGACACCAGATCTAAGGGTGTTCTTGATCTAGTACATTCAAATGTTTGTGGACCAATGTCGACGAAATCTCTTAGAGGATATGATTACTATGTTACTTTTATTGATGATTTCTCTAGAAAGACTTGGATATACTTCTTGAAGACTAAGGATGAGGTTTTCAGTTGATTCCAAGAGTTCAAGGCTCTTTTGGAGAACTCGATAGGAAAGAAGATAAAAGTTCTTCGATCAGACAATGGAGGCGAGTACAAACAAAATGTCTTCCAGGGGTTCTGCACTAGAGAAGGAATCAAGAAAGAATGGACTGTTCCTTACAATCCACAGCAAAATGGAGTTGTTGAGAGGAAGAACCATTCTATATCGGAGGCAGCAAGAGCTATGCTACATGACCAGGACATGCCCTGTTACTTATGGGCAGAGGCGTGTAATACAACAGTCTACATTCAGAATAGAGTTCCACACAAGGTGCTAGGGAAGATGACACCAGAGGAGGTTTTCACAGGGAAGAAGCTAGATGTTAGTCACTTCAGGATATTCAAGAGTTTGGCATATTGCCATATTCCTGGAGATACACGTACAAAGTTAGATCAGACTGCAGAGAGGGGGTACTTTGTGGGGTATAGTGAGACCTCAAAGGCATACAGGATTTTCATTCTAGGGACTAAAAGAATTATTGTCAAATGGGATATCAAGTTCATGGAGGACAAGGCATTCAGGAGATCGAGAGATTTGCTAGTAGATGATTAGAGTGAGCAGCCAATAGAAGCTCCAAGACCAAGTCAAGGGCAGAAAAGCTCAAGTACAATTACCAGTATGAGTGTAGACTCAGTTAGTGAAGATTAACAAAGTATGGAGCAACATGTGCAATAGGAAATGCATCTAGAAGACTTAGAGGTTGAAATTTCATCCTCTACAGTTGGCAGGGGGAACCATTTTGTTCCAGATACACAAAAGGATACTAAGGAGTTTGTGGGAGCTCCTAGGAAGAGTACTAGACAACGAAGACAACCAGCCAAGTTCAATAACTATGTGGCATTAGTTAGTTAGTTGGTAGATAGTGAGCCTTCTAGCTATCAGGAAGTTGCAGAACATCAAGTATGGTGAGATGCTATGGTTGAGGAATATTCTTCAATAATGCAGAATGATGTGTGGGAGGTAGTACCTAGACCAACAGATAGGGTTATAGTTGGATCACGTTGGATCTATAAGATAAAGCACGGTGCAGATGGTAGCATCGAGAAATACAGGGCGAGCTTCATGGAAAAAGGGTTCTCTCAGAAGGAGGGAATAGATTATGAGGAGACATTTGCTCCTGTTGCCAGGTATACTTCTATACGAGCTGTAATCTCACTTGCAGCACAGATGGGATGGCAAATCCATCAAATGGATGTCAAGACAGCATTCCTTAATGGTGAGTTGAAGGAGGAGGTATACATAGAACAACTAGAAGGCTTTGTAGCACATAGCAAAGAGACCCACATGTGGAGATTGAAGAAAGCATTGTACGAACTCAAGCAGGCTCCTAGAGCATGGTATGAGCACATTGATACATACTTGTAGAAAATGGGCTTTGTGAAGAGTGAAGCAGATGCTAACCTCTACTACTTGATGGTTGGGGGTGAAATTCTCATTCTTGTTCTTTATATGGATGACCTATTTCTTATAGGCTCACTAGGGCTCATAGTGGATTGCAAGAGGAACCTTGCAGAAGAGTTCGAGATGAAGGATTTAGGACTTATGCACTACTTTCTAGGCATGAAAGTGTGGCAGACAGATGGAGAGATTTTCCTTGGTCAAGGGAAATATTGCATTGAAATCTTGAAGAAATTTGGGATGGAGAATTGAAAAGCCATGTCTACACCCATGATCATGAATTGGAGGAAGGTAGATACAACTAAGGAGAAAGATGTAGATCCCACTTTATATAGACAGTTGATTGGTTCGCTTATGTATTTGGTCAACACTAGACCAGATATAACATTTGCAGTAAACTCTCTTAGTCAGTTCATGTTTGAAACAAAGAGAATGCATTGGATAGCAGCTAAGCATGTGCTATGTTACTTGTGTGGTACAGTCGAGTATGGGATCAGATATGTTCAAGGTGAAGGTATCAGGTTGATAGGCTATACTGACGCAGATTGGGCAGGAAGTACAACAGACAAAAGGAGCACTTCAAGTTGTTGTTTCAGCTTGGGATTAGGAGTTGTATCTTGGTTCAGCAGGAAGCAGAAGTCTGTGGCTCTAAGTTCAGCAGAAGCAGAATACATAGCAGCTACCATGGCAACATGTGAAGCTATATGGCTTCGAAAGTTGTTAGTAGCTTTGTTTGGTCAGAAGGTTGAGACTACTGTGATACATTGTGACAATCAGAGTTGCATCAAGTTGTCTAAGAATCTAGTGTTTCATGATAGGTCTAAACATATAGATATCAGATATCACTTCATCAGAGATTGTGTACAAAGGGGAGTTTTTCAGCTACAGTACATACCTACAGAGGAGCAGGTAGCAGACATTCTGACTAAGGCATTGGGGAAGGCAAAATTTATCTTCTTCAGAGATAAGTTAGGTGTCCTATAGAACAGCTTCCTCACTAAGAGGGAGTGTTAGTTTTGTTAGCTTTGGACAATTGTTTTTCTATTTTCTATTATTTAGCAAGTAATTGTTTTTCTAACTAATTGGTTAGATTAGAAACAATTATTTGTTAATTAATTGACCACTTTTAGAAACAACTAGAAACCGACTTGGTTAGGGTTGTTAAGTTGTTTTGATCTCAACCGTCGATTGTAAATCAATCTCAGTCGTTGGTTTACCAACAGGAGTAGTATAAAAGGAGGTCAGGGGGCATTTGGAGAACATGAAGTTTGGAGAAACATTTGCAGTGTTAGCAAGGGCGTAGTGTTAGCATGGGAATAGCAGTGGGGAATATCAGCGGGATAAATTAGGAGGTTGTCAAAGTTCTGCCAGTAAGAGGCAAGGAATTTTGTATCTCTTGATTTGCTAAAGTTTAATATAATTTCTCATTTGTAGAACTGCTTTTCCCTTAGGGGTTTTTCCAGGGACAATTTGTCCGAAAATATTGTGTTCATTGTGTTCCGCATTTCTTTCTGTATTTTATAAGTGAAGTTGCAGTTGTGTTATTTTTTGATATTAGCTGGGAATTTATTTTCAGCAGTTTAATAATCGTTTATGATAAGAGATTAATAATCAGTGACTGCAATAGTTAAATTTTTCACAGCATTCTAGGTGAGGCTCATAGGCAAGGCTATAACATCACATATATATAGTGGTCTTCTATGTTTATTCATTAGATTCTATAACTATTCCAGTGTGAAGACGTTAATGTCTTTTATAGAAGAGAAGCTTATTGGAATGGATAATCAAGCCGTAGTGAATGCCTGATAAGCAATATATTTCAACATTTGAAGAAATTAGGGGATTTCATTTGATGGTCTACAAATTAGAATGACATTTTCATGGCATTGATGGTCTACAGATTAGATAAAATTCTTAAAGCCTCACCAAGAACGCAACTTTGTACATATCCTGCTACCTTTGTCGTCCATGAGACAACATTTTTCTGAGGCATTTTGTCAAACAATTCACGCATCTTGTATTTGCTTACACATTTTTGACAAACATAAATTTTGTTTGATGTTTCAGTTGGAAATAGTCTAAAACATTTGTGCAAACTGTGGATGCAGAGACTAGGTACGTGAACTGGTTGCTGCCAAGAAATATTTTCTCATTTATTTCTTGAATGCAAGGTATTCAGAAAATAGATTCGTTGAGAAGCCTTTACGAACTTCCAAGCAAATGTAATTGATAGGTATAAAATTTCCAAATAGATATCTAGGCTCAGCACAAAATCGAACTTTTTTCCTTTTTGTAAGGCTCAGAAACTATGAGGCAAATGCAATTTTGCAGGTCTAAAGCCAAACTCTACAAATTTTGCTAGCGTCCTCCTTGCCTTTGCGGAAATTGGAGATGATTTGGAACAGACTATGCACACTTGTACTAAAAGTCGATCATCCTTTAGCTTTTTTAGTTGGTGATTGACCAATTTGTTCACTATTATGGGGATATCTCATAGTAACTACTAGGACATTTAACCACAAGTAGTGGTGTTTTTTAAGCTAATCCCTCATCTACAAAGGTACACCAAAAAAATCAGCAAAATACAACTAACAGTTTAAGAGTTCTACATGCACCAAATTAACTCGATGCTGACTAGGTCTTTTCTCCAACTAAATGAATAAAAAATATTACCTAAAAAACTTAAAATGACAAAAAAAAAAAATTTTAAATAATAAAAGAAAATAATCTCCAATTTCAGCAAAGGCAAGGAGGATGCTGGAAAAATTTGGCACGGGCTTGAAGTGCATTGGCGAAGCTGAATTGATCGGGTTAGACACCCATTTATTGCATTTGACAAAATAATTTCAATTCCTCATGAGGGAATCCATTTTTTTTCTAAGCTGCAATTATCATAATCCATTACAAGACATCTTGCTCAGTCATTTTGTCAAACACACGGTGTGCCAAAACTAAACTTCCACATTTATCAAACTTGTTAACTGGTGTAAGACTATCAGAGCTGAACTCATATTCTCTCTCTCGTGGACGTGAGAATGAATTTGCTTACCCTCTGCAAGGGATTTTTTGGAAAATACAAATTTGCAATAGTAGAAGATATGTAGAAGAGTTTACTTTACTAGGGGTGGAGCGTGGCAAGAAGAATGTGTAATGCATCCTTCAACCACCCTTCTCTACATAATGCTCTGAGATTGAGATTAAAATTGCAATTGGCCGCGGATGGAATAGAAGTTGACATTGTATCTAACTAAAGCGTTGGAAGTATACATTGTTATTCGATTTAAAAGAACCATAGTGACAGTATAACACTCCCAAACCGATTGCCCTAAAAAATGGTTTTATACTCATTTACATATATGTTTCTGTCAAAAATAATGATGGTCGTTAAGAAAGGATTCGATCGGCAGCCAATAAGGTAGTTTGAACTTGGGTTTTTTTTTTTTTTTTGCATTTCACCTAGAAAGAAAAGTAGAAAGAAAAGAAGATTGGTGTTCCAGGATCCATGTATGCGCTAAAAAATACACATTTGGACAAATTCAAATTTATCTTGTAGAAAAACTTAGGAGATAACTTTTTCCAGAACCTATTAAAACAAAATGTATGACTTAGGTCTTCAAAAATATTATGCAGTTAACCAATGCTAGAGTACAAGGCATCAAGAAGAGAAGTTTGCACGAATAATCGCTATAATAATGTTTGCATGAATGGACCAATCAACAACTAAGAAAACTAAAAAATGATCAACTATTAGTACATGTGTGATGAACTATTAATACACATGCGATTATCTTTTGGGGCTTTTTACGATTGTAATTAGGGGGAGAAGGTAGAGGTAATTGAGGGGTTAGATATGGTGACAATGCATACATGGGTGACAACTGGCTCGTTTTAATAATAGAATCTTATCAGAGCTACTTCAATCTCGAATATGCATAATGTAAGTTGCTAGTAAAGCTATATAGCTTGGAACGTGATACATTTTTGCTCATATAAACTTTGACCTATGCAAGTGTACTTGACGATGGTGTCACAGTTTTGGAATAAAAATGGTTCTCATGGATATTGAAGCCCAATTAGTGCTGGCTATTCATATTTGAAACTATTTGATCTTTCATTGTGTGTCTATTAAAGAATATACGTAACCATTTGTAATTGTTGTTTTCATTGTATTGGGGTTTGGATTATAGTAAATAATTTTTTCCATGTTTGAAGAGCACATGTAGCCTAGTTCCTTGGGCGAATCACTATAAATTTTGGTTTTATTCTCTGCATATTTTTGTCTTGTATATTCTGATTTATTTATTTACTTCTTTTTTTAACTCAACAATCGATATGAGAGCAGAGAGTGCTTGATTTTATCTTTTAGATAATCAGTAAAGATTTCTCGATGCCATGGATGAGACAGACAAATTAAAAATAAAACAGTACAAAATTTTGGGTTATAGAAAGTGCAAATGGAATCACTACTTATCAAGTAGAATTTGCAACCTGCATTGCTTCTTAAAGTGAATGGTAAAGATGTTGGAATATTAAATGCAAGTTTACATTTGTCCCTAGAGCCAAATGCTCACCTACCATCCTTGATGACCTGCCAACTGTCATAAACATTTATTTTGGTAGGTGAGATTTTTGAAATAAAAAATGAGGGGGAAAATATTTTGCCAAAGACAAAAAGGAATGTTTTGTCATTCATTTTGTAGATTCAGAGATCTAGAGACACAAAGAGAGTTCAGCAGAGCAGAGAAGTTGCAGAGCAGAACAAAGTAGAAAGGAAGTGATCAACAGATCTGATTGTTGTAGAGACAGAGGAAGCTTATTCTGTGATTGCAGTGGCACGTGCTTTCTTTGTGTCATCCTGTAAGTTCGTAGTTTTTTGTTTGATTCATTCTATTGAAGCAGTGATTGCTCTAGGCATTGTAGTATGCAACCATTAGAGATGTAAGTTTGAAGTTTGAAGTTTTCCAGTTTTAAGTTTTAAAATTATTTTAGGGTTTTTCTGGTTGAAGCGGAATGCTTCCATATTTTGCAATGATTTAATCTAAAGTTGAATAGAAAGCAAGAAGGCATACTTGATTCTATTGCTCTTTCCTTGATTCATTGCATTTGACAAGTTTATTTGGAAACTTCAAGTTCTAGCTCTCTGGTTTTAATGGTGAAAGTTGTTCACGCAATATATCTTCACTCGGTTAAGTCTTGTTAAAGGTTTTATCTCTGCAGTGTCCACCGAGTTCACTCGATATCTTCATCTACCGAGCTCCAACCTCCTATGGGTACCAAGTTTACTCGGCATCCACACTACCGAGCTCACTCGATATCCAATGTCTACCGACTTCTTCATTTACTGAGTTGATTCTTCATCTACTGAGTTGCTCTTCATTTTTCAAGTTCACTCGGCACTCTCCTGCCACTCGGTTTATTAAGTTGCTGAGCAATTATTTTGCCACTCGGTTTATTAAGTTGCTGAGCAATTATTTTGGCACTCGATAATAGTATTTACCAAGCAGATCTTTAGGGTTAAGGTTGTGAGTTTTTAATTGAAATTTATTATTTCTCACATGGTATCAGAGCTTTGAGGCCCCACATCCACAGTGAGTTAGGGCATTTGTTTTCTTCAGATATTTATCATGGCAAGAGATGCAAGAAAGATATGGCAGCAACCACCATCATTCAATGGACAAAATTATTATACATAGGCAAAGAAAATGAAAACCATTATGGTTGCAAATGATTTGTAGGAGTTTGTAGTTAATGGGTTCAATGATGTGATAGACCCAGCTCAGTATATTGCCCTCACAAATGCACAAAAGACTCATTTGAAAGAGTCAAGGAGGAAGGATGCTAACACATTAAGTCTTATTGAAGTAGCAATGATAGATATAGTATTCCCAAATATTGCAACAACAAATTATGCAAAGGAAGCATGGGACATCCTTGAGAGGAACTTCAAGGGGACTGATAAAGTTCGCTTCGTAAAGCGACAAAATATAAGGAGGGAGTTTGAGAACCTTCAAATGAAGGAGAATGAATCAGTTGTAGACTTCAATTCAAGGCCTCCAATGTGATTAATCAACTAAAGTCAAATGGAGAAGGCTATAAAGAGTAGAGGATAGTGGAGAAGATATTGAGGAGTTTATCTCATAAATATGACAATTTGGTCATGACCATAGAAGAAGCAAAAGACCTCACTGTTTTGACAATGGATGAGTTGATGGGTACTCTTCAAACCCATGAACATAGGATCAATATATCTATATCTTCTTCTTCCCAAGAGCAAGCTTTCAAGGCTCATTTGAATCCAAGAGGAAGGGGGAGAGGAAGAAATGGCTCAAGCAGAAACTCTAGAGGTAGAGGCCGAGGTAATGGAGGACAAAGGAATGCTGTAGCAGAAAGCTTAGGAAGAGCAGATGGAGCAAGTAGCTCACAAAATACCTCAAGAGGAGGTAAGAAAAATTACAACTCAAACAAGAGTAATGTAGATTGCTACTACTGTCATAAATATGGGCATCATGCAAGTGAATGCTAGAAAAAGCCAAATGATTAGTCAGGACAAGCAAATGTGGCTGATGTGAACATGAAAAGTGGAAACAATGCCTCTGCCTTCATCATGTGTAATGTTGGTGAAGAAGGAAGCCCTGAGGTTTGGTACCTTGATAGTAGATGTAGCAAACACATGAGTGGTAATGAAACCTTGTTTTCATTCATTGACAAGAGTTTCAAATCTGAGATTAAAATAGGTAACAATGGAACCCTACCAGTTGTGGGCAAAGGATCTATTATGGTCCACACCAAGAAAGGTGAGAAGAAGGAAATACAATATGTGTATTTTTCCCTTGGTATGAAGCACAATTTGATGAGCATTGGTCAACTCATTCAAAATGGATACAAAGTGCTAATGGAGAATGATACGTGTGCCATTCATGAAAAGGATGGGAGCAAAAACTTACTTGTAGCAGTTCAAATGACAAAGAACAAAATGTTTCCCTTTAAGATAGAGACATGTTTCTCATCTCAAGTTGGTGCTTCACCTCACACACAATCAGCTCTAAGGAGTGTGATTGAAGACCCCTCAAAACTATGGCACCTCAGGTATGGTCATCTTGGCTATGCTAGTTTAAATTTATTGTCAAATAAAAGAATGGTAGAAGGTTTTCCACATATAGGAAATTCATGTGACAAGTGTGATGCTTGTATTTTGGGTAAGAAACATAAGCTTCCCTTTAATTCTAGAAATTCTAGGAGGGCTAGATATCCATTAGAGTTAGTGCATACTGACCTAGTCAGTCCTATGCAAGTTACTTCCATTGGGGGGAGTACTTATTTCATGACATTTATAGATGATTTCAGTCATAGGACATGGGTGTATTTCTTAAAGAATAAATTTGAAGTATTTAAAAAATTTGTAGAATTTAAAGCCCAGGTTGAAAGAAAATGTGGACACTATATCAAGGTCCTAAGATCATATAGAGGAGGGGAGTATACCTCCAATTCTTTTGTAAATTTTTGCAGGAAACATGGTATAAAGAAAGAGCTCATAGCCAGCTATACACCACAGCAGAATGGAGTCGCTGAAAGAAAGAACAAGACCATTGTTGAAATGGCAAGGAGCATGATGAAAGAGAAAGGTCTCCCAACTGAATTTTGGGGAGAGGCTGTGGCAACAACAATTTACCTAATTAATAGGTGCCCTACAAAGGCAATGTGTGATAGAATTCCAATGGAAGCATGGTCACGAGGAAGATGGATAGTTGAATACCTAAGGGTGTTTGGATGTGTTGCATATGCACATGTGCCTAAAGAGAAAAGGTAGAAATTGGATGATAAAGGTGTGAAGTGCATCTTCACAGGGTAACCCTTAGAATCAAAGGCATACAAATTGTATGACCTATTGAACAACAAGATGACTCTTTCAAGAGATATGGAATTTCTTAAAAATCAGTCTTGGTATGGTTCAATTGATGAGTCACCAAGCACATCAAGTAAAGTGCCAATTATAAGTGAAGAGGATGCTAATGAACAATAAGAAGGAACAGCTAGAAGGAAAGGCAAGCAACCTCAGTCATTACCGAATCCTCTAGGCATGGCCGAGTGTCAATTCCAAGTAGTAGCAGTGAAGATTTTGATCCCACACTCTCCTCCCTATTACCAAGAAAGACCAAGAGTCTTAGGGAGCTATACTAAGATGAAAGATATGAAGATTATGATGAGAATGTTAATTTTGCATTATTTTCTCATAGTGTTCCAATATATTTTGAAGAAGTTATCAAGGAGAAGAAATGGTGTAAGGCCATGGATGAGAAAATAGATGCTATAGAAAGAAATGAGACATGGGAGCTAACTGAATTGCCTCCCAAGAAGCAAATGATTGGAGTGAAATGGGTCTACAAGAAAAAATGCAATGTTGAAGGAAAAATTGATAGGCATAAGGCAAGGCTGGTAGTCAAGGGCTACAAACAACAGTATGGCAGAAATTATGACGAGACCTATGCCCCAGTTGCAAGAATAGAAACCATGTGTGCTATCATAGCAATTGCAGCTCATCACAAGTGGAAGGTATTTCAAATGGATGTGAAGTCTGCCTTCCTAAATGGTGTATTGAAAGAAGAATTATATGTGGAGCAGCCACCTGATTATGAAGTTGCAAGTGAAGAGAACAAAGTATATAGATTGAAGAGAGCTCTCTATGGGCTCAAGAAAGCTCCAAGGGCATGGTACAGTAGGATTGACTCATATTTGATGAGCATTGGCTTTAGCAAAAGCAATGGTGAGCCTACTCTCTACATCAAGGTAGAAAATGAAAATGTCTTGATTGTTGTCTTGTATGTAGATGATTTAATTTTTACTGGTAATGACAAGGCTCTAATTGGTGAGTTCAAAGAGGCCATGAAAAATGAATTTGAGATGACAAACCTAGGTCTCTTGAAATACTTTCTAGGCATAGAAGTAAAACAAATGCATGATGGCATCTTCATCCCTCAAAAAAAGTATGCAGGGCAGATCTTGAGAGATTCAAAATGTAGAATAGTAAGGCAGCCCCCACACTAACAATAGTAGGTTTGAAGTTGAGCAAAGAAGACAACAGCAAAAGAGTGGATCTAACACTATACAAGAGTATGGTTGGAAGTTTGATGTACTTAACTGCAACTCGGCCAGACCTAATGCATGCTAGATTTATGGAAACACCAAAGGATTCCCATTGGCAAGTAGGAAAGAGGATCCTAAGGTATGTGAAAGGTACCAAGGGATTTGGAATTTTGTATACTGCAAATAAAAATTTCAAGTTGGTTGGTTACACTGATAGTGATTGGGCTGGAAGTATGGATGATAGGAAGAGCACTTTCGGATACATGTTTCATATGGGATTGGGTGCAATTTCATGGGCATCCAAAAAGCAACCTATTGTTGCTCATTCTTTAGCAGAGGTTGAATACATAGCAGAAAATGCAGCAGCATGTCAGGCTACTTGGTTAAGGAGGATCTTGACAGATTTGAATGAAAGGCAAGAGGATGGAACCATAATTTATTGTGACAACGTCTCATCTATCACATTGTCCAAGAATCTAGTCTTCCATGGGACAAGCAAACACATAGAAATTAGATATCACTTCATCAGAGAGTTGGCGAAGAATGGGGATATCAAGATGAAATTTTGCAAGTCTGAGGAGCAACTAGCAGACATTTTCACAAAGCCATTAGGCATTGGAACCTTTGTACACCTAAGAGAGTGTCTTGGTGTAGTTGATTTGGATCAGCAGTGATCCTTGTTTGTTTGGCTCGAGACAAAGGGGAGTGTTGGAATATTAAATGCAAGTTTACATTTGTCCTTGGAGCCAAATGCTCACCTACCATCCTTGACCACCTGAAAACTGTCATAAACATTTATTTTGGTAGGTGAAATTTTTGAAATAAAAAATGAGGGGGAAAATATTTTTCCAAAGGCAAAAAGAAATGTTTTGCCATTCATTTTGTAGATTCAGAGATCTAGAGACACAGAGAGAGTTTAGCAGAGTAGAGAAGTTGCAGGGTAGAACAAAGTGGAAAGGAAGTGATCAGCAGATCCAATTGTTGCAGAGACAGAGGAAGCTTATTCCGTGACTGCAATGGCATGTGCTTTCTTTGTGTCATCCTGTAAGTTCATAGTTTGTTATTTGATTTGTCTTGTTCAAGCACTGATTGTTCCAGGCATTGTAGTATGCAGCCATTAGAGCTGTAAGTTTGAAGTTTAAAGTTTGAAGTTTTCCAATTTGAAGTTTTAGGGTTATTTTAGGATTTTTTTGTTTGAAGCCGAATGCTCCCAGATTTTGTAATGATTTAATCTAAAGTTGAATAGAAAGCAGGCAGGCATACTTGATTCTATTGCTCTTTCCTTGATTCATTGCATTTGACAAGTTTATTTGGAAACTTCAAGTTCCAGCTCTTTGGTTTTAATGGTGAAAGTTTTTCACGCAATATATCTTCACTCGGTTAAGTCTTGTTAAAGGTTTTATCTTTGTAGTGTCCACCGTGTTCACTTAGTAATTTCATCTACTGAGCTCCACCCTTCTGTGGTTACCGAGTTCACTCGACATCCACACTACTGAGCTCACTCAGTATCTAGCGTCTACCGAGTTCTTCATTTATCGAGTTGATTCTTCATCTATCGAGTTGCTCTTCATTTTTTGAGTTCACTCAGCACTCTCCTGCCACTCAATTTATTAAGTTGTCGAAGAATCATTTTGCCACTCGGTTTATTAAGTTGTCGGGTAATTTTTTTGGCACTTGGTAATAGTATTTGCCGAGCATATCTTTAGGGTTAGGGTTTTGAGTTTTTAATTGAAATTTATTATTTCTCACAAAAGATTCTTTATCGAACAAAGAGTGGGAGAAACTCAATCTGAAGGTAAGAGCAATAATTTTTCTATCACTTTTGAGTAATGTGTTATTTAATATTCAGACATAGAAGACAACACAAAATCTTTGTGAAAAATTGTCTTCATTATATGAAATACCACCAACATCAAATAAGATATTCATAATTAATAAGTTGTACAATCTAAAAATGAAAGAGGGCAGAGTTATGTCAAATCATCTTAATGAATTCAATACGCTGGTTTCTCAATTGATATTAGTTGGCATACCTTTAGATGATGAGATGAAAGCTATTTTATTGTTATTTTCACTACCAAATATCTGAGAAGGGGTAATAATGGCAATCGGTGCTTCAATCGCTGCCAAAATAAATTTGAAATTTGATGAGGTTGTAGTTATAATTCTCGGTGAAGACATGTGAAGGAAAAATCAAGAGTCTTCTTCGGTTGATGCATTACTGTAGTGAGCACAAGCAATCAAGGTAGAAGTCAAAAAAGAGGCAAGTATAAGAATAATGGAAGAGGAAGATTGACACATAATTCAAAATTGAGAGGCATAAATGATACTTGTTGATTTTGTAATAAACTAGGACACACGAAAATGCAATGTTAAATTATTAAAGAGGCCCAAAATAAAGTGATAAATGATGGTGTAAACAATGCAATTGTTAAACATGATGGAGTTTTGGTTCTTGTAGCTGGTGAAATAAATACAAGTTTGTAGGCTCTCACTTCTATTGCTTCTTTTCATGTTACTCTGTGTCAGGGTGTTTTCACAAATTATCATGAAAGTATGTCGATAAAGTTTTCCTTAGAGATAACAAACAATGTGATATTATTGGTAAATGCAATATTTTATTATCGCTGAATAATGGTGGTAAATGGATTTACAAGAATGTTAGGCATGGTCCAACTTTTAAATACAATTTGACTTTTGTGAAGCTGCTCTCAAGGTTGCAATGTTAATTTTCCTTTTGATTTTTTTAAAGTAACCAAAGACCAATTAATTTTGGAAGAAGGAAATAAATTATGAAGTTTATATGTTTTAGAATGAAGTAGGAGCAACAATGGCTATTACAATACTAAATTTTGGCACACGAGACTCAAACATATGAGTAAGATGGGTCTTGAAGTAAAGATCAGCTTCTGGAACTTAATTCAATTGATTTAGAGTTATGTGAGCATTGCCTTTGTGGGAAACACAATTGAACCAACTTTGTACAGATGGGTCATGAGAATAAATCTTCTCTGTTAGAGTTTATGTATTTCAATGTTTTGGGTCATACAGAGGTTAATTCTATCGGTAATGCAAATTACTTTGTTACATTTCTTGATGATTATACTTGTAAAGTGTGGATTTATACACTTAATAAGGAATCAAAGGTTTTTCAAAGTTTAAAAGTTTCAAGGCAATGATTGAAAATAAAATTGGAAAGAAAATCAAATGTCTATTAACAAATAATGGGGGCGAGTTCTTTTCTTTGGAATCTGATAATTTTTTGCGCAAATAATGAAATTCAAAGAATAGAAATAGTTCTCTTTATGCCTCAAGAAAATGGGTGTAGTTGAGAGATTGAATTAGACTATTTTAGAAAGAGCTCGGTGTATGGTCTCTAATCCTAGTTTGGAGAAAGAGTTTTGGGAAGAAGCATGTAATACTGGAGTTTAATTAAATTAACCATACTTCTTCATCTTGTCTTGACTTTGATATTGGCTTGGGAAAAAGATTTTATTTAATCACCTGCATGTATTTGGTTGTCGTGCTTATGTTCACATTCCTAAAGAGTGCAAAGAAAAATAGGATCTTAAATCCAAGAGTTGTATACTATTACGGAATGGTGAAGATCAATTCGGTTTTTTTTTTTGAGATCCAATTGCTCACAAAGTGATTTATAGTCAAGATGTTCTCTTCAATGAGAAATCTTCCTCATGTTTGAAAACTCAAAGTCTTTCTTTGAATGATTCTATTCAATTTGGTATTTTTGATAATGACACAATTTCAATGCTTGGTACTACTACTTGTAAGAGACCCATTATGAATTTTATCCCTTTACTATTCATCCTTCGTCCTCTCATCCATCTTCTATTAATACTTTAGTTCCATTTCCATTAATTTCCTAGCCTCCTCTATTTAGTGCACCATCAGTAATTGTTGCATTGATGTCATTACCTTCTTTGGCTTTCCAACTTCCCATTGATTTAACACAACCTCCATATGGACCTGTGGTTTCATCTATGCCACTAGAAACTACTGCCATCTCACATGATGGAGCCATCACATAATATACTAGTCTGTTTAACTCGCATCTCCACTCTTTTCCCAAACACTCGACACTTCTGCGATCGACATGCAATGATATCCCTCTTTATTTCCCACACCTCTTGGATATTGGACATTGACGCTAAGATGGAGAAAGCTTCTCTGTTTGACCTAAACATAATTCCCCCTATGTTTGATGGATCGTTGTAAGAAGCAATCTACTCCCCTCCACATCCGTAACAACACTACTATGTGGCATATCATAGACAACACCACACCAACTAAACTCACACCTAATCAACAATCCCTCAGTGGTAACCTATTTCAATAGAAATTTGGTGACACAACCACCAAGATCTAGTGCAACTGATACAATTTTACAATACAAATGTGCAATTCAAATTGGATGTTGGAAATAGATAAGAAGTTTTGGAAAGAACTATATTGCACTAATAGATTGCATAAAGTGGCCTGCATAGTCTTGAGCCCAAATTCATTTGCCACTCCTATAGTATACATGAAAATGAAATACTAACATCAAGTTCTAATACCAATTGTAAATATAAACCGAGCAGAGAAATGGAAGAAAAATTTAAAAATGAACAAAACAAAAGACAATTTATAGTGGTTCAACAATTGCCTACATCCACTCTACAAGTAGAGAATCATTTTATTAATGTTTAACCAATACAATGAAATACATGACTACACACATCCATTTATAAACTCTCATACATGCTTCAAGCCAAGAGCCATGAGTAGAAAAATAGTCATGTGATCATTGAGCTTCACATTCCCAACAATCTCCCACTTGAAGCCCAACTAGCATAGCCATGCTTTACAACATTTCTTGCATTTTCAATTCTTTACATCATAATTAAACCCATTGAAAATTTCAATTTTTATAAGCTTCATTTCCAAACAATTTGAATCAGTCTTCTCCAAAATAAATTAGAACTCATAGCACTTAGCAACATAACATATTCAACCTAAAAATGAAAACAATTTCCTCTTTTTGCATGAACTCCATGCTACAATAACCACTTAATGGATCAAATAAGATCCTCGAATCAATTTGTTTCTTATGCATAGCCTCCAAGTAAAATGTCACTTCTCCATTTTTTGTAGCTACAATAATTTATGTAAGAGCATCGAGCTCAGATTTGTGAATGTATGGTTTGCGGAGTTGGGGATGTGTTCAAGGCATATTAGGGAACATGTTCCTAAGTGCTCATAATGTTTGGAGTAATCATGTTGGTTTTAGAGCCATTTTGGTGGCTGTTGGTAATGTGTTCATGATTTCGTGGATAGACTTTGGAAATTATTTTTGTGAGTTTCGATCTGTGGGAGTTGGCTTATGTGCTCTTAGATTTGGATAGTTGGATGACACATGGACCTATGCCTAAGGGCATGTACTTCCATGTTCTCATTTAAGTTAGCTATTCTTTTTAAACTTGGGGCTTGTCCTAAGTGTTATTTAATTTAGTCTGTTAGGTTGACTTGTGGCTTGAGAGTTTATTTAATGTAACTTGCTAGGCTGACTTGTGGCTTGGTTTAGTATAAGTAGGGGGGGGGTCTTGTGATGTCTAGAGTACTCATATTGAGCTCAACATGAAGTAGCTGAGAGGAGAAAAGTTTGCAAGAGCTAGTAGCTAAGTGTGGGCTTGGGAAATGGTAAGGTTTCTTGGTGGCTTGTGAGCATATGTTTAGATCTTTCTTGGAGTTTCTATCATATTGTGGTCTAGGCTAGCTAGTGGTTGGATCTTGCGAGGTCTTGCAAAACTATTATTGTAATTTCTTTTTATTCGCCCATAATCCAGAGGGCCACACAACCGAACATCTTGGATGAAAATCTTATGATTATATTATAAGAATTGGTGTTGTTTTGGATATAAATCTTTGTGTTATTGTTTATCTTCCATTATGTGGTTATTTTCTAGGGGCTAGGACATCCCCTTTGGGGATTCTCCTGCCTTGTATTGCATCAATAATACTGTCAATCCCATTGACATATAGTTTCTCACCACTTCCATCATACTTGACAACCTCAATAAGCATAGGACTATCCTTTCACTCAATTATTTCAACATCTTTACCTTCAATTCTAGTTTCTTTATCTCATATGGACTCTTAGGTTGCACATGTTTTTCCTCATCAATTCCTAACTCAACAAGAATTCTATGGAGCTCAACCAATTCCATCTTTAGCTATTTGTTTCTTCTCTTTTTTGAAAAATCCTACTTTTCACAACTTTCCCCTTTTCTTTTCCTTAGAGGAAATTCACTCTTTTAGCATCAAAACCTCCTCTTTTAGAGTAATGATTTCCTTTTTAAGGCAATCCTCTCAATTCTTGGTCTCTTTGTTCTCTTATATCTCTTTTCCAACTGCACCGACAACTATGTTAAGAGTTGAGAAGGTAACAAACCCAACTTGCTCCTCCAAATCCTTCTCTTTTGTCCATCTATCCCATCAATGGACATGATTTCTTGACACCATCTCTCCTCAATACTCCACCATGGCTTTGATACCAATTGTAAACTTAAGCCACGAAGATAAAAATAGAAAATGTTCAAAACAAGAGACATAATGTATGGTGGTTTGAAAATTGCCTACGTCAATTCTACATGAAAGGAATGAATTTATTGATTTTTAACCAATATAATGAAATACATGATTGTATATATCCATTTACACACTCTCATACATGCTTCAAGCCAAGAGCTATGAAAAGTCAAACAATCATGTGATTGTTGGGCTTCACATTCCCAAAATTTTCAACTAGATTTATCTAATATGTCTCTGATCATGTTTGTTAGCTTCCTGTAAACAAATTCCCCACTAGAAAAGCACCATAGAGATCATCTTTATAGGTGGTGTCCAAAGAAGTGAGTTTGAGTTTTTTTTATCCAGTTTTGTTTCGTCATAATGCATCTACATAGATAGGGTCTTAAGACATAATATGATATATCATTGAAATAAAGATGAACCAAATTTGGAGGAACATCCATTGAATTGAGCTTCTCTTGAAGATTTTATATAGTTGTAAGATGTGATGCCATACAGGGTGTGAAAAACTCAAAACCAAAATGGTTTCTGATAAATCGTTTACTACTATCTGATAATTTTGGGTCTTACCACCAGCTACCATCAATGTCAACACCTGTCTAAAAATTAGAAAAATACTATATTATGCAGTTGTCTAGTTTCAAAGCATAGGACAAGTTGCATTGAAATACCTATGTATAATAATCTATTGGCTAAAACATTGCATTAAAGAACACTAAAACTAGCACATGCACCTTAAAGAGGTGCAATGGTTATTATGATAGAATATATATACCTTGTTCTTTGAGTTCTAGTTTATCTTTATTTTTTTCCTCTTCTGCTTCTACTTTTTCATCTTTCCCTTCTCCTTCTCTTCCTTTTGGTCTTGGTTTTCTCTTTCATCTACTCCTCCTCCTCTTCCAATTCTCCTTTTCTTTTCCTTTTTCTCCTTCTCCTTCTTCCTCCTCTCTTCTTGATCTTTGTCTTCTTTGTTTCTTCTCCTCCCCCTTCTCCTCAATTCCCTTCTTCTCCCCCCACCTTTTAATTTATTTGTAATAAAAGTTACATTGTGTTTTTGCAATGATTGATTCTTAGCCATCACCATCTCTTCCAAAATGATGCTCAAGGCAATCTACGAAACAATTCAAGTTCATTACTAAAAACCAAGCTTTGTGGAATTTATCCAATTGTTTTGTCATTCATGTAATGCCTTGCCTATAAATCCAAGAGAACAAAACATCTAACTACTAAAAGTGCAAGTAATTTTTTTTACCGATGTGATATGCATCATTCCTAAAACATAAAAAAAACACTTGTTTAAAAAACTTAAAATGTGAGATTACTAACCAACCTTAAGTCTTCTCAAGTTCCCTAACACTATTATTAAAGAAAAATCATCGAACATATTTACATCTATAAAGTTATACATTGAATGTTGATAAATCTATGATCATTTTAAAGTTCATATCTTAGTTAAATGTAAGTTAATCAACTATCATTATTTGAATTATCAACTCAAGCCATTACTTCAAAACTATTTACCAAATTTGTAACCTTTGCTAGTCTATGTTTTATTAATTTTATTTAGACATTAAGGTAGATAAGATAAGATAAGATAATATTATTAATGTTCAACGAAAGATCATAATGAGGGTCTATGGGACTAGAAGCTTACACCAAGAAAATAGTAGACAAACAGAGCACCAAATAGTGTCCACAAAAGAACAAGTACAACAAAAGAAGAAGAAAGGAGACATCATGGAAAAGATTAGGTATCCATCCTTGCAAAGAAAAAGTACAACTATGACTAATCAGTGTGGCTAGCAAAGGCCCTGTGATGAAGTTGAGTGCTATGAGAGGAGTATCACTAGCAAAGAGGTCCACTGTTGGGTCTCACAGATCTGGAATGGCCCATACTAGGGAAACAATATAGACATTTCACACCCCAAACTAGAGTCAAGGGTAAGAAGAAGGTTGTAATAAGCTGTGTTTGGGCCTAACTCCTAGGAAATGAAAGCTATAAAGTATGATCATGAAGTTGTAAGGACTCACAGAGATAGAGAACAATGCAACGCTGATTGGTGTACCTGAAAAAACCTGAGAGGGATCTGAAATCTCTAAATATATAGTAAAATCTCCCTCTAATCTTGTAGTATATGAGACATTTGAAAATAAAATGAGTCTCATATTCTACCTCAGCTAAGGTACAAAGTGTGCACACTCGATCCTCTCTAGCAATATGGTGATCGACCTGGATCTAGAGTCTGTGTGAGCGTAGCTTGAAGGAGCCAAGGGAGATACATAGGGCGTGTGTCCAACATATGTGTAAGTGCTTAGGGAAAACAATAATCCCATTCCAAATATCTAAGAAGTTCTCGATGTAGAAGGCCATCCTCAAATGTAGTCCTACTAGAGGATCCACCAAGGTCCATATGATATATTGCCTATAAATGTCAAGTTTGACATGCCCGTTCAACTCCTGTCGAGAGGGGAGTAGATGAGCAGGAGCATCTAATGAGAACTGGTATGGAGGGAGATGGTCGATGTTGATCCCAACTAAACTCAGCAAGATAGTACCCTGAGCATACCAACAGTGGGCTCTAGTAGCTATATCAGAGTCTACAATAGTAACTAAGGAGTAGTAGGCTAAGTAAGGTTATTTGTGTTGGCCTTCAACTGAGTCTACAAAACCACGAAGATGGTAGAGAAACTAGATGAGTTCAAAAATGGCTACAAGCCTCAATGGGTGAGCTCCAAACTCACTTGAAATAATACTATGACATCTGATAATTTGATGGAGGAGTAGATTTTGGTACTCTCGATCATGGCCCAATTCAAGTCTAAAAGGAAGAACCCCAAACAACTACACCATAGAGCACTGTGGGTCTTGCTAAGGAATCCAGGAGGGATAGCTTACATGATGTGTCTTGAAAGTGGTGGCTAAAGCATTGTCTCTTGAGCATGACAAGGGAACCCAACCCTTTACTAATCCGAGGCCAAATGGTTGATCTCAAGATGAAACAAGATTCAAAAAACTTAACCCCAAGGTATGTGTAAGATGATGTTATCTCAACTTTTTGACCCTAGAAGTTAAAATGGAGATGTGAGGTCTTCAAACCATTGAAGACCATAACACAAGTCTTCTCAAGGTTCACGACTAGCTATCTCATGTCACAAAAAGATGCAAGTCTATCCAAAATCCTTTGAAGACCCTCGGGAGAAGAAGAAAGGAGAACAACATCATTAGTAAAAAGAAGGATGGAGATCAATACCTAGTGTAGATGATAACCATCACCTGGAAGTGAGGAGTCACTAAGAAAAGCCTCGAGCTCATCAATGTAGATCCTGAACAAGGTGGGTGAGAGAGGGTAGCCCTGATTCACCCTAATGGTGCTCTAGATAGGACTTATGGATCAAGTGAATAATGTGTCTCGATAAGAGTCTAGAAAACCAAAACAAACCACTCTATTAAAGAGTGTAGAGAGATAAGGGCCCAGGATCGTGGTGTCGAGCTTGAAGACCTCAGCCTAAAAACCCTCCTCATTAGCCACCCTACTACATCTCATAAGTCTAATGGCCTTGTAAATGTTGGAGGTGGAGAATAAGTGACAATGAGGGAGTGGGTTGGGAAGGGGAGTGAGCTGACCTGGGATATCATAAAATGTGGAGACATGAAAGGCAAGGAGGCAGAGGTCGGGGGTGGACTGGGGTTGACTATGCCGAGGGAACATGATGTGCGAAAATAACTTGGGATATTGAATAAGCATGTCATGGAGGAATTTTCCCTATAAATCAATAGATGATCGCTTCTTATGGAAAAGAAAGTGTTTATAGGAGAGTTGTAAATTGGTGAAAGTGAGGGAATGAGTATCAAAAGCCAGGCGTAAGGAGTGGTGGAAGGTTTTAGAGGCATCATCAAACCACTAGTTCATGGGACAAGTATTTTGTCGAATAGATCTGGGAGTGTTGGGAATGGAGCGGTGAGGGATAGAGAGGAGAGTTGACTCCCAAATTGTGGCAGCTAGTGAGTGAAACATGATGGACACTTGACTGTGATCCATGAAGCTAGCAGGGCAGAGGAATCTTCTCAAATGGAAAATTAAGAGGTCTTGATCAATATCCTCAAAATAGAAATGGGTAAGGGGGTGGTTTTGGGAAGGATGACTAGAGATGGGTGGTAGAGGGTGGGAAGAAATACAAACCAAAAGGCTAAGGAGGGCATGATCTACTAGGGGAAGATGAGAGATAGTAAATTTTTGGATGGAGGGGAGGAAAGAAGCAACAATGAGGATATAATCAACCATGCTTGTACCCCCACTATGAGGCCAACACGTAAAAAGATTAGAACCCAGGAAGCAAGTGAGGCCATTCAGAATCACTAGATCGAAGGACTCATAGAGCTAGAGAAGGTGATGACCATAGCAAGTTAGAGGTGCATTGTGATCCTTGGATAAACATTGAAGCCCCATACTAGTAGGATCCCTCTCAGTAGTACAAATCAAGTTGGACCCACACTCATACTAGGGGGTCTAGAGATCTTTAGTCTGTGCATTAAAGTCTCCTAAGATGATGATGTCATCCATAGCCTTAAACTTGGAGATGCTCTCAAATAGGTTTGTAAAAGGGTTCTTGTCCTGAAAATTATGAATGTCATAAGGTGAGGAAGTCAATGGAAAGTAGTACATGACAATGAAGATATCTCTCTAATGGAAACTGGTGCTACCAACCCAGATCCACATAAATCTAGCCTGAGAGTCAGAAAGAACCAATGTGGTAGTATTGAACAGATCATCTTTAATCAAATAAGCAACCCCACGAGAACCATGCACACCACTTGAAGTGTGAACCTCCTCTCTACAAATTGAAAGCCACTAATATCCTATGTAACTTGGAAGAGGCCAAGCAAGACTCTCCTAAGTCTCGATAACAACTAAAAAATCAACATTCCCAACTACATCATGAATTAAGCCTAGCAAGGACCATAGGGAGCCATTGCCATTCCAACAGTTGACAAGTAGAGAGCCAATGGAGGCCTTAGACCTAGCCAACTGTTGGTGCTCAAACCATCATTTGGCTTAGGTATGTCTCTCATCCTAGCCCTTGGGAGGTGAATCATGAATAAATGCTTTTAAATTATTTATTACTGCCCATTTCCTGTTACTACTTGCTTCTACCAAGAGGCTCCTAGAGTGCTTTAGTTTAACTACCTATGATTTTGTGAGGTCCTCATCAAGAAATATCTTTGTGGGAAAAAGGAAAAGCTTCTTCTTTACCCTAGGAGCTTTTAGTCCATCGGCTAATGAGAGAAACCCAATAAAAAGGGTGTCATCGTGTGCAAACCATGCTCTATCTAATGTAATATCGGGAATACCTAGTTACTCACTGAGAAATGAGTAGCCTATGGGAGATGATCAATAGAGGATGAAGGAAGACCTCTAACCTAAAGGTTGAGTTCCTTGAAGTGCCTAACCAAATCCTCTGCCAACTTCTCTTGGACAATTTTTTCGACCTCAGGCAAAGGCGTAGTGCTAGAGTTTTTACAAGTGGAGGCCCAAGTTTTTATTTACTACTCTGTTTCAATCAAAAGAGATGTTTTTTTATTAACAAGCTCTATCTATTTTCCTTTAGGTTTCCCATATCCCCAAAGTATTCAATAATGGAGTTGATATCTTTTGTAATGCCTATTTTTTGTGTGGTAAAAGTTTCAGAGAGGTCTTGGATGCATGAAGAATTAGCCACAACCTACTAGTTCAAATCATTCAATGATTGAGATAGGGAGTGTATAGAGTCTTGGAGAGTTTGTTTCACTAATTCATACTTCTACAACTGCACTAACAGACCTTGGGAAACTGTCGAGAGAGAAAGAGTTGTGACTTTCAAAGCTGCATTATCCTTCTTCAATAATGTCAAGCAGTCAACTATCTGTTGTAGTGTTGTGGGATTGGGTGGAGGTTCCATGATTCAAAATAGTACTACACAATATATGAATAAAAAAATCTAATCCTTATATTAATAAACCAAAGTAGATACTATACCCGACATTCTATCAAACAGTTCACATACAATCTTGCCTTGTGTTGGATAATCTACTTGCAGAGGTATTTTGTTTAAACACTTGGGCCTCAATCAGAGAAAGCACCAACAACTTGCATACCGACCCCTCTAGAATATAAAAACTCTATTATATCCCATTTAACATCGCTTAACCATGAATTTAACCTATAGAGGGAATGAGGCACAAACTAGAACCTGCAACATCACAACGTTAGATCATGACATCTCCATACCCAAGCTCCTTGTCTATTCATTGTAGATCCCCATAGTTAGGTCTTGAGCAAAAGAAAAAAACTAATAAACACTACTATTAGATGGACAGTATGCCATGGCTACCAGATCTTTGATCAAATAGAAAAATTCACCAAATTTCACACCAGTGGTAAACTTAGAGAGGTGTTTCTGGCACTAAATAAGTTCCACCAAAACAAGAAAACAAAAATTTTCTAATTGTTTTGCAGAGGGTTGGGAAACTAGAACTAGAAGTAGAGATAAACATTCATTAAGGTATGTATTAGCTGATTACTCCACATTAATTTTTAATTCATTAAGTAAACATAAACTATTGATTGATTAATACAATCATGTTAGTGTCTCTATCCATCATATCATAACTAATCATCAATTACAAGTTTAATTCCTGAAGTTATCATTAATAATACTTCCTTTGAACATTATGTTAAAACATGATATTTGTTTCCTTTCTGTCATTCACTTAGATACATCATAGCATAACTATTCTTAAGCTCATTTTTCTTTTATCCATCAATATAAAGAGATACTTAAACAAATACCATTATTGAAACATCTTTTAAATGCTCTAAAATAATACAATGTGTTCACTTTTCCGTTTCCTTGCTCTAAGAGCTACCTTTTGCTATTTATATTGCTTTGAAATTGAATTAAATCAATATACATAATTAAGCCACATACTTATCACTCCTTTTAGGATATTATATTTTTATGAATAGATATACATTAGTACACCTCAACATAAAATAATATACTTGAAGATAAATTCCTCAAAGATCAGTTTGGAAGAGAAAATGAACAAGGAGCATTCATGACACCACAAATAATTACTCAATAAAATTAATCACTCAACCACACATAACCAAAAAGGTCCACTCCTCTGAGCTAGGATATACAACAAAAGGCCCACACAAGAGGTGACAACTAGGATGTTATGTGAGGCATCACCCCGATCCACCATATCACATCTGATACATTATATTTTGACACATTATGACTCGATATGTTGAGACATTATTTGATGGATTGTACATTATCTATACTATTTATGTCATGTGACATTTTACTTTAAAAATGCTTAATTATGTTATTTGAAGTAAAATGTGTTGGCATGCATTATGATGACATATTTCAGTAAATGATTCAAAATTATGAATATGTTAAATACTTTAAGTATGAAAATAGCAATGATTAAATATGTGTTGAGAAATAAGAAAGGTAATTTAAATGAAAGTTTTAATGTTTTGATCAATGTGATTATGCAAATTTAGTTTAAATACGAATGTGATGTTATCGAACTACTAATATTCAAATTAAGTGTGCAAGATAATTAACCATGGAATTAATCAAAGAATCAATAATTGACCCTATGTGCAAATTGTAAGACTAAGGTTGAATCTAATAAAGTGATTCAAACCTTGTTGTCCAAGTGTTCAATTTGTATCGTAATATGAATGTGTGTGTATCATTGTGTATTTTGTGACATATTGAATGTTATGTAAAAGTAAATCTTATGGTGTCACTTGATACTCAGTTGATACATTATATTTTGCCACATTATGACTCAATATGTTGAGACATTATTTGATGGATTGTACATATCTATACTATTTATGTCATGTGACATTTTACTTTAAAAATGCTTAATTATGTTATTTGAAGTAAAATGTGTTGGCATGCATTATGATGACATATTTAAGTACATGATTCAAAATTATGAATATGTTAAATACTTTAAGTATGCAAATAGAAATGATTAAATATGTGTTGAGAAATAAGAAAGGTAATTTAAATGAAATTTTTAATGTTTTGATCAATGTGATTATACAAATTTAGTTTAAATATGAATGTGATGTTATCAAAATACTAATATTCAAATTAAGTGTGCAAGATAATTAACCATGGAATTAATCAAAGAATCAATAATTGACCCTATGTGCAAACTGTAAGACTAAGGTTGAATCTAATAAAGTGATTCAAACCTCGTTGTCAAGTGTTTAATTTGTATTGTAATATGAATGTGTGTGTATCATTGTGTATTTTGTGACATATTGAATGTTATGTAAAATGAAATCTTATGGTGTCACTTGACACTCATTATATGCATGTGTGTTGACATGTCAATTTGGGTTTAGTAGAGGAACCCATTAATCTATGACTGATTAGTTAGTAACCTAAATTAATCGTCCTTAATTAGGGTTTAGTGGAAATGTTACATCTTTGGAGTTTTTGAAGATCAAATATCTCAAGCCACTTGTATAGGTCCTAAAATGATCCTAGAGGCCAAATTTAAGGTAATTCAAGTGCCTAAGTGGTATGTGTATGGGTTAAGAACCTTTTCCACCCTTCGAGAACTTCCTACCAACATTTATAACCCTTAAAATATCACAATTTCTCTTTGTTACGAAATTGGATCATATCCATGAGGTTACCCAAATTTTCACTCTTTCAAAATGTTGCCTTTATGATAGGGGCAAGTGGAAAGACCATAAGAGGCTTAGAGTCAATTTTTGGAGTTATTGCTATTTTGAGTAGATAAGTTTAGAGGCTATTTAGAGTCCCTTGGAAGAGTTGAAGGTTATTCACCCATTCTCTACATTTAGAGAAGTCAAGTGTAGAGTTGGAAGAAGGAGATGATTTAGCTCATCTCAAATTTCATTGCCATAACCTTTGTGAAGATAGGTTCTCCATTACCATGGCTATGTTCTTTTTCATTGCTTGTATGTGTTAAATTCTTGCATATCGTAGTATGCAGGTGTTTGTATCATGCGAGGGATGGATATTGTGGATTTCATTTGCTTTATTTTCATGTTTCTTTTCCTTGTTTTGTTGGGGAAACTGTGAAGGGAGTGTTGTCATTACTCACCCTTAGATAGGGTATAAATGGCCAAGTATTGGAGAAGGGCTTTAGTTGGACTCTAGGTCAGTGTAGTGTCTTTTTTCATGTTGAGAAGAGGAAGGAAGCAAGGTGTTATGGGTCCTTGCTTTTCAATGCAAAATTGATTTTTTTTTGGGGAAATAAGGAGAGATAAGATAATATAAGATAAGATAAGATAATTTATTAATGTCCAATAGGAGACCACAAATGGGTCTAAAGGACTGAGAATATAAATAGGGGCTAGAAGGTAGGAAGACCACAAAACAGTGTCTAAGTACAACAAAACAAAATAGAAACAATCATAACAAGAAGAAAAAAAAGAGGAAAAACAAAAAAAGGGGGATTAAAAAACCACAAAACTAGTGGTTCGTAACCATGGAAAAGTAACTCAAAACAAAAGGATAGCTAGCTGTGTGCAGAGAAATCTGAGCCCAATGCTAGGTGGAGAAAGAAATAGAAGTTTATGAGATTTGGTAGCCTTGGAAGAGGCATGTGATCTTGTGTTCTTATTGACATCTCCTACCTATAAAAATCCACCTTCTCCCAAGTCATAGATTCATTATGAAACCTTTTGTGCATACCTTTGATGGGAATTATATGTTTAGTTGGTCATTGTGATTGTTTTCTGAATGTCACTTAGTCGGTTACTAATTCTCCCAGCTTGGGGTGTGGCCTCCTTGAGGCCTAGGTTGAGAGGTGAGCTCTCCATGGTTGTTCTTTGTGTTTTTTAGATTATCTAGATAGGTTATCATGATGGAGCAATCCCAATTTTCTTGGAGCACTAATGGTGTTCTTGATGTCATGTTATTGGAGGTTCCTCCATTGTTATACCACCTATTGAATTACATATCCATGTTAAGAATGATCATGAAAGAGATGGTCTAAATGTTGTAATTTCAATATTTATAAATCAAACATTTAGTTATTGTATGAAATAAGCAAGTTATGTGATCAAGTGTTATTAAACTGTAAATCACATCTCACTTTCAATTAGATTGCTTTGTAAAAGTTTGAGTTGATAACTCTCTAAATTTCTCCATGGAATCTTCGTTTTGATTCATTGTATTCGAAAGCTCTTATTATAGAATATGGATAAATGAGTTATTTAATTGATAGATGCTATAATTAATCCTTAAAATCTTGTGAAAAAAATCAATATTCAATTTAGATACATTTATCTTACTTGCATATTGAAACCTCACTTCGTACAAATTTTTTTAATTCAACAATTGTTACCTTATATTGCATTGTTTATAAACTACCTAAAACTACTCCTAATTTGAATACCAAATTTAACATCAAAGTTATACCTACAATCCACTCAAGAGTATGAACCAAACATTAATACCCTATGATACTAAACATTTCTATGGGGAAACCTAGCACTTTGGAGGAGAAAAGAGAGCTTACAATTTTTATCTAATTGAGAGAGCCAAAGTTACTCTCCGGAAAATGTATGGAAAAGTATTAATTCTCATTGCAATAGAGAATTTTCCTTAGAATCTATTATTTTCTAATAAAACTTAATCAAAAATTCCCCACCTAATAAACTTTATGGTATAACTCTCCTACTTAACTCTTACTAAGGATAACCATTCAAACTTATATATAAAATAAAACAAAATAAAATTACACTTGATGTAAGGGAGGAAGGGACACCCATGCAATCTCACCCCCACCTAATACCTTCAAATTTGCACGTAGGTATTGATAGGGAATGCAAAGTTCTAAATAAACAAAAAAAAAAAACTTGCAATGTATTGTGTTCCTAACTACCCCTCCCCTTCCCAATCTTCCTCTCCATTTCCATGAATTGGGAATCCTTTATTCCTACCATACGTACATCTTACCATCCCATCACCTTGCTGATGTGGGTTATGGAAAATGGGACATTAGAGAGCATTTATTCAAATCTTGACCTTCCCCTCCCAGTCTCCAACGCATGCCATCCTGCACATTCCTCCCCAACATACTCCCTTGGCCAATTTTGGGCAGCGTACTAGCTACATGGGAAAATGTGATTCCACTTGGGAAGCACATATTTAGGGTTTGAGGAGAAGTGGTGGCAAGTGGACCACTTGGGTGACATGTCAAGTAGGTGGTTAGATGCTTAGATAAGTTAGTTTATAATTAGTGTTAGTTTATAGTTTTTGTTTTATAAGTTTTGTATTATGAGATTAATGTTAGTAAATAGGTGTTAATGAAAATGTTTGTTTTCATTTTTAATATTTAATTATATTAAAATGAAAGTGTTAGGTGTAAGTAGGGTTATGTTAGGAAATTACTTTGGGTTAGTAAAGTTTAGATTAGTTAGTAATCTTTACTTAGTACTATTTTATACTTAGTTGATTAGTTTTAAATTTAGTTAGATTCAACTTATTAGTAATTTTGGTTAGTATTTGCAAATAAGGATTAGTATAAAGGTGACTTTTGGAATTAGGTGTTTTAAAATTTGTAGGGACAATGTTAGTTGCTTAGGTATGTAATGGTGGATTAATAATGTATTAAAAGGTAGTAGTTCATAAGAGATAATGGTATATGATTTCATGGTAAGGTAATAGGTATGTCAAAGTCAACTTAATAACATATATTTAAATAAATTGTTTTAGTTCTAAATGGTTAGATTATATTCAGGACAAAGTGCTAAGATATTGCTAGGCCAACCTATAAATGCAGTTCAATATGTATCTATAATTTTAACTTGTAAAATGAATTAAGTAAAATTGTATTAAATCAATCTAACCTAACTCTTCATCGCAATAAAAGTGATCCAACCATTATGTTACATTTAAACATGAAACTATAGTCAATCAACTGAATCATTCAACCTGACCTAGGTTTTCCTTTAGCACTGGAACCTAGGGTTTTGAAAACCATGCAATAGGATGGAATACCTATTTTTGTATCCTCATGGGACATAATCTGATCTCAACTATATACCTAGACCCGGTAACTCAAAAACTTATTGCACCTTGTTATCACTCTTCTGCATTTTACTAAATGATAGTCTACATGTTTATATGTTAACTTAGTTGAATTTACTCCCTTTAAAAAAAAATTGTGTGTTTTTCCCTAAAATTTTGGGCATGACATTTTGGTATTAGATCATCAATTTCAACGCTAGGAACCTAAACCCATTACATTTTAACTTTTTCAAAACTTTAACTTTTGTGAAGGATGCCTCCCGCCACACAAAATGCCCAATGAGGTAGAGGTCGTAGAGCTGTAGGTGGTTGGGTAGAATAGGGGGTTGGAACACCACCTCCACCACCACCTCCACCACCTCAATCTCTACCTCCACCAACACCATCAACACATGACCCTAACTAGGATATTTTAGATGCCCTCCAAACCCTGATTGGAGTAGTTCAGTAAAGGCTACCACCCATAGTACAACTTGAGCAGAAGATTCTTGAAGGGAAAGCATAGGTACCTAGAGGAGGCATGGAAGATGATAGAGAGAAGAGTATGAGTCCCCCACCAAGGCAGTTTGAGGGACAGAGCAATCACGAGGGTGAGTCAGTGCATTAGTTAGAACCACCACTTGATAGACCTCCTAGATATGTAGGAAATGAGATCAAGGAGTTGACATGACTCCATCCATAATTATTTTTGGGCTTCACAGATGGGGTAGTAGCAAAGGCTTGGTTATAGAGTCTGCAGTGGTGATTTGGATTACATCCTTATGGGAGTAATCTAAAGGCATGACTAGCAGTCCATTTACTATAGGAGAATGCCTCCAATTGGTGGCAATAGGAGGAATCTATAGGAGGAGTGAGGATTGACACCCTTACATGAGAGAAATTTTTGGCCAGATTTTGTGAGAAGTATCTTTTTGAACACTTTAAAACAAAGCAGATAGAGGAGTTCCATTCTCTACAACAAATGGGCCTCATAGTAGTCCATTACGGGAGTCAGTTCCTCAAGATCAAACCTTATGTTGAATACATGAAGGATGAGAAACTATGGATCCATCATTTCATCATGGGATTTGATTTCTCTATCTAGGGTATAGTCCACTTAGCTTTCCCTACTACTTTTAGATGAGTAGTTGAGATAGCACTAGTTACCCAGGATTCTCAGGGTAGACAAGAGTCTCAGGATCGGTCTCAGAACTAAAACTCTACTCAGTAAGTAGTTAGGACAACAGAGACCCCCCTTGGAAAGGGAATTAGAACAACTTAGCAATGTCCTTTAAGGGTGTACTCTAGGTAGAAACCATCATAAGGATATTAGGGCTCTAAGCCCAAGTAGTGGTAGTCATATGGTCCTAAATAGGATCAAAAGGCATAGGCCTCAGAGTTACAGCTAGCTTACACTAGATCTAGTAGGACTGGAGGTCTACAACAATCTGAATTACAGGGTGTATAGGTTTATACCTTGGGACTGTGCTACACTTGTGGTGGCATGGGTCACCTAGCTAGAGAGTATTCGTAGTGGGGTAGAAGCAAGGAGTTGGGTCTCAATTTCACAGAAGTTCACAGATTGAGATCATGCTTCTTTAGAAACAAGTACCCATTTTAAAAAAATGGGTACTCATTTTAGGCTCAAGCCCCTAATCCTAAATTTAAAAAATGGGCAGTCGTTTTAAAAAAATTTGGGTACCCATTTTTGAAAACATTAAAAAAATGTATTTTTTATAAATGGGTACCCATACTTATTTTTAAAAATTAAAAATTTTGTTTTTTGGGGGGATTTCATATGCTAATTTGACATTTTCAAAATGGGTACTCATTTTTTGAATTTCAAATAATGGGTGCTTGTTTCTTACAACATTGGGTGGGATTTTTTCTCCCACCATGAATTTTGGTTCGAGATAGGCTTGGTGAGACCAAGCCTATGCCTTGACCTCAAGATTTGGCTAAGGCATTGAACAAACAAATTCACACCTTGCCATTATTTTTAGAGGATCTTCTCAATCAAATTTTTTTATGAAACAAAAACCCGTTAGAGCTCGCACTGTCCTAATTTTAGAAATATACATTTTGTAGTGCTATGATTTTATTTAATATTTTTGCATTTTTTTTAATGAAGGTGGTACCTAAATGTAAAATAGTGAAGTTCACTAAAACTTTAATAACTTTTTTATTTTATAACTTTTCTTAAATCAATTTATATGTCATCAATCTACATACAATTCTTTTGAGGTTAAAAAAAGATTTTTTGAAAAAAGTGAAATTTTGATCAAATTATAGTGTTCATACACAAGAGGTTTTAAAATTTTTCTTTGTAGCCAATTAATAACTAATAATAAAAGAAATATTAATAAAAAATTAAGGAAAAATAATGTCATCAATCTTAGGTGTATTAGGTAACTCTCTTTAAAAGAATTTACAAAAATTCATTTATTTGTGTCAAATTATGGTGTCCGTACACGAGTGTGGTATGGTTCTAAAACAAACATTTTTAAAAAGTGGTTTCTAAACATCCATAGTAAAAACAAAATCTATCATATGGGTACACAAATAAATTACATATTCAAAAACTAGATTTTGAACACTAAAAAATTTATTTTTAAAGTTTTTTATATTCAATCTCTAAATGCCTCAAATTTTGACATCAATTGATAAAAAATTTCAAAAATAGGAAAAACACTTCCACTTTTTGCCCAAAAGTGAGATCCAACTTCTTGCACTTACCCAGGGACAATCAACCAATGGTCAAAGAGGGGCCACCTCAGAGCCTACAGTTTGTGATATGGGTAGATCCCACTTGTGGCCGATAACTGCCAGGTTGAGCATCAGGCCATAGTTATAGAGGCCATAAGTATGATACGAGGTAGTATGGTTGCTATTTTATCTGATTCTATAGTGACTAACTCCTTTATATCTCCATTTATAATGGAGCGTTGTGGGCTAGTGGCAGTTAGACAGGATGCTAGGTGGGAGGTAGAGTTAGCCTTAGGAGTCAGAGTGTTAGTTCCATGGTTCAAAATTATCAAATTCAGATTGGAGACATGTCCATGATGTTTGATCTACACATTAACCCTCTAGGTTTATATGATATTGTCTTTGGTATGGATTCGCTTTATGCCCACAATGCCAAGATGGACTGTCGATAGAAGAGGGTAGAATGTCTGGATAAGCATGGGATTTCTAGAGTGATCTCCTAAGTGTAGAGACTCGTATCTCTTCATATGATTTCTGCTATGCAGCTTAGATTGTGCATGCAAAAGGGATGTCAGTTGTTTGCTATCACCATTAGCAGTAGAGAGGAGGATTTAGAGGGAGAGCCATCCCTTGATGATTTTCCTATTCTATAGGAGTTTGCAGATGTATTTCCTTTGGAGCTCCTTGGTATGCCTCAACCCAAAGCAGTGGATTTTCACATAGATCTTGTGCCAGGAGTCAAGCTAGTATCGAGAGCACCATATAGGATGACTACTCATGAGCTCGGTGAGCTAAATACTTAGTTGGACGAAATCTTAGAGAAAATTCATATTCAACCTAGTGTGTCACCTTAGGGTGCACCAGTGATCTACGTGAAGAAGAAGGATGGATCACTTAGGTTGTGCATTGATTATAGACAATTGAGTTACAAAGTAATCATTAAGAACCGATACCCACTTCTCAGGATTGATGAGGATGGATCACTTAGGTTGTGCATTGATTATATACAATTGAATAAAGTAACCATTAAGAACTAATACCCACTTCCCAGGATTGATGATCTCTTCGATCAGTTACAGGGTGCTCGAGTATTCTCAAAGTTAGATTTGAAGTCAGGTTATCATCATTTGAGGATTGTGGAGAGTGATATCTACAAGACTATATTCCATATGAGGTATGGTCACTGTGAGTTCACTATGGTACCATTTGACCTTAATAATGCTCTGGTTGTATTCACGAGCCTCATGAATGGAGTATTTTGCACCTTTTTGGATAATTTTGTAGTTGTATTCCTAGTTATATTTTGATATATTTTAATGATGAGAAAGAGCATGAGGAACACCTAAGACAAGTGTTGCAGAAGTTGAGAGAAAACTAGTTGTATGGCAGCTTGTCGAAGTGTGCATTCTTCACACCTGAGATACATTATTGTGTCATGTTATATTAGGTGATGGAGTCTTAGTAGATTCATCGAAGATTAGGGCCATCATGGATTGGTCAGCACCCACCAATGTCACTGAGGTGAGGATTTTTATGGGATTAGCAAGATAATACCAACGCTTTAGTGCAAGATTCTCTACATTGGCACACTCGATCACATCTCTTCAAAGAAAAAGGAAGAAGTATGAGTGGATAGAGAAGTGTTAGAGAGATTTCAAAGAGCTCAAGAGAACCCTCACAAGTGCATTGATCCCTGCAGTGCTAGATCCTTCTATGAATCTTGTGGTGTAAACAAATGCATCTTTGAATGGTATACAGGAAGTCCTTATGCAAGATGGATAACCTATTTCCTATGTTTCTAGGAAGTTGAAGACTCATGAACTTTATTACCCTACTTACAACCTAGAGTTTTCAACAGTGGTACATGTTTTAGTGAGATGACACCACTTCCTTTTAGGTCATAGATTTGAGCTTCATTCCAACCATCAGAGCTTGTAGTACATATTTACATAGCCAAACCTTAATTCTAGGCAAATAAGGTGGATGGAGTTCCTTTGTGAGTACAATTTTGATGCTCATTATATCAAGGGATAGGATAATGTGGTTGCAAATGCCTTGAGTAGAAGGCACCATGAGCTTTCATCTATGACCACTTGCACTAATTTAAGAGAGCGTATCTTACATCATTTGCTAGAAGATGAGCTATATGCAGAGGTTAGTCAATTGGTGCATTCTTAGAGACCCTTAGAAGGGAAGTACTCCTAGTATTCATTGGAGTCTGATGGACTTTTGTGTCATAGAGAATATATCTATGTAGCTTCCATTAGGGGTTTGCACAAGCTCATTGTACTTGAGTCTCAAAGAGAACCTTATGCAACACACTCAATGTTAAGAAGCTACATGCAGATTTGAGGCAGTTATATCATTGGCCAAGCATGAGAGTGTAGATTGCTAGCATTGTTGTGAGATGCCTTGAGTGTCAGAGGGTGAAGGCAAAGCACCATCATCTCGATGGGCTTCTTCAGCCTATTGGTCTTCCCATGTCTTTTTACTGCCATGATGTAATTTTTGTGATGGTTGACATGTTAACCAAGGTTTCCAACTTCTGACCCATGCGTGCTACTTTCACATCAAAGGACATAGCTTTTGTGTTTTTGCGGGGCATTGTCAGACTTCATGACACTCCCCATAATATCATCTTAGATAGAGACTCACTATTCACATCATCCTTTTGGAGAGAGATACAATCAACATTGGGCACTACGCTCAATTTTAGTACATCATACAACCCTCAATTTGATGGTGAGACCGAGAGAGTGAACTAGGTGTTGAAGGATATGTTGCACATGTACGTAATGGATCATCAAGTCAAATGTGATGAATACTTGCATCTTGTCAAGTTTTCTTATAATTATGGGCACCATTCCTCTATAGTTATGCCACCTTATCAAGCCTTATATGGAAGACCTTGCAGAACACTCTTGAGTTGGGATAGGATCGAGGATAGAGTATCTATTGGTCCTCAAATAGTCAAAGAGATGGAGCAACAGGTGACATTGATTTGACAATGCCTTAGAGAGGCATATGATAGGTAGAAGAAGTATGCTGATGTGAAGAGGAATGATCCAGAGTATAGAGTTGGAGACAAATTCCTCTTGAGTGAGCGACCACACAAGAGTCCAATCCAATTCAAAAAGGGTTCTAAGTTAGCACATTGATTTGTTAGACCTTTTGAGGTCTTGGTGAGGATAAGACCAGTTGTTTACTGTCTAGCCTTGCCACATAGCTTGTCATGCATCCACGATGTGTTCCATGTTTCTATACTTAGAGGATATATATATGACGAGTCTTACATTATAGATTGGGATGCCTTGCAAGCGGAGTCAGACAGACAGTTAGCATTGGATTATTATTGCTCGGTGGATCCTAGATCTTTGAGGCCAAGAACTGGACCAGGTTGGGGCCAGTAGAATTGTTATGATGACGTTACAACTTCATGTGAGGATGGAACACAGATGAGATCTCAATACCCATACCTTTCTGATGAACTCTAAGAGCAAGTTCATGCCTAGTGGGGGAGAATGTAAGGCCTCACCCTAATCCATCATATCACATCTGATATATTATATTTTGAGACATTATGACTTGATATGTTGATACATTATTTGATTGATTGGACATTATCTATATTATTTATGTTGTGTGATGTTTTACTTAAAAATGCTTAATCATGTTATTTAAAGTTTAATGTGTAGGCATGCATTATGATGATGTATTTCAGTAAATGATTTACAATTATGAATATGTTAAATACTTTAATTATGCAATTAGTGATGATTAAATATGTGTGCAGAAATGAGAAAGGTTATTTAAATGAAATTTTTAATGTTTGGTCAATTTGATTATGCAAATTTGGTTTAAATATATGAATGTGATGTTATCAAACTACTAATATTCAAATTGAGTGTGTAGGATAATTAACCATTAAATTAATTGAAGAATTAGTAATTGACTCTATGTGCAAACTTTAAGACTAACGTTGAATCTAATAAAGTGATTCGAACCTAGTTGGCAAGTGTTTAATTTGTATCGTACTTTGAATGTCTATGTATCATTTTTTATTTTGTGATATGTTGAATGTTATGTAAAAGTAAATCTTATGGTGTCACTTAACACTCGTTATATGCAATGTGTGCTAAAATGTCAGTTTATTGTTAGTAGAGTAACCCATAAATCTAAGATTGATTAGTTAGTAATATAAACTAATCTTCCTTAGTTAGGGCTTAGTGGAAACGTTACATCCTTAGGGTTTTTGAAGATAAAATATTTCAAGCCACTTGTATAGGTTCTAAAATGATCGTAGAGGCCAAATTTAGTGCAATTCAAGTGCCCAAGTGGTATGTGTATGGGTTAGGAACCTTTTCCACCCTTCTAGAGCTACCTAGGAATATTTATGACCCCTACAATATCCCAATTTCCTTTTGTTGCGAAAATGGATCATATCCATGAGGTTACCCAAGTTTTCACTCTTTCAAAAGGTTTCCTTTTTGATAGGGGCAAGTGGGGAGACCATAGGAGGCCCAGAGTCAAGTTTTAGAGTTATTTCTATTTTGGGTAGATAAGTTTAGAGGCTATTTAGAGTCCCTTGGAAGAGTTGAAGGTTGTTCACCCATTCTCTATATTTAGAGAAGTCAAGTGTGGAGTTGCAAGAAGGAGAGGATTTAGCTCATCTCAAATTTCATTGTCATAATGTTTGTGAAGGTAGTTCTCCATTACCATGGTGATGTTCTTGTTCATTGCTTGAATGTGTTAAATTCTTGTATATTGTAGTATGTGTGTTTTTGTATGATGTGAGGGATGGATATTGTGGGTTTAATTTTCTGTCTTTTCATATTTATTTTTCCTTTTTTTGTTGATGAAACTATGAAGGGAGTGTTGGCATTACTCACCCTCGAATAGGGTAGATGTAGCTATGTACAAGAGAAGGGCCTTAGTTGGACTCCAAGTTAGTGCAAAGTATTTTCTCATTTTGAGGAGAGGGAGGAAGAAAGGTGGTATGGGTTCTTTCTTGTCAATGCAAATTTGATTTTTTTTTAGGGAAATAAGGAGAGAAAGAAATGGAAGTTTAAGAGATTTGGTAGCCTTGGAAGAGGCATGTGATTTTGTGTTCTTTTTCACATCTCCTATTTGGAAAAATCCACCTCCTTCCACGTCATAGGTTCATTATGGAACCTATTATGCATACCTTGGATGAGAATAATATGTTCATTTGGTCATTGTGATTGTTTTATGAATGTCACTCGGTCGGTTACTAGTTCTCCTAGCTAAGGGTGTGGCCTTCTTGAGGCCTAAGTTGAGAGGTGAGCTCCCCATGGTTGTTATTTTTGTTTTGCAGATTGTCTGGATAGGTTATCATGATGGAGTAATCCTAGTTTTCTTGGAGCACTAATGGTGTTCTTGATGTCATGATGTTGGAGGTTTCTCCATTGTTATACCACCTGTTGAATTGCATATCCACGTTGAGAATGTTCATTAAAGAGTTGGTCTAAATGTTGTAATTTCAATATTGATAAATCAAACATTTAGTTATTATATGAAATAAGCAAGTTATGTGATCAAGTGTTATTAAATTGTAAATCACTTCTTACTTTCAATTAGATTGCTTTGCAAAAGTTTGAGCTGATAACTCTCTACCTTTCTCCATGAAATATTTGTTTTGATTCATTATGTTCAAAACCTCTTATTATAAAAAATGGATAAATGAGTTATTTAATTGATAGATGTTATAATTCATCTTTAAAATCTTGTGAAAAATAATCAATTTTTGATTTAGATACATTTATCTTACTTTCATATTGAAACTTCAATTCGCATAAATTTTGTTAATTAAATGATTGTTACCTTATATTGCATTGTTTATAAACTACCCAAAATTACTCCTAATCTAAATACAAATTTAATATCAAAATTATACCTCTATCCACAAAAGAGATTGAACCAAACATTATTACCCCATGACACTATAAATTCCTATAGGGCAACCTAGCACTTTGAAGTAGAAAAGAGAGCTTACAATTTTCATCCAACTAAGAGAGCCAAAATGCTCTTTGGAAAATGTATGAAAAAGTTTTAATTCTCATTGCAATAGAGAATATTCCTTATAATCTATTCTTTTTTTAATAGAACTTACTAAAAAATTCCCCACCTAATAAATTTTATGGTATAACTCTCCTACTTAACTCTTTCTAAGGATAACCATTCAAACTTATTTATATATACATATATATATATATATATATATATATATATATATATATATATATATATATATATATATATATATATATATATATATATATATATATATATATATATATACATATATATAACACTTGATGTAAGGGATGATAGGACACCTATGAGGGCCCACCCCCATCTCATAACTTCAAATTTGGGCCTAGGTATTGCTAAGGAATGCAGAGTTTTATATAAACAAAACAAAACAAATATATAAAAAAACTTGCAATGTATTGTGTTCCTAACTACCCCTCCCCTTTCCAATGTTTCTCTCCATTTCCATGCATTGGGAATCCTTTATTCCTACCATAAGTACATCTTACCATCCCATCACCTTGCTGACATGTCTTGTCGAAAATGGGAGATTAGAGAACATTTATTCAAACCTTTACCTTCCCCTCCCAATCTTCAACACATCCCATCCCACACATTCCTCCCCAATGTTCTCCCTTGGCCCATTTTGAGAAACACACTAGCTCCATGGGACAACGTGATCCCACTTGGGAAGCACACATTTGGGGTTTGGGGAGAAGTGATGGAAAGTGGACCACTTGGGTGATGTGTCAAGTATGTGGTTATGTGCTAGGATAAGTTAGTTTGTAACTAGTGTTAGTTCATAGTTTTTGTTTTATAAGTTTTGTATTATGATGTTAGTGTTAGTAAATAGGTGTTAATGAAAATGTTTGTTTTCTTTTTTAATATTTAATTATATTAAAATAAAAGTGTCATGTGTACATAGGGTTATGTTAGGAAATTACCTTGAGTTAATAAAGTGTAGATTACTTAGTAATCTTTACTTAGTACTATTTTATAGTTAGTTGGTTAGTTTTAAATTTAGTTAGAATTAAATAATTAGTAATTTTGGTTAGTATCTACAAATAAGGTTTAGTATAAAGGTCACTTTTGAAATTAGGCATTTTAAAATGTGTAGTGACAATGTTAGTTGCTTAGGTATGTAATGGTAGATTAATAATGTATTAAAAGGTAGTAGTTGATAAGAGATAGTGGTATATGATCTCATGGTAAGGTAATAAGTATGTCGAAATCAACTTAATAATGAATATTTAAATGTTTTTTTTTTAGTTCTAAATGGTTAGGTTATATTCATGACAAAGTGCTAAGGTATTGCTTGGATAACCTATAAATGTAGTTCAATACACCTATAATTTTAACTTGTAAAATGAATTAAGTACAATTGCATTAAATTGATCTAGCCTAACTCATGATCAAAATAGAAGTGTTCCAACCATTATATTACATTTAAACATGAAACTATAGTCAATCAACCGATTCATTGAACCCGACCTAGGTGTTCCTATAGCAATGGAACCTGGGGTTTTGAAAACCATGCAATAGGATGGAATACCTATTTCTACATCCTTGTGGCTCAACTATGTACCTAAACCTAGTAGCCTAAAAACTTATTGCTCCTTGTTATCAATCTTCTGCATTTACTAAATGATGGTCTACATGTTTATATGCTAATTTAGTTGAAACTACCCCCAAAAAAAAATTATTCGTGTGTTTTACCTTGATATTTTTGGCATGACATGCTCCTAAGGTGGTAGTACCCTTCCCAAAATAAAGAACAATGAGGTTATAAAAAATAATAATGGAAAAAGGATTGCCAGAGGCAACAATATCAAGAGTGAGGGATTCTAAGGTATTGACTAGGTGAGCATCATCACACACCCCTCAAATGTTGCGATCAATCCCCTGACCAATTTTTTCCCTGTTACAACTAAGCCTTCTACATAATGACACATGATCCTAGTACACCAATAGAGCATATGCAACCTCTTAACCATCTTTATCTTTATTAATGGGATCACCCAAACTCCCAAATAAAAAGTTAATTTTATTAATGTTTTTAATTAATTACCAAACTCACATGTAGAATCCAACCTACATAGGGCCTAGTCACCTACTTCATAGGATCCTCTAGCAACTAATTTTGGGTTCTAGCACCTATGGTGAGCTACTCACCTAGAGAACCTAATTTACCCTACCCTTAAGAAAGCATAATAAAAAGTTGATTGGGTTTAGCAAACCTCTAATTGTCCCTAGCTCAATGGACAACCCTAAATCCTAATATGGCCTTCAAAACTCATGAGAAGGAATCAAAATGATCTATACATGGTATTGACATAGTGCAAGGCAGGAGAATCCCCAAAGGAGATGTCCAAACCCCTAACAAACAACCACAAAGAGAAAATGCAACAACCAAGCAACAATAATGCAAGATCTAATACCCAATCACAACTCTTCATTCATATAATAATTGATCACATGCAATATGCCCGACTGTAAGGCCTTTCAGGTTAGGGCCAACTACAAACAATAATTACAAAATTAGTTATGCAAGATCCAACTTTTAAACCCAATCCCAGCTAGTCTAGATACACAACTGGATAAGAACATGAAGAAGAATCCACACTTGTACCCTTAGGTCCACCAAGTAATCCTCTGGTTCCTAAGATGCAACCCTAATTCTTCAAAATTTGCAACTACTCCTCATCCCCTTCTCCAAGTTGGAATGAATAATACTCTTCCTCCTACCAAAAGACTATACACGACCCCTTACTTATATCCAACTAAGTCACAAGTTGGCCCAACTCATTACAAACTAAATTAAATCCCTTACATTCAATATAGGTCGAGCCACAAGTTGGCTATAACACTAACTTAAATACCCATACACAAATTAAATGCCAAAAGCTAGCTCACAAACAACTCGACACCAACAAAAACCAAGACTAAACTGTACACCAGTAAATTTCAAAGCATTGTCGAGCTCCAGAGACCATGCCAAGTTCCCAAACATATATTGTACCGAATAGCGACCAAGCACCACTCCTTCGACCAATTACTAGTCGAAGCATCCTCCAAAGTAACTACTGAGCCTCCTCCCATGAACTCCAAAAGAGTCACCAAGCAAACCCAAAATGCTCCTACATCAGACTCCCTAGGTAAATAGTAAATTGTGTCCCACACTTCAATGCCTAAAGAATGATCAATAACCATCTTCATCTTCACCAAAGACTTCCACTCAAACATGGATAGGAAAACGAATCTGCACATCATCCACATCTGCATCATTTTGTCAAACACCAGAATCTCAACCATCGAATCAACATGCTCACTCCCACAAACAAACTAAACATAATACTTCATCAGTAAAACCTCATCCACATCAAAAACTTGTGAATCCACAGTAGTAGCAACAAACTCCATGTCAGTAGCAATATGTAGATCTCTATCAACACATGCTAAACTCACAACACCAATAATCTCATTTCTCATAATAAGATGATCTGTAACATACATCTCACCACCAACAACAACTGAATCATCTATGAACAAATGCTTTACAATCTCCATGTTAGTCCCAACCAACTGATCATGAAAACCAATCTCCATGCTAGCATCAACAAGGTTAGGAATATCCAAAACAATAGCCTCTAGCTGCTCTACAAGTTTTGTATCAGACTCCACAAACTAATCGACAAAACTAACCCCTTCCACCTTGACCTTGTTATGCCATCTCTCTCGAACAAGTCTCTTAACTGGTGAGACAACTCTCTTCTGAATCGATAGACTCCAACTCCACAAACATCTACGCAATTTCTTCCTTATCCCATCCTTAACTCAATCAACCAAGCTAGCTTCAAACTTAATATACATCTCAAAAAGCCTCCTCTTCACGACATCATGAAGATTTGCAATCATCCTAGGGTCCAATCCCCTCAAAGCCATCTCCTAAGATCTTCACAAACCCTCTGCAAAAAATCCTTTCCATGCTCCTTGTAATAAATTTGAAATGTTTGCAAGTTAGATCGTAACCTACTAACTCACACAAACAATTAGGAACCACATCACAAGTCCAAAACCATAGATCTACAATCCAAAAACTCTCTACAATCATGCCTCAACAAGATTAGTCTTCCATCTTTGCATCCATCAATCCATCTACAAGCCCTCTATAATTTCAAGTCAAAATCATGATCTTCCACCTCACAACTAAGATATCTAGGACTCTAAAAGGAACATTACACCACTAGATCAAGATATTTTTAGATCAACTTCTCCCAACCCAAACCTTGGTGCAAACTGCCTCAACTTTGGCGATCTGTCTACACACTCAAGAACAACCTTTTCTCTAATACCATCTAACATAGTGCAAAGTAGGAGAATCCCCAAAGGAGATGTCCAAACCCCCAACAAACAACCACAGAGCAGAAATACAACAACAAAGCAACAATAATGCAAGATCTAATACCCAATCACAACTCTTTATTCATATAATAATTGATCACATATAATATGTCTGGTTGTAAGGCCTTCTTGGTTAGGGCCAATGACAAATAGCAATTACAAAATTAGTTCTGCAAGATCCAACAAGATCCAACTTACAAACCTAATCCTAGCAAGTCCAGATACACAACTAGATAAGAACACCAAGAAGAATCCACACTTGTACCCTTAGGTCTACTAAGCAATCCTCTGGTTCCTAAGTTCTAGCCCTTCTTCAAAATTTACAACTACTCCTCATCCCCTTCTCCAAGCTGGAATGAACATTGCTCTTCCTCCTACCAAAAGACTCTACAAGACCCCTTACTTATACCAAGCTAAGCCACAAGTTGACCCAACTCATTACAAAATAAATAAAATCCCTTTAATTAAATATAGGTTGAGCCACAAGCTGGCTACAACACCATATTAAATACACATACACAAATTAAATGCCAAAAGTTAGCTCACAGATAACTCGGCAACGATAGAAACCAAGGCCAAATTGAGCACCAGTAAATTCCCAAGCATTGCCAAGCTCTAGAGGCCATGTCAAGTTCCCAGACATAAATTGTACCCAATAGCGACTAAGTACCACTCCTTCTAAGAATCCTCCAAAGTAACTACTGAGCCTCCTCCCATGAACTCCAAAGTAGTAAAAGAAAACCCAAAACACTCCTATATCAAATATCAAAACAATATTGAATATATTTAAGGTCCAAATGAATTAAAATTAAGACCCTAAAAGACTCTATTAACCTATAACCCTCTAACACTTGATAACTTTCAAAAATTGATTTATTTTAAATAATGGTTAAATGTCAAGCAAAACCATCAACGAGAAATGACCCATATCATTTACAAAACATATAAGTAATCTAGTCACTTTAGTGAAAAAAAAAACATCTCTATATACTTTTTCTAAAATTTATGTGAAGATCCTTGGTGGGGATGAAAGTTATGGCTTAAATTCTTTAAAAAAAAACCCTAGTCAATGTTTCGACATGCATTTACTAAAATGGTTGTAACTTTCACAAAACATAATAAATATCTATCAAACTAGTGGAAAATGAAGTATAAAATATAGGAGCTATTGGCATCTGAAATAACAACTTTTGAATAACCTAGTGATAAGAACACATGCACCTAGGGGCAGCCAACTCCCATCTTCAATGCACCTATTCAAACACTAGGGCCAACTATAAAACCATTTAACTCTCCTTCTTCTCTTCAGGCTTTGTGAAACCTAGGCGAGTGGACCTTAGATTCTTTATATGGTACCAATGCAAGGCATATAACTGAATCTAGACAAAGCATATAATACCCTTATTTCTCCTATACTTATGCAATAAGATAGATGTGCAGTAGAAAATTTCAAATCCTATGAAATCCACAAGATGAGTGAGGGTATCCTTTCATCTCTTAAATAGAAAGGGAAATGGATGATCATAAATTTGATTTCTGAAGATCCCAAATATGCAACAATAAGAAACATGTTTATCCTATAGCTGATTAGTGCCTTATCTATTGGGCAATTCCATAAATCATACACATACACCTATGATACCAGTGAAATATTCCATACATCAAGATATCAGATCTATCCTACCACTTTGTGAATGAGACATCAGTGTTCATCAAGACCTCATACTCATGCAATATCCTTTTAATATAACCAACAACCATATTGGATATATCAAGCACTTACTTGAATCTTTGTTCCAACAACAAAACACATAAGACATACAACCTTAAGGGGATGCACAAGGGTTTAATTTCTTTGTCCCTAAACCACAAAACAATGCAAATTATAGAGATAAGAGATGAGATTCATAATGAAACTAAGAAATTTCTCGCTCATTGTATTCATTTCTTTGCAACTATACATTCAAGGTGCATGTAAGTGACCCATAAAACTACTAAACAGAACAAAACTATCTATATTAGCTTTATTACTGTTGATCATATACAGAGAAAAATTGAAAAGATGGTATCATAGCTTGGTTAAAAAAAATTCCAACTCTGGAACCCCTTTCTCCTCATCCTGAAAATCCTTATAAAGGATTGCAACAAGCTACAGATGAGAGGACCTGTCAAATTTTATTAAAAATCCAAAAACCCATATAAAGAATGCATAAGATATTTCATTTAACACTCTTTGTATTGAAACTAGGACAATAACCATAAAATCAGTATGGTGATATCCACTATAGGGGTCTTTCATTCAATTCTGCTCATTTCTATTACTTTGGCTATCAAGATCTTCAACTATCTCCATCATTAGGGTTATCAATTCTCCAATCAAGATTTGAATTTTTCTTGATAAGCTACCCAACGTACTAGATTTGATCTACATTTCTTAACATTGCACTTCATCTAAAGATCAGATCTAATTAGATCATGAACTCTGAGCATTGGTGCTTCTTTTTCCTATTTGTTAAGTGCTGAGTTGTCCCTACAAATTTTCCATCAACCTTGGTCAAAACCCTACTGACTGTCAAATGGGATCCACTTATACAATAGTTGAAAATTCAACTTAAAACATCTAACCCCTGATCTCTCAACAAGACGACCACATGACAAACTGGAGAGGGAAGCCCTTCATATCATCTCAACATGGAAACCTTGGCCTTATGATCTTATGATCATTAGAAATTTACCCCTTTTATCACAACATCACGAGCCCATGAAATGGCTCCTATGATCATACGATAACTAGTACATGGCAACATCTGAACATACCCTTTAGCTGTTGACAATCCTACAATCGTCTCTTATACTCCACTGGTGTAACATCTTATCCTTTCTTCATTTTCTCTACAATCTTATGATCGTGGCTAGCATGACCATTTCATTGTAGCTATTCATCATGCATCTTTCATAGGTGACATAATGACATCCATTAATCCTCATTTGATCAATGACCCAAGTAAAAATGCAACATGTGACCTTCGTCTACACCTATAGGTAATTAGGAGCTGACCGTACAACAACACATTCTCACAATGTACTATCTTACGATCTTATAATCGTTCTAGTGATCACTTGACCTTTCATTGCATTGTAAGCCATCATTTCCACCATCGATATCTTATGATCTTGTCTTTTATCATGCCATGAGATAGCTCCCTTTGCATAGTATTGTGACATTGATTTCAAACCCTACCGACATAGACATAAGATGATACGATACAAAAGGGAGTCATAGGGTTGGAGACCTCACCATGAACTTCTATGATGATACGACCATAATACATCTTAAAATTGGGATAAGGATAATTTCAATCCTACGAGAAGACACCTAACACTTATATCGAAAGATCACAACATTTGAAAATGGTTTCATTTCCCACTCAAAATAAAAACTTAGGATAGGGAAAGGATAGTTGAGAATTTCATGAATTTTAAAGACAAGGGTTAAACCCTTTGGGTTTGGACATGAATAACAATTTTTTAAAACCCTAGATGTAGAAAGGCAAATTCAACCCTGATTTTTATTGGTATTTGCAATTTTTTTGAGGAGTAGAAAATTAGGCCAGAAAAGGCTCTATCTGGGGATGCATACCTCTTGTGGGCATGGAAAAGATTTAGAATCACTAGAGGAAGTAGACCACACACTTGATTTTTTTTTAAAATATGAACAACTTACTGAAAAAAGGGAAACCTAAATCTAACTGTACAAGGTGATGGTCCCAAAACTTCTCAAAATTTCTTACCTCTATCAAACACTTGATTTTAATTTACACATTTCTAAGGCAAGCTTTAAGTATCATTCTCAATTGTTTCACCAAACATATCATAATTCTCAATTAGCTCAGTTGGCAAAACAAAATAACTTTCTTAACTTTCATAGTGCATATTAGGAACATACTTAATATAATGCCCACTATGAAAATAGGGGTTAGCATCAAATCTATCAGAATCAAATCGATACCTCTCTACATGAGATGAATTATGCACGCTATCAACTTTGAATATAAAAGATTCATATTGAACTTGGGGAAAAGGATCATATATACCTTGAAATTGTGTATTTCCATGTATAGCCAGTTGGTGCTCAAATGAGTACTCATAGTTATACTCACAAATGTCATCATTAGAGTATTCAACATAAAAATCCTTGCAAGGTGCAGGTTGATCTTCAATAAAAAAATCCATCTAACACCTTGCCATCATCATTGTAAGATGCAGAATCATCATTACAATCATTATCACACCTAGAAGAAGAACAATATGACTTCTTACAATAGTAAGATAAGGTATCACCATCAAGCTTAATATGAACCAAATCTGGACATTCTATGTACTCTTCAAAAAGTGGGTTGATAATTCCATGCAGAGCTCCCTTGTAAACATTATAACAAGTGATGTGTTGATCAACATCAAACTCCTCACCATGCAATGAATTAGTGAAAACTTTGAAAACATTTCTAACATCGCTTTCATAAACATTTTTAGCATGTGAACAGGAAAAATCAGGATCATCATCATGATTACATGAAGACACAACATCCACTTCATCAACTAAGCATGTGGAATATAAATCAATATTATTTGCATTGTCTTCATTAAGATGATTCATATGACTTTCCCACCAATTATCTCTTATTTTATCAATAGGTGTTGATGTAGTAACCCTAGAATTACTAGCATACTGATGATTATAACTGCTTGCAGCCTCAAGGCATTTATCTACACAACTAGCCAATTTACCTCTATAAATAATTTCTTTATCCTCATATTGTGTAAACAATTCCTCTTCGAAAATTTCAACTACATGTTGATCCCTACAATTCAAAGATGAAATACCATAAAAATTAGAAGAAAGATCCATACCTTTATTTGAATAAGAGCACTCACTATCTTCATTGCTCTCTTCTTCCCAATTCGCATCAAATTCATATGAAGAAGAACATGCATTATCATTTTCTTCACTTTGACTCGAGTACCCACTCTCATCATTTTCTTCATATGATTCTTCTCCATAACATACCAGATCAACAACATTGTTCTCATCACTTGAAACATAAGTTCTAGCCTCTTCACCCATATAAAATTGAGATGAATGCCTTTCAACTTCATGATTAGTACCATTTTCAACACAAGACAAATCATGAATGGGAGAAGTAACAAATAAAATTAAATCTTGAATATACAACTGATCAAATGAATCAACTTTATTATCTACTATTAAAAAACTACAAACATGTGCACTCTATTCAACAAGAACAAGATCAACTCTCCTTGGTAGCAAAGAGACTTCAACTTCAACTTCACATGTTTTTTATTCTGATTTTTGTACAAGATTATTTATAACAGTAGGGGAACCTACATACTGATATGAACTTGAATACTAAACATGACACTAGTTTTTCTATTTGACTTCATCCTATAGGCAAACACTCCTAGAGAATTGACTCCTAGTTAGTCCATACCTTGCACTGTTTTCAATCTCTATTACCGTCATGAATGCCTAATACAAAGTCCTAGGTTATTTATCTCTCAACCTACAACTCATTTTTGCATCAAATGCATCAAGATAAACCACTAGACACACTTGATCGTCCTATCTACATCTCTCAGGAATCTCATTTAAGGCCCTTGCAAATCTGATATTGAATTCAAGAACAAGTTCACCATTCCTAATTTGGATTTTTTTTTAAATGTCAAAAGAATCAGAGATGCTCACACTTTCCCTAAATTGTTCCATGAAGGCTGAATGTAACTCACTCTAAGATGAAATAGAACATGTTGGTAGAAAGGAGAACCAATCTCTAGAATCACCTTCTAAAGTTTGAACAAACAACTTCATATGCACATATTCATGAGCGATCTCAAAATCACCAATCAAATCACTGAACATCTGAATATGCTAATTGGCAGAATCCAAATGGATCCCACTGAACTTAGGAAAATGCTTTCTAAGATCATACAACATGGTGTTTTAGAAACCATGAATTCCATAAATAAGTAATGGTATATACCTCTTGGTAGAGAAAAATCTATGATTTTTGTTAATGGATTGCATAGTAGGTGAAAAGAAATTTTCCATATCTTTCAAAATTACAACTCACCAGAATAACTTTCAGAATTTATAACTTGCAGTAGGTTTGAAAACTTATCTACCAATTTAATCTCTTAACATACTCCAAAATGTGAATACATTTGTTGAATCTGTCTTTCATATTGTATGTTGAGATGTCTTAAAACACTTGTCCTACTTAGTGCTGAGAAATAACTTGACGAAAAAACTTTTGCAGAACTTTCTTTCATGAAAAAGAAAACTCATAAAAGTGAAAAATACCTTAAGTGTGATGCTTGCAAACCTCTTCAATGATGTGAACAACAACAGATTCAAATCCTATCTTGATTTAGTAACTCTTGCATAACATCTCACATTTTCTTTCAACTGTTGCCAAGGGCATGAGATCACTTCTTCAAATTTGCATTCCAACTGTTGTATCCTTCACAATACCTTCAACTTCACTGTGCACTGGTACAAATATATAGCTTCAAGTCACCACTCACTTAGTCAGAAAAGATTTTCCAAACTTGCAAAACATAACAAGATGGTTCATATTTTACAATAGATATTTGAAAACCTCACACAAAAACCTTGCAATTTACACTCTTGACAAGGTTAAAGAAACATAAGACTATGATATTCAATTTAAATCAAAGATTCTTGTTCTTCTAATAAGGTTATACTACAACCTTGTCCCTAACAGAGTCGTTGTCTTGTTGGCTTCTGAATTAACAACTTTTGAATAACCTAGTGATAAGAACACATGCACCTAGGGGCAACTAACTCCCATATTCAATGCACTTATTTAGACACTAGGGAAAACTAGAAGGCTATTTAAACCTCCTTCTTCTCTTCATGCTCTGCAAAACCTAGGCAGGTGTACCTCAAATTCTTTATATAGTACCAGTGCAATTTATATAACTAAATCTAGACAAAGAAAATAAGACCACTTATACAATAACATAGATGTACAGTAGGAAATTGCAAATCTTGTGAAATCCACAAGCTGAATGAGGGTATCCTTTCATCTTTTAAATAGAAAGGGAAATGGATGATCATAAATTTGATTTCAGAAGATCCCAAATATCTAATAGTAAGAAACATGTTGATCCTATAGCTTATTAGTGTCGTATCTATTGGGAAATTCCATAAATCATACACATACACCTATGATACCAGTGACATATTCCATACACCAAGATATCAGATCTATCATACCGCTTTGTGAAGCAGACATTAGTATTCATAAAGACCTCATACTCATGCAGTATCCTTCTCATATAACCAACAACCTTGTTAGATGTATCAAACATTTACTTGGCTCTTCATTCCAACAACAAAACACATAAGACATACAACCTTAAGGGAATGCAAAAGGGTTTAAGTTCTTTATCCTTAAACCATAAAACATTACAAATTATAGATATAAGAGATGAGAATCAAAATGAAACTAAGAAATTTCTTGCTCATTGTATTCATTTATTTAAAACTAGTGGTTTTGGCTTACCACAAACCTTTCAAAAAAAATTTAGGTTTTGCACCCAAAGATTTCAAGATGCATGTAAATGATCCATAAGACTACTAACTAGACCATAACTATCTATATTAGCTTCATTATTGCTGATCATATACAGAGAAAAATTTAAAAGATGGTATCACAGTAGTTAGAAAATTTTCCAACTTAAATTTGACACCTATCTTGTTGTTAATGTCACAATCTTCGAGCCCCAAGTGCCACATGTCACTTATTGATTCACTAGCTTTGCACATCACCTGTCAACTGGTCACCTCCTCACAACATCTTGCCTCCTCAGAACATCTACTTCAACATCTATAGGGCCCAACACACTACATGTTAGCTACTCACATTAACATGATATTGGGCCACATGTCACCTTGTATGCATGTCCATCCTGCGGGACCTTTCTGCCACGTGGCGCTTAGTCACATTTTCACGTTCTTCTAACAACCTCACCTAAAAACATGACCACTTGACACCTATCAATCTCAGCCAAGTCGCCTGCCTTGATCTGTCTATCATGTGTCATCCTCCAATTAGTTGGTCAACTCATGTCATCCATCCATTTCATTAGAATAACTAATCAAAATTACTTTAGCACCCCAACCGGCCTAGGTCCCATAAGAGAGAAACTTTTCATTTGTGTCACAAAGATAGTGCTTTAGACAAATCCATTCTGTGCGACTATATATAATTATTTTTTATCCCTAAGCACTATGCACCAAAAGAAAAACCCCTTTGACATACAAAAAAAAATGGCAACCATGTTCTTTTTAATACAAATCCCCAACACATACCAGATTTTGTAGCCACTAAGTGGGAGAATAATTAAAATAATGCATTGGCTTTATACTATTTTGAGCATAAGTAGGGGAGAGACTTCAAATGACGGAGGCTCTGACATTAGTTATAGAATTGGACGATATCCCAGTTAATCAAGCTTGCTTGAATACACTAGGCACGTGCATAAGAAGTCAACACAAAGTTATCCACAGCATATGTATTAGATTTGACAAAAGACTAAGTTGTATTTGGCAAGTTGGGTGCAAGCTGTCTTAGCCTCTATAGTGGATAACAATTGAAATAATTTTTCCTCTTGTGTTAACTTGAATAGATTAGGAAGAGAACACAATAATAATAGAGGCTCCAACTTTTGTTACAGTCATGATGCAGGTAATTGCAAAAGTCAAAAACATTTGAAATGGTCCATTGTTTTATCATATTGATCACCCCTGTTCTTCTATCTTGCAACATCCACACATAATTATCATTCTCTCTATCAAAAGAAAAAAGGTATGCAACTTCCTATAAGCACTTTATTTTCCTCACTCAACCGCAAGTGGTGATCCTTCTTGGTTACTATTGAAGAAAATACTTTAAACACCCTCTTCTTCTCCTTGGTGAGAGGGGTTATAAGAAAGTCACTGTTGGATAAAAAGGATAAATGAGAAACTTACATGGCGTTCAAATGATCATGGACAATTTCCACTAAGAAAGAAACTGAAGCTGCCATGGTGTTTTGCTTACTTCTTTAATTTGAGAAACAAGACATGACAATGGTCTATGCACAAACTGCCACTATCATTCTATATGAATGTACTCACTAAGTTGACTATTTGAAATAGAAATGGGGTCCTCTTCTAATTATTTATCATTTCTCTTCTTTGTTGGCATTCTGTACGGGCTCTCTACATATGGGCATGATCCTCATACTAAAGAGGAAATGGTTAATTGGTCAATCACTATCCCATCATGTTCATAGTATACCATTCAGCCACTTAGGATTTCAATTTCCATATTCCTAATACAATATAACAACTATGATTAGATTACCACGAGACTAGAGACTACCTAAGACATATAACAAATTCACAATATTTTGGTAGTGGCATCTTTGGTGTATAAGAAGTCACTCTATAAAAATGCAAGTTGCAATGTATACTTGGGTCACAAATTTATTAATTTTGTGAAATAATCCCATTTCAAATTATTTCCCTAGGACATCTTAAATTCCAATAAGAATGCATAACTTCTTTCAAGGTTTTCGAAAATTGTTTCAAGTGAAGGGCCATCTGAAGTGAACCTCAATAAGTGCGAACCTTGAAACCTCACTGGTATGCTCAATTCCCTCCTCGATTTTTCACTATGTATAATTCCACACACCGATTTGATCCCCATTGATGACACATTAAAATTGCATTGAACATTGCAAATCTTATTCAAGTAACCGCAATATCCCATCAATTTAAAATGCAATATCTTAATAAGGAGAGTCAGATCACAAAGTGGCCCGACTATTTTTTAAAAATATTTCAAAGACTTGAACATCTGAAGATTGTTGTGAATAAGGTCACTACATTGATTGAAATCAAACATGAACAATAGTTCATTAATTAAAAATTTCTTACAATCATGGTCTGGCACTTGGCACATCTGTTCTTAGGCCAGCACACTCACCTTGCCAAACTTCATTTCATGGCGATATTTAGGTCAAAATATTTAACTTTTGATGTTTCTCATTTAAAATTGGTCTGCATCCAAACATGTCAGAAACATAAAATTGCATTTGGATTTGACTTCAAAAATCAGTCAAACAACCACTTGGGGAGATGAAACTTGGAGCACTTGTTCATTTTTATATGGAGATTATGCAAAAAAATTTAGGGCTTATGAATAATTTGAGTGAATTTGGAAAGCCTCTAAAATTGGCCTCCTAAAATTGCAATATTGGACATTTAGGAGAAACAAAAATTTTTGCAAACAAAATGAACCTGGAAAAGTGCTCAAACGGAATTTCATTAAGATCTAAAAACCAACATACTTGAAGTAGTTTCAATGTAGAATCTAGGGGTACAATTAATTTGACCTCATCAATCACAAGTTGAAAGATATGACCTCACAAACAGGCCTACCAATCATTCTGGGGATCTGATTTGCAGTCAAAAGTTAAAAATTTCATTTGGAATTGCATTTGAAAACTAGTTAAATGAATTTTTCATAAGCTCAAATTTAAAAAATAGGATATATTTGATCTCTAGAATGAATTGGTGAAGGAATTTTCACATTTGTGTCAATTGGGTCATAGTTATTCAAGGTCAAATAGGGCTTCCCAATTTTTTTAACAAAGTGCATTAGCAAGACAATAATTAACAACCCACTTTGGAAAACTCAAAACCCTATCAAAACATGTCAAAATGACTTGAATATGAAACATGGTTCTCTAATATGCATGCTAAACATTGCCAAAGTGGCGAGACACTTAATTAGGTGCAAGATATTCAAATGCAAAGTAGGCTTCCAAACACTATTTGACACTTTGACAAATTTGCAGATTTGACGAGTGCACAAAAACACATCTCACCAAATGAATCAAGTTTGAAACTAATGACCTGAGATGTTTGGACATGATAAATTCAAGGCATGGAATACCTGAAACACATCATAGGCCTAAAAATGAGAGTCGTGGAGATATGCATGAAAAACATTTATAAGGGGTACTTTTGCATAGTTTTCAAATATGGCACTCAAAATCCTTGTGGCTTTTTGAGTCCCAACACTACGATGAGAAGGGAGATCATTTTTTTAAAGGTAGGAGAGACCCTATCTCACACGTTGTAGTTGGTCACCCTATTTTGGGACTAAATATGCATAAATTGTTAGTAGCAAAACATCCACCCAAGATACGGAAAGATAATGAAAATGATTCAAAATTGGAATAGTTTCAAGATTATATCTTTTGTTTAGGGTGACAAATGGGATCTAGTAATTGAGATCAATACCTTAAAAAAAGAAATGACCAATTGAGCTAGAATTAGACAAGAATTTTCCACTTGTTTATATTTGGAACACTAATTAGGAACATTAATTTAAGTGGGAATAAAATGCATGAGAGCAATAATTACATTGAGAACAAGACACATGACAAAATATGTGAGAGCATGACATGAATATGTAAAAATAATTAAAGTGGGCACTAAATATTATTAAAATGTTAATTTAATTTAATTTATTAAATTACCCTTACTCCCTTCTTAAGATTTCCCTTTATGCACTTTTATTTCTATTTAATAATTAATTAGTAATTATTAAATGTCATTTACCTCTTAAGGTTTCCCTTTTAGGTTTTTCGATATCCTTCTATAAGGATTGATCTTTTGTAAATATCTTGCATTCTTTTAGTTCGATAATACAATTTGCATATTCTTAGAACAAAACCTCTGCCTCTTCTTTGTATTTTCTTCTCTGTGATAGGTTATTGCATGTAGGTGTTCTTCAAGTTTTGTCGATTTGTATTGCTCAAATCCTTCACAGTATCAGGGCTTGACTTGATGTAGCTTGTTCTTATTTGGAGAAAAAGAAGAACGAGGGTTTGACAGAACATATCTAGATTTTTTTTTCTTTTTTCTTTTTTTTTTTGTGAAAATAGGGGCTATCTAATATTTGGAGCAATTTGAGGCCAAACAGACCTCATGATTGGATTTAGAAGATGTCAAAACCTTATTTTCATATACAATTTGTCAATTTTGGACAATATTGATTGGGAAGACAAATATTTTTTGCATACCAAGATCATAGGGCCTCTAGCACACATATCGAGGCACACATACAATTTTGAAATAAAAACTAAAAAAAGTGTGAAAACATCATTATGGTCATCCTAACCATAGCGACCATTATAGCAACACCGCTAGCGGTTGATTTTCTCACTATAGCGGCATCGCTAATGGTCGACGGTCTCACTGCAACTGCCTTTGCCAGTTTGTGTCGCCGCAACCTCGCTAGCCATTAGCTTTGCACCACTTTGACACCAACTGCACTGCCCACCCTCCACCACTACTCCACTTAGCCTCTAGCTCATTTTCATGTGGGGGGGCGAGAGGCCAACTCCCTTTTAAACTTTTTTTATAGCCTTCTAGAGGCCCTACAAGTCTTTTCGCTCTAACTTGAGCATACAGAGGTGTTTTTTGGATTCGAAAGAAGGGCTAGAAAGCTGATTCAGAGAGGAAGATGATAGTGGAAGTATTTTTTGGATTATTTTTCTAGTTTAACCTATTTTTTGGCTCAAATTCAGATGATTCCTTTTATCTTCGAGGGGGCATAACATGATTTTTTTAGCTCCATTTTTTCATTTGAAAGAAGTGTTGGAAAGCTCTTCTCAAGAAATTTCCAGATTATCTATCATTTCACCACTATTTTTTACTTGGTATTTGCAATACTCAACTGAAGTCTTTTTCCTCTATTCTCGTATACACATTCCTTCTACAAGTTGGGCTTCGATTTTTTGCATTGTGGGGGCATTTTTTCATTATTTTCTGTTACAATATTAGTATATCAAAAAACTTCAAAAAAAAAATCTTAAAACAATGGTCAAGACCTCTTCTTATCTAGTACTTTTAAACCCACATAACTCTCACACATGGAAATATGCTATGTAACAACTTCTCTATTCAAAGGGTTTGTGGTCTTGTTTAGATACAATGCAATCAGTATTTTGAAGTCAATATCAAACTTTGCAGCACAAGAATAAGATGGATGAAGCAATAGGTCTATTTTTTTTTGAGTTTTTTAGACAACTTACAATTTCATCGTGATGAGTGTTCCACTCCTTAAGAAATGTGGGACAAGTTCAAGGACTTGTTTGGTACCATCAACGAGTTCAAAGCACTTCAAATTGAGGCAGAGCTTACTTCTCTTGTACTAGATACTTTTCCCTGTATAGAGGACTTTCTCATGAGGCTCAAACAATAGAGAAATTTTTTATAGGGATGCGAGAAAGAGAAGCCAGACAAGGAGTGCATCTATCTGATTCTATCAAATTTTTGAGGAAACTTTTAGATTTTCTCTTCTACCTTCTATTCCACTATGGATGCCTTGGGTCCTAGATTTATCATGCCCACTTTTGAAGTCTTTTATAATTGATTTTCTAGAGAGTAGATCAAGCTTACATAGTTGGATACTATCACAGTTTCAAATACACATGCATTGGTTGCTCAAACATCTATAGGGAACCTGAAGTAGAAATTGAAGCCCAAGAGAGATTCAACATGTGATGAGAGTTCCTCCAAGATTACTCCTAAATTAGATGCTTGGAAACCCACTCCAATGTGTAAATCTTCTAAGTTTGGTGAGTCTTGCTCCAAGACTAAGAAGTATACAAGCAATCCTTGCAATTTTTTGTGGCAAGGAAGGACATCCAATTTCCAGGTTTTGAAAACATCTTGAGGTGGAGGAGGCCATGAAACAACATTGTATTGCTTCTCTAAAGCCAACACTTCCTTTAGGGAAAGGACGTGCTCTTTCTGCATGAGCATTTTCTTCTACAACTACTTGAATTCTTGATTCAGGTGCTTCTCACCATATGAAACATTCACCTGATTTGGTTACCTTTCTTTCTTAGAGTGTTACTACAAAAATCATAGTTGGTGACTCTACACAACTTTTACTTTCAGGTTCATGAACCATCTCTTTAGAGGGTGCTTCACTACAGGATGCTCTCTTGGTTCTGGCCATTTTGACAAACCTCTGGTCTGTCTTTCAGATTTTTTGTTTCAGCTCTAGTAAGACAATTGAGTTCTCAACACATGAAGTGATAATTCAAGACATGCATGATCCTCACTTGGTTATTCCTATTGGGAGTGTTGATCTTCAGTCTCACTTATATCAGTTTAATGGCTTTGAGAGCTCTGACTCTATAGTTATTTCTCTTATTGCTCAAGCAAACATAATGAGCAAGCTTTGGCATGAGTTTTTTGGCCATGTCAACTACATATATCTACAAAAGATGAGTACACAGGAGCTAGTGATTGGGCTACCTTAGATCTCTTGTACTGACGGATTTGTCAAGATTGTGCACTTGGAAAACATCACAGAGATCCATTTCCATTAGGTAGATCCACACGTACTAAGATACCATTGGAGTTGATACATAGTGATCTTATGCCATTCCCTACTCCATCCTTTTCTGGTGCTCGATATGTGCTTACCTTCATAGATGACTTCTCTAGATGCACATGGATGTAATTTTTGAAGTACAAGTCTCATGTCTTTGATTCATTTGAAATCTTTAAAACATTTTTGGAGAAGAAGTCTAGTCTTTTTGATGGGCATATACACACTAACAATGGAAGGGAATATGTGAATCAATCTTTTAGAGATTTTTGTATTGATAATGGTTTACAACATCAATTCATAGTTCCCCATATCTCTTAGTAGAATGGGGTTGCAGAGAGAAAGAATAGGACATTACGGGAGATGGCCAATTGTATGATACAATCTTGAGCTATGAGTTCTTTATTTTGGGATGAGGATATCAATTGTGTCAACTATATGCATAATTGGGTGTCTCACAAGGCATTACGACACTTGAATCCTAAGGAGGCTTGGACTCATGTCAAGCCTGATGTTTCTACATTCCACATTTTTGGTAGTGAGGCTTGGGCATTTATCTCAAATGCTCAATGAAAAGACATGGAGTGAAAGAGTTGATCACTCATCTTTTTTGGCTACTGTGAGGATGTGAAGGCATACATGTTGTTTGAACATGATTCTAGAGATGTCTTGTTTCGATGAGATGTTCAATTTGATAAGCGTATCCTCAGATGGAGCCTCCATCACTAGATTCTCCCTCGCTACCTAGTACTTCCTTTACTCCTCCACATGATTATGCAACCTCTGAGGAAGATCTTGATATTGAACCCCCTTCACCACCTCCATCAATTGTTTAGTGAGTGCCTAAGTAAGCTCATGGTACTGTTGATGCAACAAGACCTATGGCAGGCGATCCTTCAAATTCTTGTCACACTCATACTTAGACTTTTGGTATTGGACTATTAAGTCGTGTCATTTTAGATCATCCATAGAGTTTTTCATAAATGAAAGAGCACTTAGAGTGGGATAGGGCTATGGATGAGGATTACTCTTGTTTGATTAAGAACCACACATGGGATCTTTGTCCTCTTTCAAAAGGAAGAAAGTTAGTTTGGTGTCAGTGACCATACCAAGTATGTTGTAGATGGTTCTATTGACACGTACAAGGCATGTCTTGTTGCAAAGGGATTTTCACACGTTGAGGGTATTGATTAATCTGAGACATTTGCTCCTATTGCCAAGATGAATTCTAATAACCTAGTACTCTCTTTTGCAACTTCATAGGGATGGACAAATTTTCAGATGGATGTGAAGAGTGCCTTTTTGCATGGAAACTTACATGAGGAGACCTATATGGAGTAGCCTCCTGGTTTTTTGTAGAACTCTTATTTGGTATGTAGGCTTCAAAGGTCTTTATATGGTCTCAAACAATCCCCTTGGGCTTGGTATGAGAATATGAATTCCTTCTTACTTGCTTCAAAGTTCAGTCATTGTCATTCTGATCTTACAATTTACATTCAACGTCATGGGGATGACTTATCGATACTTGTGTTTTATGTAGATGATATCATCATTACAGGTAGTTCATCCTCCATGATCTAGAGCATTCACCGAGCTTTGTGAGAGCAGTTTGAGATTAAAAAAACTTTGGACTTCTGCACTTTTTTTTTGGCCTACAGGTTGTTCAGTCTTCAGATGCAATAGCCATACTCCAATAGAAGTATGCTCTTAATATGCTTCAAAGACTCAACATGCTTGATTGCAAACCTTTTCCCACACCTTTTTAGTCAGGTGTGGTTTTATCTACCACTTGCACTACTCCTACAATGGATTCCACTTTATATAGACAACTTGTGGGTAATTTGTTGTACCTGAAGCACACACATCGTGATATTTCCTTTTCGATTGGACTTATGTCTCGATTCTCCCATGATCCACATGAGAGTCATTGGAAAGATTCCAAATGTATCTTGAGGTGCATTAGGGGTACTACATGTTATGACATTCACTACACATTAGGGGATCCTCACATTGTTGGTTACATAGACTCAGATTGGGTTAGTGATATTGATGATTGCAAGTCTACTTTTGGATTTGTTTTCTATCCTTTTTTTGGTCCTATCACATGGTCTTGCAAGAAGCAACATGCTCACACATTATCATATAAAAATTCAGAGTACAAGGCAATTATGTTAGTTAGTTAGGAGGTTTTATGGCTTCAATAGTTGATGACAGAGTTTGAATTTTCTCCTGATAGTCCCACCTTTCTTTGATATGACAATCAAAGTGCTATACACATTTCCTACAACCCAATTGAGCATTAGTAGACCAAGCACATTGATCTTCACATGCACTTCATTAGGCATCTGATTTAGGATGGCTCTTTGAGCTTGGAGTACATTCCCACTACTAAGAAGGTTGCAGACATCTTCACTAAACTTTTTGCAACCCCGCGATATCTTCAACTACTTTCTATGCTTGGGGGAATGATGATGTCCTTAGGGGGTCTTAGTGATTTTTCCTTCCTTCTTTTCTTGCTATCTCTTTTTGGAGTAGGGATTTTCCACAAGATTTTTCATGTTTCTCCATTTCATTGAGATTTGGTTGTGATTGTGTACCTCATCGGGCCTTGTTGTCAGGACCTAAGTTTTCTTTCAGCATTGTAGTTTCCTTTTTTTTTTCACATTGTCTATAGTTGAATTATTGCTCATCTTAAGGGGGGGGTGTTAGAGTAAAACATTAATTTAATTTAATTTATTAAATTAACTTTACTCAGTTCTTAAGGTCTCTCTTTATGCACTTACATTTTCATTTAATAATTAATTAGTAATTATTAAATGTAATTTAGCTCTTCGGGTTTCCCTTTTAGATTTTTTGATCTCCTTCTATAAGGATTGATCTTTTGTAAATATCTCTCATTCTTTTAGTATGATAATATAATTTGCATATTCTCAAAGAAAAACCCTTGCCTCTTCTTTGTCTTTTCTTCTATGTGATAGGTTCTTACATGCAGGTCTTCTTCGAGTTTTGTGGATTTGTATTGCTCAAATTCTTCAAATACAAGAGAACATGGCATGGGCATATAACTCTTTTTTTTTTTAAATGTGGAGCTGAGCTAAATTTACACGATTGCCCCTTATTTTCTTTTAGAACCCTTAAAAAGGGGGTTCAAGGTATATGATAACATGCCATGGATGTCTAACTCTTATTGTCAAGTGGAGTTGAACTAATTGATTTTCCAAAACTAAATTTAATGGGTTATTCATATGAATGACTTTAGGATTTAGTAAGGGACTAAAATAATTCACTTCAATTTGTAACATATGCATTGTTGTCAAGGATTGGTGGGTGTTTAGGCACAACTTTGTGGAATAAACTAAATTGTAAAGGTTAAATAAATGTTAATTCTATTTGCATTAGCAAATCAAGATTTTATGTGCATCTCAGTAGTTGTTACATTATCATTGATGATTTACAAATAAATAGACGTCTTCTGTTAATATAACATATAAAAAAAGTAACACAATGTGCACTAGGATGGCCTACAATACAAAATTTGTAAAAATTATTTGGAATTGAAATACTTTTAAGGTTGTAGGTTTGATTTAGGGTGACGAATGGAGATCTAGGAATTGAGATCAACACTTGAAAATAAGAAATGGTGAATTGAGGTAAGATTACACAAGAATTTGTCACTTGTTTGTATTTGTAACACTAATTAAAGTGGGTACAATATGTATGAGAACGATTAAAGTGGATGCAACACACGTAACAAAATACATGGTAACATTAATTAAAGTGGGCACAAAATACACGAGAACATGGCATGGGTGTATAACTCTTTTTGTTATGTAGAGTTGAACTAAGTTTATGCAAGAATTTTCCCCTTATTTTCTTTCAGAACTCAACTATAAGGGGGTTCAAGATATATGGGAACATGATATGAGGGTCCAACTCCTTTTGTTAAGTGAAGTTGAGATTAATTTATGCAAGAATTTGCCCCTTTTAATCTTCATAAAAGAGAGTTCAAGATATAATCTAGATTATGGAATGTTATTCTTTTATAAATTTTATATTCTTTTATTTAAATGTACATATGAATTTTTGGAGAATGTATGTGCATATTAAAAAATATTTTGTTTTAGATGAACAGATACAAAATTGTATGATTTAACACACTTCAAATCAATTTTGATAAATCAAAATTGGACACAAGGATGCTAAGTTGTATGATATAACAAAACTTGCAATTCATTTTTGAGATTTTTAATTATATCCATAACAAATAAAGAACACTAAAAAAATGTGTAAAATAGTAAAGAACATGAAATGACTAGACATGTGTCACACATTTTACCCTCTACTTGTTTTGAATAGTGTATCTTTAACTCTTATTTAATGTGTAGGTGCACTTTCAGTACACCATTTTAAAACTTTTAAAGTTGCCTCTCGTAAAGAATTTCCCAAACTTGTTTCTGGTTTGCTTAGCAATGTTTCTATGAAGGAAAAAGATCAAAGTTCTAATGCAGATGTGAAAGTTCCTATGCCACAATTCAGAGTTTATTGCCTTGGTTCATAATTATAGATTTAGTTTGATATGATTTATTATGCTTCTTCAGCTTCATGTTCATAATCTGACTTAGAAAAAAAGAAACAATTGAGTTAGTCTTCAAAATTTTTTGATTGAATATACAAAAAGAAGCAGAATTGGAATTGGAATTGGAATTAGAATTGGGATGGAGAATCACTTTTCATGTTTTTCGTAATGGGCTATCTCATTATACAGTAAAGCTAAATTCATCATGCAGACTCGAGTTCGAGATAAAGATAAAGATTCCCAATATTATCTTGAAGTTGAAATCGAAGCCGAGCAACATCCAACATGTGAAAAATATGATTGTGTTTGAAAGGTTCCTATTGGGGGTGCATAATGTTTAATTGATGTGCCAATGAGTAATTGTATCGATAGTGGAATAAAAAAAGTTTACATTCTTACTCAATTTAATTCAGCTTCTCTCAATCGACACCTTGCAAAGGCACACAACTTTGGTAATGGAGTAAACTTTGCGGATGGCTTTGTTGAGGAATTTCTATAGAATATTTCGTTTCATAAGCAATAAGTATAATATGAAAGGCCTTGGCTGCTACTCAAAGACCTGGAAAAAAGAAAAGAAATTGGTTTCAAGGTACGACAGATGTGCGTTAGTTTCATTGGCTTTTTGAGGATGCAAGAAATAAGGAAATTGAAGATGTCCTGATCCTATCTAGAGATCACTTATACCGTATAGATTATATGGACTTTGTTTAGAATCACAAAAGTAGCGGTGCAGATATTACCATTTCATGCATCTCTATGGATGATAGTCGTGCTAGTCGTGCATCTGATTTTGGGTTGATAAAAATTGATGATAATGGTCGAGTCCTCTACTTTAATGAGAAGCCAAAAGGAAAGGACCTGCAAGCTATGGGTGTGGACACAACTATTTTGGGCTTATCACCAAAAGGTGCAAATAAAAAGCCTTATATTGCAGCAATGGGTGTCTATGTATTTAAAGAGGATATCCTCTTGAATCTTCTAAGATAGCGGTTTCCTACTACAAATGACTTTGGCTCCGAAATTATTCCTGCCTCAGCAAAAGAGAAAATCTTAATCTCACTGCACAACCATCTAAGTTCAGCTTCTATGATGTAGAAAAGCCTATTTATACAGCACCTTGGAGTATACCACCAAATAAAGTTGAGCAGTCTAAGATCGTGGATTCAATTGTTTCTCATGGTTGTTTCTTGAGAAGCTGTTCTATCGAACGCTCAAACATTGGTCTCCAATCTCGCATGAATTTGGTGTTTCTTTAAGGGATATGGTAATGCTTGGTGTAGATTACTATGAAACAGATAATGAAAGAAGATCACTTCTTGCAGAAGGTGGAGTTGCTATACGAATTGGAGAAAGCACCAGTATCAAGAATAAAATTATAGACAAAAATGCACGAATTGGGAAGAATTTCACCATCAATAATGAAGAGAATATACAAGAGGCTGATAAGACTACTAAGGGATTTTACATTTATCGCGGAACCACCGTAGTCCCATGAACTCGACAACACAATCAAGGATGGGTTAGTTATTTGAAAAGCCAGTGATGCAGCAAGTCATTGCTAGGTAACTCCAAAATGCAAAAAAAGAACTTTGGATCAGAATTGTTTAATGTACAAGTACAATGTGGAATGACAAATCCAAAGGATTTGTATTGCAATGATACAAGTGCATACGTGTTCTAAGATATTGCGCATCCAACTGAAAAAGTGTATGGACTGTTTTCACAACAGATGTGGAGGGGAAATTCTTCTGTTATATACCCATTTAATAGCTCTAGACTAGTCTCATGTTAAAGGCTTCAGGTTACAAATGATGTCTGATCTCTAGATCCTTAAAAGTTTGAACAGAGCATTAGATAAGAGAAGCATAAAGCATCAAATTGGCTCTCAATCACATGATTCAGCTATCATTATCAACTTAAAAGATTAGAGCCATTATGACATATCACAAGTGTCCGATCAATATTTCTTTGGCGAAAAATACCCTCCCATGCTTATTTTCCATGAGGAGAAGCTATTTTCTTATTTTCCACAAGGAGAAGCTATTTTCTTATTTTTCGCAAGGAGAAGTTATTCGCTAATTCTCTGCCAAAGAGAAGGTCATATGGGTATGATTCACAATATGCTAGTTTATATACACAACCATTGGAAATATGCAGAGACTGCGAGAATAAAATGCGAGGTGTGCCAACAATTCATATGGATAATGTTTGTCTTCACTTCGAGGGTGATGAGCCACAGGTAAAAGTGGACAAGCTAACCTTAACTAAGACACAACTTCCTTATGATTACTGTTATTTGGAGCCAAAGTGTTAGAATTCTTTAGAATAACTGAGAGGGGGGGGGGGGGGGGGGGGGTGTGAATCAGTTATTCAAGGTCCAAATGCCCTATTAATACTTTTTATCCATCCAAACTTGAATCAACGATATTAGCTGGTTACAGTAAATCAACATGCAAAGATAAAACATGCAAGATCAACACATGACACAATGATTTACGTGGAAACCCAATTTGGGAAAAACCACCAGTAACATGCTACTTGATTCTCACTCTTCTGAAGTGATGCCCTGTTAAAAGCATGCCCTGTTAAAGGCTTACAACACACTGTTAAATGTGACCTTGTTAGAGGATTTCACCAAACTGTTAGGAATGGGCCTGGTTAAAGGACTTTTGAACATTCACTTGGAATGTCACCCTGTTAAAATATTTATCTCATGGCTATCAAACCAACCTAAGTCCATAGGATTTAAACTAACTGTTACAATTGCTAGAAAGTAACGATAATGGCCTTTTGATCTAATATAACTTACAACATACTTTGCAGATTTCATATCATACTTTCAGTTCAATCCCTATGCTTGGCTTCAATCACTTCAGCTCTGACTACTTGTCTTCTTCTCAAGCTTCGTCTCCTTGAGTCTTCTAACTCATTGTACCAATCCATCCAAATCAGGGGTCTTCTTACTAAAACAAAGTAACTATGCTTTCTTTCCTCCTTAGCACCTCCTTCAACATTTCATGCTTTCATGCCTGACCACCTCTCACTATTTCTTTATTAACTTATGACTCCTTAAATAGAAATTTGATTTCCCTTTGCCGTTCAATTCTCCCTCTCCAATTTTAGGGTTTCGAATGGATTAGGTAGTATACAATGTATCTACCTCATATCTTGTTCTTACCTACAAACTTCGTCAGTTGTATCCTTAAAAATGTTCTACATGGTGTTCTGTGCCACCAACTCATCATTCTTATCTTCCATTTAATTCAAAAACTTCTAAGTAACAACCTTGTCAGCTTAGATCTGGTGAATCTTTGATTTTCAAAATAATGCAGCAACTCGGCATTATTGATTTACTAGTGCTCGGCATCTCTGTGTTACTCGGCACTATTGGTTTTACTGGTGCTCGGCATCTCTATGTTACTCGGCACTATTGGTTTTATTCGTGCTCGACATCTCTATGTTACTTGGCACTATTGGTTTTACTGGTGCTCGGCTTCAACTAGAAATTTTTTCAACACTTATTAGCTTGCTCGGCTCCTTCTCTCTAGTGAACTTTAGTTAGGCTTTATAGATGTCTTAGCTAAAGCCTTACATCTTTGATATGTTTCAATGTGCCCATTCTCTGTATCTTATAGTATGTCATCAAATACACTTTTTCATCAATGGCTTAGCTAATCCTTGTACTTCATTACAACATCATAACTTCAACCTTTCTCTAGGTGTTCTAGTTACATTTTATTGATTGCCTCCTCCTTGACAATCAACTAATTGATAGTATTTGGATCACTAAAGCAATTGTCATTCTTGCAAGTAGCAAGTTTGACATCAATGACAAAACAATGATTGAGAACATTCTTTACCAGTTCCATATGATCATTCCAACAACTTTCCTTATCATCATTTCAATCATTTCCAACACAAAGGAGATCGTCAACGGTGCTGAAAATTTGGGAGTTCTTCACGGGGATCACATTGAGAACTTTTCGCACTTGTTTGGGATGAAAAAGAACAAGTTGCGCAATTATGTCTATGAAAAAGTTGGATTCTGCGAAGAATTTCAAGGAAAAAATAGATGATGAGTATCGCGTGTGAATGATTCTTGATAATGTTCCTGCGGTAGTACCCAAGCAAAGGAGGGATGGAACCCCAACATATTCCTATGAACATGGCTTCCGTGTTGACTTCAAAGCAAGCTATGTAGCGAGTACAGAAGAAAACTATTTTATCCACAACCATTTGAACTTTGAATCGAAGTACCACAAAGATGTAGAGACTAATACTCCACTTATTGTTAGTTTTGAAGTCACACCTTTCAGTGTAAAACATGAATATGAGTAGCTTTGGGAGCCTAAGAATCCACATTTGATAACCTACAAGGCAAGCAGTAAGCGCTATGTTTTAAGTTCTGACACTCCCTAGGAGGTAGAGGAAGGTAAAGATTTCATCTTCAGTTATGATGTTACTTTCAAGGATAACCCTGTGAAATGGGTATCTGGATGAAATACATATGTGCTAATGTCAGATGATCAAATCCATTGGTTCTCCATAATTAATTCATTGATGATTGTGTTGTTCCCTCTTGGCACAGTGGCAATGATCATGATGGGAACTTGGTATAGGGACATTTCAAAATATGACCAACTAAAGATATAGGATGAAGCCCAAGAAGAAACAGGATGGAAATTAGTCCACAAAGATGTGTTCAGGCCTCATAGTCACTATAGCCTGCCTTGTGTATTTTCACGAGTTTATTTATTGGCTACTCTTTAGCTCATTTGTATAAGATGTTCAAAGGAAGATATCTATCAGCTGGGCTTCATTAATTCTCATCTTAGTGGGGGGAAAAAACAACGTATATCTATTGCTAGAGCAATTTTAAGAAGCCCATCAGTTTTAGTACTCGACAAAGCAACCAGTGCTTTAGATGTTGAAAGTGAGAATTATATAAAGAAAACAATTGAAAGAATTATGCATAACGATGGTAAGAGGAAATAGATTCAAATATGAAAGAGAAACCCGAAAGCTATGAAGACATAAATATGAGAAGTCATAAGCAAGAAATTGAAAGGTCAGTTTTAGTAACTGAAAAGTCACCAACGAAGAAACTGAATAATTTCTACAAGGACAGTATTTATGGTCAATTTTGAGAGGGATTGGACATTCTTCTTCTTTTTGGCAGAAAATAGGATAGTTGGAGTAGAGGGAGGAAGGCATTTTAATTTTTGTATTTTGGTTATGCACTGGAGATTAATGATGAATTTTTGTAACAGATTTGGCAGAGATTGTGAGCAAATGTTATCCAAGTATTATGTTTGTTGTGTTTAAGATAAGAAAGGTTTTGTTATGAACCAAAGTATTTAAGCATCACTTTTTCTGATTACTTTCAATCGGAGTATTGTTATAATTAGTCTTGAGCACTTTCTTACATTCTCAACTAAATGGTGAATGGGTGATAGATCAGAGCACTATTATTTGTTCTTGTTGTAGGGATTAATATGTTAATCTCCATTTTCATTTTATGTCATTGCATCTGCATAATTAACAACATCATTGCATTACCAATGTCAAGGAGTCATAAGAATTGTGGGTTCTTGGTATTGGCTAGGTTTAGGAGCTAAAATTTGCCTGAGTTAGTTCTATCTAGGGCTAGCTCGGTTTTCTCTTTCGTTCTTCAATTAAGAATGTACCCAATTAGTTTAGGAACAAATAAATTCATTGAGTATCATTTGATAAGGGACCTGTACCTTTCAATTTAGAGGAAATCTATCAACTTGAAGATAGATTATCCAACTGTTGGTATCTAATTGTTCTTTTGAGTCTGGGCATTTGAGAGTTGAATTTAAAAGAACCAATCTGTTTACCAACATAATGTAAAGGTCTATTCATGAAAAAATATATGTTAGAATAAATAATTAGTACCTAAGATATCTTTTACACAAGAATAATCTATATTGAACATTGAAAACATCAAAACTTGTAAAATAATTAATATTGACACATTTTAAAATATCAATTTTAAAAAGAGCTCTCATTTAAAATAGAAAAGATAAATGAAAATATAGCTCAATATTGCCTTTCATAAAAAGTTATAAACTCCCCCATTACACTTGAATAGGGGAACAATAACAAGCACAAGTTGTAAATTTATTATATCCCTCCAATTTGTTTGCAAATAATTGAAGGAGACTAAAAACATAATCACAATATTTTTATGCATGAAAATAAGTTTGTAGGAGTACAAATAAGATTTACTTGCATAATAAAGGAAACCAAATCATGATGCTTTATCTAATAAACATGTATGAGCATACATCATAACTATGCAATAAAGAGGGGAAACATGATTTTGTGTAATAAAGAGGAGAAAAATGATGTCTCCACTATAGATAAATGATAAGGTAATGGTATTATTAAAAACTAGATAAAGATCATCTAAGAACATATAGAATGTGTAGGATATACTCAATATAATGATATGCACCAAGTTATATATATATATATATATATATATGACATGAGCATGATAAGAGTAATAATATAAAATTCTATCATTTAAATATGATTAGGATAATATGTAAGATAATTAACATGGAAAAAAAATCTCACCATAGACAACTGGCTAGGTAATAATATCTGACTTAAAAGATAGATAAAGATCTTGAAAGAAAACACTAAATGTAAAACAGAATGAGTCTAATAAGAATATTAACAATATATACACATCATTAGGATTATAAACATGCAATCTGTAGATGTTTCATCATAAATATTGTAAACATGAAATTGTGAGACAAACATGACAATGATTATATACATGTAGATGTGAAACTAATGAACAACACAAGTTTTGCAACTAGGAGTGCAATAAAGAACAAGTGAACAAATCATTGGTAAACACAAAACATATAGTACACAAATATGCATCCCTAGGCATGTGTAGGATCATGATATGAAAAACAAGGCTTTTAAGTGGCAATAAAATTAAAAATTTAAACAATTTATCAATCTTCTATAAAAAGATATGTAAGATAAGATAAGATAAGATAAATTTATTAATATATGTCCAACGAGAGACCACAAAGGTCTAAGGGATTAAAAAGTGAACAAGATAAGAGACCCCTGGTAGCTAGGGCACCAAATGTTTCCAAGAAAAGAAAGAAAATAGGAAAAGCAAGAGAAACGTGAAGAAGCACAAGAACGAGGCAAGGACTAAGGGTCCTTCCTCAAAAGAAAAAATCCAAGCATCAAAGGGTATGGACTAGGGAAAGAAAGAGCCCTAAATCACTGCCAAGAAAAGTTGGAATGGTGTCATTGACGAGTATAACTACTACAAGATCTTGTAGATTTAGAGTGATTAGTGATGGTGGCACTAGAAGACCACTTTGTCTCACATGTTGGAGACAAGAGAGAGAAGAAATCAATGATGAGCTGAACCAGGGTCACTCTCTAGGGAAATAAAAGTTGTAAGGTGTGGTTACAGAGGTTCATAGTTTATCCAAGGTATAGTGTGAGGCATCTCTGGTCCATGTAGATGAAGAAGATCATGAGGGAGCTAAAATCCCTAAATAAGCAATAGAATCTCTCACTAATCTTGTAGTAGGTAGGTTAGTGAAAGATGAATTGGATCTCTGTCTCAGCCATGCCCAAAGTACACAAGTCACAGGTCTAGTCCTCTTTGCCCATGTGGTTACTAGTTTGAATTTGAAGCCGATGGGATCCAACCCTAAAGGAGCGCAAAGAGATGCATAAGGCATGACACCAATGCCGAGACAAGTAACTAGGAGGCACAACGATACCGTCAATGATAATCAGAAAGTGTTTTGCATAAAAAGCCATCTTCGGGCATAACCCACTAGCCAAGTTACATCATATCATAGAGATATGCTATCTATAAATATTAAGTCTAACATGTTGGTTCAACTCTTGCTGAGAGGGGAGGAGGTGTGTGGGAACATCGAGAGAGAACTGGAATGGAGGGACGTGGTTAATATCTATCCCAATTGAACCCAACAAAGATGAAGCCTTTGTGAACTAGCAACAGGCTCAGGAGGTCGGATTAGACTCTGCCACAAAGACAAAAGAGTAGTAAGCCAAGTAAGAGTATCTACATCAGTCACCAACAGAGTCAACAAAACCATGAAGATGATGAAGAAACCAAATCATGTTGAAAATGGCAGCCAACCTAGAGGGATGGGCCCCAAACTTGGCCAGAATAATGCTGTGAAAATTAAATGTAGTTTATAAGCTACTAGCTATATTTTGAAAAAAAAGGATTATTTTACTTGGTAAAAATTTAAAATTTCAATGTTGTAGTACATAATTGTTAAGAATAAAGATAAATAGGTGTATGTTTGACCACCTTAAACATAATCCAATCATAATATGTTTTTTACAAGATTCATCATATAAGTAGTAGACTTGTGTTGATTTTTCCCAATAACTAAAGTAGTCTTTTAATTATCTCACATTTCTAGTGAGTGGTAGAAATCACTTATCAAATTATGAGAAAGTAAATATAGTTCCTTTTGAATTAAAATTTTGGTTGAAATTTCTTCCACTTGTTCCCACATGATAAACTTGTTCATTGATGCAAGAAAATGAGCTATCAACTATTCAATGTGGTACTAAAGTTAGATGAATTGTCCTTTGATGAAATAGCAATTATAGGTTTAATCTGTGGGGCCAGTATAATTGAAGGAAGATTTGTGTGGAACATGCAACTAGGTGGAAGTATTTCATTGACTTAGAATATAAGTTTGAATAATAGAAAGAAGGTGGCCTATAATAATGAAATGACCTTGATTCTAACCCCTTAAAAATGCCCTAATCAATCAAATGAAGTGTTCAAAGAAATATATTATTGTTTCTATTGAAGATGTGTCTATTTTAAAGAGAAACATGGTTGTCTCAAAATGTGAGAGATCATCGATGTCAAAAAGTAGTTAGACTACAATAATGGATTGACAACATTACTACAAAGGATACATCAACGTGCAATTAAAATTCAATTACAGACAACAATGTATGGAGTACAAAATAGTAGAATTAGTCAAGATGAAAGACAATGCTCAAGAATGTATAGATAATTGACAATGAACAAACAAAGGAGGAGATGCATAATGAGTTTTAACTACCCATAATTTGATTATAAGATGTTAGCAAATTGATAGTTTTTTCTTGGAGTAGCTTTGTTTTATTTATAATCAAAATATTGGTTTTTTCAAAACCAAAAAAATCTTTAAAAGTAAATAAAGAACCAAGCACATGTTAGTTGCTAGGTCTTTAAATTTTCTTTGAGTCTGAATATGATGTTTAGGGTAAGTTTGTTCATTACCCAAATCCAAATGATCTTTTGTTGTTGTTGTTGTTGCTAAATTCAAACATTGCTTTCTTGTTCTTTTAGTTGGATTAGTACTAAGATGAGTGACCTCACAGGAAGTCCCAATGCTTCACCTCTGTGAGCATCACCTAGATTCAATGAGTGCTAAGTGTCTCATTTATTGTCATGAGAGACAGATTCATGCAAATCACTACTCATGAAACACGAGTCAATAAGTCTGACTCAAAAGCTACATAGTTAAATCTTGATAGCAATATCATAATTTTAGACATCTTTTATTATATTTTAAAAATCTTGTAATAAAGAGAAGAAAAATGGTGTCTCCACTGTAGACAAATGACAAGTTATGGTATTATTAAAAGCTAGATAAAGATCATCTAAGCACATATAGAATGTAAAAGATATCAGAAACATAATAATAGCCTTGGGTATATGCACTGAGTTGTGGTGTTTTTTTTTTCCCATTTTTGAATAGCACGTACATGCTTTAAAAAAGGTAAAATTTTATAAATGGGCTGCATACCCGCAGTGCATTTATTTTATCTTAGTTTTTTAGCTTCTTTCAATAGCAGTGTGTACGCAAGTTGCATAAAACAACACTTTTCATCACCCGCCTTGCTGATATGCCTCCTCGTCGGCAAAATTTGAGATCACAAGCACACCCACGCCCATGCTGTATGTGATCTAAACTTCATTTTTCATTGTTTGATACATTTTTCATATTGTTTTGTAGGTTTTTTACAATTTTTATTTATATTTGTTTATTTATTTCGATTTCAATTGATTTTTTATCAAGAAATGTCAATAATCAACCTGCAAATCCACAAAAACCTCAAAACCCTCAAGAACCTCAAAACCAAAACCCTCCCCAAGAAGAACAACAAATTTTGCAACTTGAACCAATTGCAAGACCTCCGCCTGGCACACAAGAAAATATAATAAATGAAATAGAAAGAGGCAAAACTAAATTAGAAGGACTCATTGGTCATTTGAAAGAATCTGGACAAACCAATCCAATGAGGGTTCAATTGGCATCATCCCTCAAATCCATTAACACCCAGATAGCCTCAATTAGTGGTCAGTTAGATATTTGGCGGGTTAAGAGGGATGAACAAAAAAGATTTTATGCAAATAAATTGTCATATGAAGATGCTAAAAAAAAAGTTATACCAAAAGGTAGAAAATGTACATTATTTAGAAAATTTGGTGAGCAAAATACTGTTAGATAGGGTACTAAACAGTTCCCTATCCATTGGTGCATACATGATGCTATTAGAAATAACTTTTGGGATAGATGGTGGATGGTTTTTGATGCCCCTACTTGCAACAATCACGAGGTCCCCATATTTATTTCGAAGAAATTGTATTGTGAGTTTGTCCTTGGGGAGATCCCCAATTATTTTGATATATTAGACTCCCAGGGTAGAGGTGGGGGATCATCATTTGAGAGGTCGAGAGCATGTCGTGACCCTAATGTAGTTAGGGCACCTGTGGTCAAGCCACAATGCGAGCATATGATTATTCCTTCAGTTGTGAAGGAACATGTAGAGGCCAGTGCTCTAGAGACCATTAATACTTTGACACAGACCCTCATCCATTCCATGAGCCCATTAGTTGAGGGGGAGCCTTCTGCGCGTCATGGTCACATGTGCGCTTCATGCGGATCCTTATGCACATTCGGTACTCATGCTGGAGATGGTGAGGATGATGGGCTCATCACTAATTAGTTCCTAAATGAAACATTTGGGATTGACACACAAGTAAATTAAAATTATAATTTACTAATTTGATCACATTTTATATGTATAGTGAATGATTAATTAATTAGCCTCTATTGACATTGTTCAAAATTCAGGGTCAGAGTGTTGGCGGGTCTAGCAGCGATCCTCCGGCCTCAATTTTTGTCACATCCACAAGTTCAGAGGTATGTATTGATTTAATCATTGAAATTAATACATTTATTCATTAAGTAATCATATTAAGAATTGATGAAAAAAATTATGCATGTGCATCAGTTCTCTACAGGACCGTCAACATTTACTACGGACTCAGAGCATAGACATCATATGAGCTACATACAGGTACATTTGTTTCATGTTAATTTAATTCATTTGATTATATTTGTTTCATATTTCATGTTACATGTAACATGTATTGTATGAAATGCAGCTCATGACGTCAGACACTCCTCCTCATCTTCGATAGTCCGTCGATAGTGGGGTGGCCGCAGCTATGGATAGCTCACAGCCATTGACTGAGGTATGAAAGAATTTTCTTGATTTTAGTTGTTGTTTATAATAGTTAGTATCAAAATTTCTAATGTTATTTATAAGTATTGATTAAATTGTTGTAGTGTCTCGTCACACTTGATCATCCATGAGCCTTCAAGGTGGACATACAGAGTGACTATTTGATGGCTATAAGAAAATAATTAATTTTGTGTGTACATATATTTGATTTTAACGTATAATAAATATTGATTCAAATCTACTTTGTTTGTATCAGCTTGAGTTAGAGAAGAGCCTCAACAAGAGGACGAGCGAGCATGTCAGGAGGACCCCATCATCTCCACCGTCTCCCTCCACATGACGACATAAGACCTCGAGAGATTTGTTTCCTTCCCCTCATGGGAAGGAAAAGATATAATTAATAGACATGTATATATATAGGCATCAGTGGACATATTCGATACACATTTGATGTATATATGACATTTTATATTTGATGTATGACATTATTCAACTTATGACATTATTGGTTAATATATGATATGTTTGTTCATATACGACATTATTGGTTATCATAATATATTATTTGTTTGTTAATGTATATGTGACATTATTGGTTATCATTTTATATTATATGTTTGTTCATGTATGACATTAAATTAGATATGTTCGTGTATGACATTAAGTTAGATATGTGCATGTATGACATTAAATTAGATATGTTCATGTATGACATTAAATTCAATACCTAACTATTTGAAACTTTGATAGAATATTGATTAACAATAAACTTTATCACTATTTAAGCATAAGTTAATCATTTCTAATATGTCATCGTCATATGATTTATGATCTTGTTCATGTTTAAAGTTTTCCTTCTCTGTCATTTTTTTATCAAGTTTAATTCAATACTTAATTAGTTTGAATTTTTGATACAATATTGATTGGCAATAAACTTTATCAGTCAAGATTGATCTCACAAAGTTTAAGAGGCGTTGCTTGATAGCTTGACTTGTTTCCAAGGTAGTCACAAAAGGATCAAATGCCCTAGAAAGAAATCCATTACTATAATATACCTAACACTTCCCTTAACAAAAATAATATCTGCTACCAGTTTATTCCAAATCGAAGCAATCAAATTGAAAATACACTGAGCATTAGATAAAATAGCTGATAATATAATACAAGCCCCAATAAGCGTAGTAACAATGCAAGATCTATGATGGTATTACCTACAAATCAACATTGCACCAATCTTACCCTTTATAGTATTAACCTAATGCACAAAGTGATATTATAACTATGCTCCTACCCTCTATTTCACCCATATATTTTATGTCTTAAGTTTTCTATCAGGATTAGTGGTATAGAAAATACCTTGGGAGGGATCACTAGATCGCAAGAGTTGTGTTATCTTGTGTTACCCAAGGTCAAATTCTTCAACTACACCAACTTTGTATTCATACAAACAATAATCAACCATGCAGGTGTCCTAGATTAATGTGTAGATTAGATTCATTTTAGTACAATGCAATGGTTATAAATGATTCTTTCTATGTAAAAAATTTGTAAATTTAATTATTCAGGTTAATCTTAAATATTATCAAATTAATATATTGCATTACCAACATATAAAAAATTATTGCACAAACATGCATTGAGTCAACTCTGAAATTGCTATGAGAGAAGAGTGTTTATCAACAATTTAAATATTTAAAAAAGTTAGAATTAGACTATGTAAGATTTCCCTTACATGTCATAGAAAGGACTCAAGATGGGGGATGATGTAGAGTATGCAAAAGGAAGCACCAAACAAATCAACCTACTACCCAAATTCTCCTAACTCCACAAGGACTAAACAAGAGTTATGACTCACTTCCAAATGAATACAACATAGACAATACAACTTCCCAATAGGTTAAAAACTCCACTCACCCAAGGGAGACAAGAATTTGACTTCCCCTTATTGGATCAGCAATGACCTTCTTCCCACAAGGTAACAAAGTGGGTTTTGATGTTCCAAGACCTCCCAACACCAAAAGTGGAAAATCAGCGGGTCTATTCATGGACCTCCTGGCAGTTGGTCACCTAAATGAGAACCTTGAGATTTATTCAGAACTCCATGAAAGAAATTAGAAGCTTGAAAAGCTCTCCATTTGTTAGCTGAATTAAAACCTTGGATTGTAGATGGCTAGCCTTCATTGTACAGACCAATTTTATAGATATATAATCAAATAAATAGTGTATTCATTTAAGCATGGAAATATTGTTACATAAGAAGAAGATGAAGTTTTACAATTACTAATAATCATTAATGTATGCACATACACTTAAACCTAAAAAAGATGACCTAAAGAAGACAAATTAAGTATGAAGTGGATATAAAATCAATAAGAGAGTTCTAGCATGATATCTTCAATATTTTTTGAATTAGAGAAAACTAAGTATTAATATGATGATCTCTATGAATCTATATCACCATCTAGATGTCTCTCTATGTCTCCCTAACTCTCTCTATTTTATCTCACATTCACCCTCTTCTTATATCTCTATTCATTTATCACTGTATTTTTATTTCCTTTAATCTTCATGTCTACCTACACCTTCTTTTGTTTCCCTCTATCTCTATGAATCTTTCCTTCTCTCCCTCTCTCCTTTCCCTTTATTATTATATTTCCCTACTTCTCTATCTCTATCTCTCTATATAATTTTTTTTCATATCTCTATATCCTTGTATCTCACTGTCTCTTATTCCCCCCCTCTTTATATTCCTATTTTTTCCATATCTATGTAGCCATCTATTGTCTTTATCTCCCCCTCACTAATGTCGAGATGTTGAGCAAGAAGTGAGGTTTAAGCACTTTCTTCTTCCTAATCTACCAAACTAAACTTGTGGCCTTCCTAATATCTTACTCCTTTAGGATATCATTTTTGTGGCCTATCCAAAGTGATAGGGTCATTTGTGAACTCCTCCAAGGTGAGTACTTCTCCAATCAAGATCTTGTACCTTTTTGTTTTAGGGACACTAACCTTATTCCAAGCCAATAACTATAACTCTTCATCAATGGCTTCACCAACCCCAAGTTTCTATTGCGACACCTTCCCCATGTTGAACTGATCGAGAATCAACTCTTGGTTTAACCCTCCAATTGTTGTACAATACAAAATGTTGACTATCATAGAATTCCTTGTAGGTCTCCTACTCTAATTTTTTGGACTTAAATTCCTCTTAGGTTGAAATATAACTATTCTACGGGTAGATTCAGACACCCTTTTGAATTTATTTAAGACTCCAAAGCCTAGATTCCTAATTCCATTCCTATGGCACCTAACCCATGTAAAGTATATAGACCTAATAAGGTCACACTAGGTTTGGTTTTCAAAGTAATTACTAGATAATTGGTGCACGGCCTCAGACTTCCTCTACTAACCAAAAATAACTCAAATACACCACTAAACTACACCCATCAATTCAATTCAACATTTTTCAATCTTTTTGGTCTCAATCCTACCTAAATACATTAAGCTATTCAACTTAGGGACTAATGCAAACATGGTTTTTCCATTGAGAGACTTCCTTAGCTCTAGGAATCTATAATTATACCCTTCTTACTTGAATTTTCTAGAATCTTAGAGAATTCCACTGGTTCAAATACAAAAAAGGGCTTCATTTGTGGAATGACCTCTTAACAAGCATTTTCCTAGATTGTTTCTAGAAAACTTGCCTTAAACACTTTAAATCAAAACTAAACTATCTCAAACCAATTTAAAATATCACAATAACACAAAGGATATTCAAAAAATCAACTTATTTTATAAGAATCACCATAGATACGATCACACAACTAAAACCATACTCCCTAAGACCAAACAACTTAAGTCCCTTTAGTTAGGAGTTCTTCTAAATTGAAAGTAGTCTTCTTAATGTTTTAAAGTGTTAGCCAAGTAGCATCCTCCAATAAATGATGTTTCCATTTTACTAGGTATTCATAGTAAGTAGACCTCTTGGTTTTTTTGGTCATCCTCTTGTCTACAATGCATTCAATTTCTTGTACTGGTGGTTGAGGGAGGTCTTCTAGCTCCTTGTCTTATGGAAGATCTTCATTACCTACAATGGCGATACCAGTAATAGGACCTTTATATTCATATAGGTTAGCTATATCATATAATAAGTTGAAATTAGATAACCATTAAACACTTTGTAAAGTACTGCCTACATATCATTACAACCACGTCAACTGAGTTCAAATTAATATTTAGAATCTAGGAACACATCAAGAAAGACATACGAAAGGTGAGAGAGATTTGGCACGTTTACCTAGCCAAATTGATTTAGCCATGTTTACCTGGCCACCTGGAGCTAATGGAGCAAATAGTTCGATCCCACAATGAAAGGTGAGAGAGATTTGGCAGTTGGCAACTTTCTACTGGCCAACACTACAAGTTTTAGCATCACCCGAGATGGCATCGTAAAATAAAAATGGAGTGTGATCTCCAAAAAGAGAGAGAGGTTATTGTAGGTCTCCACAACACAGTCCTGTAGGAACTAGAATCGCATCCATACTTTGCATGAGCTACGAGATATGCCCCATCAAAGATAGCAACCCTATGGCATTTAGTGACCCTTAGGGACGTTCTAGTTTGGCATGCCTGAGAATGTTCGAGCGCTGAAGGGGATAGGATGAGGTTGGAGATAGGGTTTACCCGATCACCTGGAGCTAACGAAGTAGATAGTTTGATCCCATGACGAAAGGTGAGAGAGATTTGGCAATTGGCAACTTTGTACTGGCCAATACTACAAGTTTCAGCATCACCCAAGATGGCATCGTAAAATGAAAATGGAGTGTGATCTCCAAAAAATGAGAGAGGTTATTGTAGGTCTCCACAACATGGTCTTATAGGAACTAGAATCACATCTATACCTTGCACGAGCTTTAAGATATGCCTGATCAAAGATTGCAACCCTATGGCATTTAATGACCCTTAGGGACGTTCTGGTTCAGCGTGTCTGAGAATGTTTGAGTGTTGAAGGGGATAGGGTGAGGATGGGGAAAGGGTTTACCTGGCCACCTAGAGTTAACGAAGCAGACAATTTTATCCCACGACGAAAGGTGAGAGAGATTTGGCAGTTGGCAGCTTTGTACTGGCCAACATTGCAACTTTCAACATCACCCGAGCTGGTGTCATAAAATGAAAATGGAGTGTGATCTCCAAAAAGTGAGAGAATTTATTGTAGGTCTCCGCAACATGATCATGTGGGAATTCGAATTACATCCATACCTCATACAAGCTACAAGATATGCCCCATCAAAGATCGTAGCCCTATGGCATTTAGTGACCCTTAGGGACGTTCCAATTCGGCATGCCCGAGAACGTTTAAGTGTTGAAGGGGATAGGATGAGGTTGGGGATAGAGTTTACCTAACCACCTAGAGCTAACAGAGTAGATAGTTCGATCCCACAATGAAAGGTGAGAGAGATTTGGCAGTTGGCAACTTTATACTAGCCAACACTACAAGTTTCACCATCACTTGAGATGGCGTCGCAAAACGAAAGCAGAGTGTAATCTCCAAAAAGTGAGAGAGGTTATTGTAGGTCTCTACAACATGATTCTGTAGGAATGAGAATCACATTCATACCTCACACGAGCTCCAAGATATGCCCCATCAAAGATTGCAGCCCTATGGCATTTAGTGACCCTTACGAACATTCTGATTCGGTGTGTCCGAGAACATTCGAGCGCTGAAGGGGATAGGATGAGGTTGGGGATAGGGTTTACCCAGCCAGTCGGAGCTAATAAAGAAGATAGTTTGATCCCATGATGAAAGGTGAGAGAGATTTGGCAGTTGACAACTTTGTACTAGCCAACACTACAAGTTTCAGCATCACCCGAGATGCCATCATAAAATGAAAATGGAATGTGATTTCCAAAAAGCGAGAGAGATCATTTTAAGTCTCCACAACACGGTCTTGTAGGAACTAGAATCACATCCATACCTCACACGAGCTCCGAGATATGCCCCGTCAAAGATCGCAGCCCTATGGCATTTAGTGACCCTTAGGGATGTTCTGGTTCGGCGTGCCCGAGAATGTTCAATCATTGAAGGGGACATGACGAGTTTGGGGATAGGGTTTACCTGACCACCTAGAGCTAATGGAGTAAACAATTCGATCCCACGACCCTTTTTCCACTAAGTTGCAAATTTGAGCAACTTTTACAACTTTCAACAATGCAACTTTGCACAAAAAGTGCATTTTTTACATTTTTCACTTGATTCCAATTCTATGACTTAGAAAAGGTTCAAAAATAGTAAAATAACTTATTTTCAAATGCTCATCCCTTTACCAATTTCCAAACTCCTGCAAAGTTGTCAGCATTTTTGCAATTTTTGACATCTTAACTCCTAGATGTCTAAAACTTAACCTAATGACCCTAAGGACATTTATAACCTTCTAAGAAACATAAAATTCTTTTTTTCCTTGAAAAATCACCTATATTGCTCATTTTTATGCCTAAAAAGTGGCCCATAGGCATATTTGACACAAAACCCCACAACTAAAAAATAATAACCAGGGGTGACTTCCAAGCATGGAAAGGGTATATTTAGGTCCAAACTAACATGAATCCAACATTAGATTCATACTATGCAACTTTCATTAGCTAGTTGCTTCACAAACTCAAGATTAGGCTTATAGCCTTGAACATGAAAAATCACAAACATCTCCTCACAACCCAAAGAAAAGAATCATAAGTTTGGATACCCTTTTAGGTTTTATACAACATACTAAAGCCTTGGGATCTCAAGAGAAGTATGCAGCAACTAAGTTTTTTAAGGCTTACTTACGAATGTAGGTAATTAGGCATCCATTAACAAAGGAAGTACCCTACCCCTTGAACAAAAATTCAAACCGGAAATTGGAACATGAGGGGGATCCTATAAGATGATCACATACTAATTTTCAAGCCTTGAAACCTTCCCTGTAGCGAGTTATGGAATATGTTGCTACAATCTAGCATGCACATGGATCTTGCATGCCTAGGGCATCAAGTTTTTCTCTCCAACCTCATTCTTTTGACCTAAAACCAAAAGGAACATAAAAAAAAATTTCCTAATTCAGATTCCACCAAGGGTCATTAATTTTCCATGGTGGAATCTCAAGATATGAGGGAAAATAGATGAAACACTAGGTAATGGCACAAAATGGGGACAACAGTTAGTAAAATGGGAATATCTTGAGTTGTAGAGTGAATTAGAACCTCATTCCAAGTGCAACAGAAAGAATATTCACAAAGCTATCCAACTATACTAGATATTCATACTTATATGTGATCAACTTGACCAATGAGCATAAAACATTGAATAAAACTTAGAATTTCTACCCTTTTCTCTGTTGTTTCAATTTTGTATGGCTTGTACGGATTGTTAGTAGTGAAATTTTGGTATGGTTGGTATGTATGGATTGGTAGTACTCATACTTCTTTTGTAACCCAGCCTAATATGGCCAATTAGATTTGTGACTCAAAGTGGGTGTTAGTTGGTGCTAGAATAGAGTCAGAGTTTGATCTTTTGGAATCTCTAAGAAGTGGTTAAAGGGTGTCTAAAGAGGTGAAAAGATGGTGTGGCCCTTTGCTAAGTTTTTAGTTGTATGAACTAATTCTGATCCATTAGTATTGTCTTAGAGATATATGGAATAGGAGGATGGGCCTTATTCATCATGGATAACTTAAATTTCTTCAAGAGATATTGACATGTATTCTAGAGATAAGCACAGATCATTACGATGCATGTAAAGGATATTTTTTGGGAAAGTTTACAAAACCATCTTTTCTAATGAGTGACACTAGATTTGAGGTTGTTCTTGATCTAGTACAAAGGGAATACCAGGGAAGGAATCAAAAGAGATTGAAATATTCCTTATAATATATAGTAGAATGGAGTTGCTGGGAGAAAGAATCATTCTATATATAAGGTAGAAAGTGTTATATGCTACATGACCAGGACATGCCTTGTTACCTATGGGAAGAGACATGTAGTACAATAGAATACACATAGAAAAAATCTCCACACAATATGCTAGGGAAGATGACACCAGAGGAAGCTTTCATAGGGAAGAAGCTAGATATTAGTCGCTTCAATATATTTGGAAGTTTGATATATTTTCATATTCCAAGTGATACACATGTACTAAGTAAGATCTGACTATAGATATGGGGTACTTTGTTTGGTATAGTAAAACCTCAAAGGAATATAGGAATTTTCTTCCAAACACTAGAAGAGTTATACTCAGATGTGATGTTAAGCTCATGGAGGAAAAGGCATTTAGAAGGTATAAATATTTTCTACTAGATGATCAAAGTGAGTAGCTGATAAAAGCTACAAGGATAAATCGACCAAGTCAAAGGCATCAAATCTCAAGTATAGTTACTAGTACAAAGTAGGATCATGTGGTGAAGATTCACAAAATATGGAAAAGCCGGTGCAACATGAAATGCATCAAGAAGATATAGAGGCTGATATTCCATCCTCTGTAGTTGTAAATAGGAACCATGAGGTTTAAAAAAGGCGTAGGGATACTCAAGAAATTATGGGAGATCTTAGAAAGAGTATGAGATAGTAGAGACAACTAGCCAATTTTATATGCATGATAGAAAGTTAATATTTGATTAGTGTCTTGTCTGATATAGAGTATTCTCACATATATGGATAAATGATAGCTCATGAGGCATGGAAAAAGCTAGAAGCTATTAGTAAAGGTGACAGGTATGTTAAGCAATCTGAGTTGTAGGGTCTTTAAGGGAAGTATGAAGATATAAGGGTGAGTGAAAGTGAACTATTTCACCATTTATGTAGAGAGTGAATGATATAGTTTGTTCAATTATAATTAGAGATGGCACCTTAAGTGATTTAGAGGTCAGTGGTCGACCAATGATTTGATGTGGAAACAACTAACTATCCCTTTTCTTTGAAACAATGCCCTTATATCTTCCTTAAGTGTAACTAAAACAATGACCCAACCCACTCAACCTTTTATCAGATAATAATAATTCAAAAGGCTTAACCCACTAAACTCCACACCTTTGGATTGGCAAGACTAATTTTCTAATTGAGAATGACAAGATCTAGTAGCTCAGTTGATAACACAAATTTTTCAATTGTTGGTCAACACTGGTGCAGGAGCACCAAGGTCACAAGTAGGAGGCGAGATGAGTAGTTGGGACATTGATGGATCCTTAGGTGGATTGGAAGACAAATGGCCTTCTAAGGTCATTAAAACTTTTAATGAGTTTAATCATGGACATGTGATCTTGTTTTGATCATAGATTGATCATATTGTAATGAAAGCTTTAACGTAAGCCTTAATGGCATTATTGAGCCTACAAGGTACCTAGGGGTCACTAAGAATGGATTTGGATTGATCCTAGGTTAGGGGTGGATAGAAAAGACCTATAAAGGTCTTGAATAATTTAATAATGCTATCAAAGCCTCTAAAAGATGTAAAAGACACTAAAAGTGCAATATTTTGTAAAAGCCAAAATGGGCTTAATGGAGTCATGTAAGGGGTTCAAAGGGTGGATATTAGTTTTGTTTTATCTTTTGTGTTTAATAAGGTCTCAAATGACTATATTAATGTAATGGGATAGTCATGTAGCAGGGAAGATCAAAAACTTGTCAATTGACAACTAAAAGTGTCAATTTGACAACAAAATAAGGTGATTAATGCACAAAGGTGGTTAGAGGGGTAGTTAGAGAGGTTTCATTTGGTTTTGAGAGTCTAAATGAGTTTAAAACCTCATTCACACATGTGGGAGACAATTTTGGATAGTCTAAATTGATTGGTAATGTATGAGTTTCGAAGTTTGAGCAATGAATGCATAGTTTTCCCTGAAATTTTGATCAAAAATCTAAACTTGTAACTGTTGTAATTTCGTTTTCATAGTACCTTTTGATCTGATTCTTTTTGGAGGTGATAGAAAAAAATGTTAACTTTCATTTAGAATTGGTATGAAGGTTTAATCAATCGTTTTGTATTTTTCATATTGACTATCCTAAAATCTGCTGTAGGTGACAGTTTAAGAGGGGTTTGAGAGTCATTTTGTGAATCTGACCCATTCTACTTTATGTGATTACTAGGGCTTTTGGAATGGGTCAGGAATATTTTAAAATATGTTCTTTAATAATTCATGTGTAGGGAAGAACTTGGAGTTGAGTTTTTGATGCCCAAGGGTATGGGGTTGAGTGAGAAAGAGTGCATAAAAAGGAGTATGTGATTGCTCCAAAGGTGAATTTAGTGTTTTCTCCAAACAAGAGTTGAATTTTATGTTGGAAGTCATCTAATATAACCAAAGTTAAGGTTTTTGAACCATTTTTGGGTTCTAGAGACATTGCAAAGTAAGATTTCTAGAAAGCCCTAGGGTAAAGGGGCTAGAAAGGAGGGTTTTGTAAAAAACATTGTAAAGTTGATCATGACACCAAAAAAATAGAAGAATCCTTGCATTTGAGTCATGTATTAAGACTTTTTTGGGTCATGGGAGTTCCAGGAGTCAAGGGATTGTGATTTTCTTTGTAAATGACCTCAAACTAGGCCTAGTTGGCAGATTGAAATAGCCAGTTTTGAGTGATATTTTACAAAACAAGTGTAGTTAGTTTTGGAGTATATTTTAGAGTGAGAAAAAGGGTATTTTAATCACCCAATAGTTTAGGAATTTAGTTGGGAAATTTTGGAGAAAACAACAAATTAGTTACTGGCAAGGGCTAGTTGGAACAAGCCTAGAAGAGGTGAAATTGACAAAGTGTAAGAGATGAGTTGCTGAGAGTGTGCAAGGAGTTGGAACATGTTAGATGGGATGTGTTGAGATGATCCAAGGTGTTGGGGTCATGGTATGAAGCCAAGGACGAGTTTTGGTATGTTGGAGGCACCAGGGTACACTAGGTGCATGGTGAACAATGTTAGTGTTTAGAAGAAAAAATGAAGATTTGGGTTATAACCTCTTAGACATGGTTGTAAGAAGATGTTACCAAGTTAGAGACCTCCTTTTGAACCCTAGTAGAGTCTGATTCCTTGGGTAGATTCCAAGAATACAAGAGAATCCCAGAGTTGAGTTGTGGTTTCTAGGGGAATATAGGAGGGCTCTACATCAAACACACACACTTGTTGTATAGTCACAGATATTGTGATCATTCATGAACTTGAACAACTAACACCATGTTAGAAATAGTGTTGTGAAAAAGGACTACAAGATAGAGGGAAATGGCCATCAAATATGCATGATTTAAATAGCTACATTAAATAACCCTTTACTTCATAAATCACTTTAACTCAATCATTACGTTGTATAGACAACCTCATCATATGTCACTTGAACAAACCTATCATGTACAACATGAGGGAAAAATCCACAAAATTAAATCTTAAAATGTTACAAACCTATCATCAGATCGAGACCTATTTTCCTTCTTACTTTTTGATGATTGTGATCCTCTGCAATTCCAGGCATAAGATGATTAACACACAATGGTAATTGAAAAAAAAGCACTAATAAATATTGAGGATGTGAATTGATAATACCCTTTCACAGATGATTTTGGCATCTCACCCTTTATCACTGGTGCTTTGACTTTATTAGCCCTCTTCTTTGGTGACCTGCAAATGAAGAATTAGCACAGTAAAAAATCTAAGATAAGATTAATCCACTAAAGTTAGAGAATGACAAAAATTTAATTTGGCTTGTGATTAAGAATTATCCATTTTTACAAATCCTTGCTTTCCAAGTTGTATGATAACCCTTGCTTGGTGAGTATTGAAAACTTCTCCCATTATATCCTTGCTTTTGCTAGTTTGGAGTTTCTGGTTACATGCACACAATCATGATTTTACATCACAAAGCATTCACATTCTAACAATTTTCATGTTCTTTCATTACATTTTGATCTAAACAAAAAAATCTAAACTTTCACTTATTCAAACGACTAATCTAAAAATGGGTCCTATTAAAGAATCTAATATAAATTCAAATAATGTATCTAGATTCTAAATAAATCAAAACATAAAATTTATGATTTAAACTAAATCTCATCACTTACACATCATAACAATACGGTCCACCTTAGTCATGTGGATAGCCTTGGGGAAGAGGTTGCAACATTTTATTTGGATCCAATTGATCACTCTTTCTCTCTCTCCCTCTCTCCCTATTCAATCTAATGAGCCAACTTGATCTGCTCGACATTTTAATGTCTCAAGTATTGCTTTGTGGTCTGACTTGCGAACTTTCCAAAGAATCTTATTATGTGGTTTTCCACCATATTTTATCAAGTGGACATTTGATGTGACAACAAGGTTTGAATAATGAAGAACCTTCCTCTCTATTTTCCAATCCTCTAATAACCACAAGTTAGGGTTCTTCATAGAATATCGTCTAAGCCATGTGCCGATTACAACCACCGCACTGACATGGTACTCTAAACCTTCACCATCTATAACCGAGTGATCCAATTTTTGATTGGCTTGGACACAATGACACAAATAATAATCTATCCCTTCTTCATTGTCTTTAGGTGCAATAACAACAAAAACATGGCCTACAGTGACAAATGTACAAAATGTGGTCATTAATTCAGAAAATACTTGGGTAAAAGTTATAAAGTTACATAATGAAATTATAAAGATATATAAATATATATTGCCAAGTTGCACTAGATCTGATAAACGGTCAAAGTCAATAGACGAATCCATCTCTACCATTTCCAATGCTTGTGGGGGATGATAGGTGTCAATTGGGTCCAAAACTCATATATCCCATTTGTCCACCCATTTAGTTGACTTACAGTCATCCCAATTTTCCTCTACAGATGATGGACAATAGCATGCCATTTTTTGTGTGTGGATACTCCATGAACCTGCATTAGAGCTTCTAAAATAGTGTAACTCACTAGATCCTATTAGTGTGCAACAATCCTGATATGGTACAATGTTAGTATTAATTTACGAACCGTAGACTCACCTTCCTTACCTAGACCCATTGTAGCATTACACTATTGGACAATAGATTTTACATCTATCAATATTGCTCCATCTTTGTACTTTAGTTCTTCATGAGCCAAGGCTCTTTTGATGCATGTGCCTACACCATTGTGCTCTCCCTTACCATGACTAGCCTCTATGAAATTTCACATATATTGAATTCTACACAACTTGTGCATCCTGCTCAACCAATAGAACATCTGTGCATTCTTGAATTGAAATGTGCAATTGTCTAACCAAATAATGTGCTGATGATATGATATGCCCTTGTTAGCCAAATCTCCATTAAATAGTTGAAAATAACCATGTACAAACTTCGTAGAATGTGATTGATCATCGTTGATGTAAAAATGGTACTCCCTTAAAATCTTCCTATCATCCTCTGTACTTGTAAGTGAATGCATGAATGTTATGTGAACAAATATGGAATCCTGTTGAGAAGTATAATACTTTTCTTGCACCTCATTTTGTGGTTGTAGTGTGTAGTTCTCCGCAAAATCTATAACCGAAACAATGGTATCTAGTGGAAACGTATCCTTGCACAACTTGAATTGAAAATCTAGCCATCAAGCTCTATGGGTATGCCTTGCATACTCATAAATAATCTTTTCATAAAGAATCTTCATGAACTCATATACTAGAATCTTTTCAATGACTAAATCACATTTTTTACCATGTTTTCCAACCTTTAGAGCATATGTCACTGTCTTAAATTTTTCGTAATCTACTATTTCATTTCCGATTGCGTATGTACTATCCATATTTTGACAAGTTGATAAAAGTTGCAAAGAACCACAAAATAAGCACATACCATCCAAGCATGATGTCTTCTAAAATTGTTTTTTTTTTTAGGCAAAAGTGGCAAGCCACTATATTATATTGATAAATCTGGTTCAAAAAAGGTCAACTAGGAAAGAACTAGTAAGAAAACCTAGCATCATCCCTTATATTTACATCGATCATAATTATTGGATTTACAAATAAGAAAATATGCTTCCTCCATTGAGGCATTGACTCATAAACTAGTAGTAAGCATATTTCTTTTACAACATCATTTCAATATTTCAAAATAACAAAATTGACACAAAATTCAAAACATGATCTTTCACTAATCATTCTTCCATGTCATTGCTACCTTTGAAGTCCCTGCACACAGCATCTTTAGAATCATTACCGACCATTGAATATTAATCCTTTCTAATAGTAATCGAAGCATCGCATCTCCAACATGTCTTGTGATAAAAGGTCAGGAAGAGCCTAGTCCATGCTTTGATATTCCAAACTGTCAAGTTCATATGGATTATGATATAAGCTCCAGGGCCATCCTTACGTGCAAGGGGCTGACTATAATCATATGAAATCCCTGGCTACTATTGAGTAAAATAAGGTTGAATCTACCCGCCTCCTCCATTGGAGCAGTCTGCAATTTGACACTTTTTCCAGACTTAATGCTGCTCCAATAGGCAACTTATGACTTACTTTGAATCAACTTAGATCTGCTATGACTGGTTGTGAACTTCTACAGCACTCTTCTCAGCATCTTTAACCTATTCAACCCCTATAATCTTCCTCTAAATTCAAATGGCTCAATTCTGTGCTAAACTAGTCTTGTATGACATGAAACACTCTTGCCAAATGCTACAGAAATCTCAGAAATAATATGCCTAATACTCTGTTGTTACACAAGTGGAAATAGTTTACTATTTTTGCACAAGTGTTGCCATAGACATAAAAATTTGGTACTCTATTTTTGCACAAGTGTTGCCATAGTCCTTCCTTAATGAGATCATATCTCATAACATGTCATGCTATTTATTGTTTTTCTTATCCATATCAACAAGCTTTCTTAATCCCTCATGATCTTCGATGATTGATTGTGGGTTAAAAGATTTGAAAGAAATCCCATTGCATCCTATATTAGAAAGGTGATCTGCCACTCGATTGCCTTCCTGAAAGATATGTGAAATACATACATCTTGGAGTTCATCTAATTGCTTCCATACCTGATTGAAAATGTATTTTATTTTCCAGGAATGTATTTTTATATGGATGCAAGAATTAATTATGACTACAGAATCTCCTTCAATGTGTAATCTTTGGTATTTCCCTTGCTTTGCAAGGATCAAACTAGCTAAAAGGGCTTGCAATTTTTCCATGTTATTAGTTCCTTCTGGCAGAGGACATGTAATTATAGCCACTACTAGACCTTGTGAATCCCGAATACATGCACCCAATCCGAAAGGGCATGGATTTCCTCTAGAAGCCCCATCAAAGTTCAATTTCCAAAATCCTAGCGACGGAGTTGTCCAGTGAGTTGTAGATCGAGAAGCTAAAGAGTGGCTTGACTGATTGATTTTCCAACCACTGGGAATGAATAATTTCTTCCATTGTTGAATGATAATGGAGTCCCATGCTGTGACAGTAGGATTGAATTTTGACTGATGTAAACTCAAATTTGTTACCTCTGAAATTGATCCCTCCAACCCCTCTAGGATTTTGTCAACTGTAGAAGCCTCTTTCCTGAAAATACGTTTATTCTTTTCCCACCAAATAGCCCACATAACTGATGTCGGGATACATTTCCAAATGTTTGCAAATAGTGAATCTTTATATAAGACAGGCCAAGATTGAATAAAGTCCCAAATATTATTTTGAATAGGAGTATTGTAGTTCAGCTTTTGTAGTATGAAGGTCCAGCATGTGTTAGCAAATGGACATGTAAGGAGAAGATGATCCACAGTCTCTTCACATTCGTTGCAAAATATACAATTAAAACGTGGTGTAATGTGCAGCCTACTAAGCCTATCACTGGTCAAGATCCTATGCTTTAGTGCTAACCATGCAAAGCTTCCTGCTTTTGGAAGCACAACATTATTCCAACAAAATCAAAAAGCTCTACAAGAAGGTTTATTCAAAATATTTTGAAGTAAAACTCTATAACCATCCTTAATTGTATAATTGCCCTCCTTATTTAGAGCCCAAATTATCTTATCAGCTGATCCTGAGAAAAAAAAAATCTTACACTCAAGCAAAGCCCTAAATTGTTTGATTTCGTGAAGAGATAATGGCAGTTCCCCCAGATTTTTCCATTTAACTTTGCCTGATGTTGAACACACATTATCTACAAATTGATTGAGTTGGGTCCCCCAAAAACATTCTGAAACATTAATAGTTGTGTGAGAAGCTGAATTAATTAATAGAGGTTGTCCACTCCATGAGTCCCTCCAAAAGTTAACCTTACTTCCATTTTTCATGTCCCAAGTAACATACTTTAATACTATGTTTCCTGAAGACATCATGAAATCCCAGATGACAGACCCTTTTGATGAGATTTTGATTTTGAGTCTTGTAAAATTGTTGTTCATCCCCTATTTCACATAAAATATTGGATATGATTTCTCTTGAAGATCTTAGTGGCTCATTCATGTCAGAATCCTGCAAAATAAATTGAGAATGCAAAAATACGCATATATGCCTAAAAATATCAAAATGGTTAAAAAATTCAATATGTATCCTACAACAAAAAGTTGTGCATGTGTGATTTATCTTCACATAAAAAGGTTTACCCATCTCAAAAAAAATTTGACTTATTCGAATTTGAGGATACATATCAATAAATTTTGCAAAAAATTGTGTCTGAGTTGAGTCCAAAAAATGTTTCGCATGTTGGTCACGATTTTGGCTACCAATCCTCCTTCTTACAACATCTCTTTGATTAGGGGAAACACGTGTGTTATTTTTCTAAAAATCTTCGATCAATGATTTCAAAGCTTCACTAATTTCTTTATCCTTTCAAGGTAGTCTACCGCTAAATGTCCATAACTCATTTTTGTTGGATCTTCCAATCTCTCACATCTTAGCATGGCCCTCCTTAGAGTACCTCTACCAATTTTTAATGTTTTGCTTGTCTTTCTCATGAGTCGAGATTTCTTCATTTGGCTACTTACTATTGTTGATGAAAGTACTCGTCTTGTGATATTACTATATTTGGTGTGTGATTTAGAATCCACTTTGTCATAAGCACTCATTAGATTCTTTATAATACTTTTTTCATTTGAATCGTCCATCGTTCTTAGCCCAAGAATCTTCATGATAGGCCTAAATTTCAAATTCCTCATCATTTCAACAAATAATTGGCATTGACCTGTAATATTTAATTTTTCAAAAAATAATCTCCACATACAATTTACTTTTCTTTGACAAGTACGCTTGCTAATCTTGTCAGGCATTGATTTCAAAATGTTAGTACCAATATCAATCAAATATTTTGGTCTTCTAAAATGAATTCTAGAAGGTGTTATAATCTCTTCAATTCCCTCAACATTTTGAACATCAACATAAGGTTGAGTGTGTTGTGTACCTTGAACCGAAGATGATGTGCCTTGGCAATAAGATGCAAAAGATGGAATATCACCTACTTGATGTGTTGATGGTGCGCCTTCAACATGACATGATGGAGTGTGAGAGGATGATATGACTTCAACATTGGAAGATGGTGTAGCAGACGATATGACTTCAACATTGGAAGATGGTGTAGCAGACGATATGACTCCAACATTGGAAGATGGTGTAGCTTCAAAATTCAATTGTCTTCTTGAGCGTAACAATCTCATTCGTTCTCTTTGTCTTTCCAATTCTTCCTCTTTATTTCTTTGTACTGATGGTTCTTGATCCTCTTCGAAAGTCAATTCTTCATTATTGCTTTGAATTTTCTTTGTTCACGTAGTAATTTCATTTTATCTCTTTTAATTGCCAAATCTCTCTCCCTATCTTCATTTGTTTGAGTTTTTGGTTTCTTCTTTGGCATGATGATGATTTCTTCATGTCAAATTATTTAAACATCAGAATTACTTAAATTGTGTAAATTACAAATTATTCAAATACATATAAAAATTATAATTATTTGAATGAATACACAATCTATATATCAAACAACTTGTCAAATTTCTAACCATTTCGAAATAACATTTCATTCAAACATACAATTTTCAATGAATTCACTATATATTAAACAACATGTCAAATTATAATCAAATTTGTATCTATATATCAACAAACAATATTTAAAATGGATTGGCGCACTAACCTTTTCTATACAAGGAATATTCAAAAAGTCTTCAAATCATGTCTCCAATGATTGAATTTGGTGTTTGCTAGCTTCAAAAAGTGTTGAAATAGTGTTTTCTATGTTGAAACTCGTGATTTCTATCAGAATAACAGAGTGCACAATAGACCAAAAGTAGAGAATGGATGAAATAGGCCTTAAAGTTGCTTTTTGACCATTTTTAGGTGATTTCACATAGTGCATATGCCCTATAGTGCATACGCACTATAAAGCACATACGCACTATGTGAAAACACATAACTCTCCATCCTCCCTACTCTCTCTCTCTCTCTCTCCCTACTTTCTCTCCCCTCTCCCATCCCCTACTCTCTCTCTCTCTCCCTCTCCCATCGCCTACTTTCTCTTGCTCTCTCACCCTCTCTCCTCTCCCATCCCCTACTCTTTAGTTCTCTCACACACACTCCCATCCTCCTTCTCCCACTACCTACTATCTCTCTCTCTCCCCCATCCCCTACTCTCTCTCATACTCTCTGCCATCCCCTACTCTCACTCTCTCTCTCTCTCTCCCATCTTGTTCTCTCTCTCTGCCACCTCCTACTCTCTCTCACACTCTCTCCCATCCCCTACTATCTCTTACATACACTCCCATCCCCCCCTCTCTCTCCCTCTCCCACCACCTAGTCTCTCTCTCCCCCCTCTCCCATCCCCTAAACTCTCTCTTTTACAGACACACACTCCCATCCCCCCTCTCTCTCTCTCCTCTCCCATCCCCTACTCTCTAGATCTCTCACACACACTCCCATCCCCTCTCTCTCTCCCACTACCTACTATCTCTCTCAAGTTCTCTCTCTCCCTCTCTACTCTCTCTCTCCCATCCTTTCACTATGTCTCTCTCATCTTGTACTCTCTCTCTGCCACCTCCTACTCTCTCTCACACTCTCTCCCATCCCCTACTATCTCTTACATACACTCCCATCCCCCCCTCTCTCTCCCTCTCCCACCACCTAGTCTCTATCTCACACTCTCTCCCATCCCCTACTATCTCTTACATACACTCCCATCCCCCCCTCTCTCTCCCTCTCCCACCACCTAGTCTCTCTCTCCCCCCTCTCCCATCCCCTAAACTCTCTCTTTTATAGACACACACTCCCATCCCCCCTCTCTCTCTCTCCTCTCCCATCCCCTACTCTCTAGATCTCTCACACACACTCCCATCCCCTCTCTCTCTCCCACTGCCTACTATCTCTCTCAAGTTCTCTCTCTCCCTCTCTACTCTCTCTCTCCCATCCCCCATTCTTACTCTCTCTCTCCAATCCCCAACTCTCTCTCTCACTCGCTCCCATCCCCTACTCTCTGTCACACTCTCTCCCATCCTTTCACTATGTCTCTCTCATCTTGTACTCTCTCTCTGCCACCTCCTACTCTCTCTCACTCTTTCCCATCCTTTTACTCTGTCTCTCCCATCATGTACTCTCTCTACCACTCCCTACTCTCTTTCACACTCTTACACTCTCTCCCATCCCCTACTCTCTCTTTCATAGACACAAACACAAACACACTCCCATCCCTCTCTCTCTTCTCTCCCATCCCCTACTCTCTAGATTTGTCACACACACTCCCATCCTGCTCTCTCTATCTCCCTCTCCCTTCTCTCCCATCCCCTACTCTCTCTGTCTCTCACTCTCTCCCATCCCCTACTCTCTCTTACGCACACTCACATCCCCCCTCTCTCCCTCTCCCACTCCCTCTCCCACCACCTAGTCTCTCTCTCCCATCCACTACTCTCTCTCTATCTCTCGGGCTACTCTCTCTCTCTCCCCCTTCTCCCATCCCCTAAACTCTCTCTTTTATAGATACACACTCCCATCCCCCTCTCTCTCTCCCCTCTCCCATTCCTTACTCTCTAGATCTCTCACATGCACTCCCATCCCTCTCTCTCCTCCTCTCCCACTCCTCCCACTGCCTACTATCTCTCTCTCAATTTCGCTCTTTCCCTCTCTACTCTCTCTCTCTCTCCCATCCCCTACTCTTACTCTCTCTCTCCTATTCCCAACTCTCTCACACTCTCTCACATCCCCTACTCTCTCACACACTCTCTCCCATCCTTTCACTCTGTCTCTCCCATCCCATACTCTCTCTCTGCTAACCCTACTCTCTCTCTCACTCTCTCCCATCCTTTCACTCTGTCTCTCCCATCTCGTACTCTCTCTCTCTCTACCACTCCTACTCTCTCTCACTCTCTCCCATCCCCTACTCTCTCTTTTATAGACACACACACACTCCCATCCCCCCTCTCTCTCTTCTCTCTCATCCCCTACTCTCTAGATCTATCACACACACTCCCATCCCCCTCTCTCTATCTCCCTCTCCCTACTCTCTCTCACACTCTCTCCTATCCCTTACTCTCTCTCATAGTCTTTCACATCCTTTACTCTCACTCTCTCCCTCTCCCACCACCTACTCTCTATCCTCCATCCCCTACTCTCTCTCTCCCCTCTCCCATCCCCTACTCTCTCTCTCTTTCATAGACACACACACTCTTATCCCCCCACTCTCTTCTCTCCCATCCCCTACTCTCTAGATTTGTCACACACACTCCCATCCCCCCTATCTCTCTCCCTCTCCCTCTCCCACTCCCTTTCCTATCACATACTATCTCTCTCTCAAGTTTGCCCTCTCCCTCTCTACTCCCTCTCTCTCCCATCCCTCTCTCTCTCTCTCTCTCTCTCTCTCTCTCTCTCTCTCTCTCTCTCTCTCTCCCCCCCCCCCCATCCCTTACTCTCTCACTCTCTCTCTCTTCCATCCCCTACTCTCTCACACTCTCCCATCCCCTAATCTCACTCTCTCTCTCTCCCATCCCGTACGAGCTCTCTTTTCCACCACCTACTCTCTCTCACACTCTCACACTCTCTCCCATCCCCTACTCTATCTCTCTTACACACATTCCCATTCCCTCTCTCTCTCTCCTTCTCCCACTCCCTCTCCCACCGCCTACTCTCTCTCCCCCATCCCATACTCTCTCTCTCCCCTCTCCCATCCCCTACTCTCTCTCTTTCATAGACACACACACTCCCATCCCCCTCTCTCTCTCTCTCTCTCGTCTCCCATCCCCTACTCTCTAGATTTGTCACACACACTCCTATCCCCCTCTCTCTCCCTCTCCCACTCTCTCATGCACTGCCTACTATCTCTCTCTCAAGTACTCTCTCTCCCTCTCTACTTTCTCTCTACCATCCCCTACTCTCACTCTCTCTCTCTTCCATCCCCTACTCTCTCTCTCTCTCTCTCTGATTTTGTACAAGCTCTCTCTGCCACCCTGTACTCTCTCTCAAACTCTCACACTCTCTCCCATCCCCTACTCTATCTCTCTTATACACATTCCAATTCCCCCCTCTCTCTCTCTCATGCGCACTCCCTCTCCCACTACCTACTCTCTCCCATCCCCTACTCTACCTCTCTTACACACTTCCATTCCCCCTCTCTCTCCCTCCCACTCCCTCTCCCACCGCATACTATCTCTCTCTCACTCTCTCCCTCTCTCTCCCACCCCCTACTCTCACTCTCTCTTTGTCACCCCTACTCTCTCTCTCTCACTCTCACACTCTCTCCCATCCCCTACTTTCTCTCTTACACACATCCCATCCCCCCTCTCTCCCTCTCCCAACTCCCTCTGCTATTGCATGCTCTCTTTCTCTCCCATCCCCTACTCTCTCTCTATCTCTCTCTCCCCTCTCTCATTCCCTACTCTCTCTCTTTCACACACACACCCATCCCCCCTCTCTCCTCTCCCATCCCCTACTTTATCTCTGACTCGCTCTCCCTCTCTCACTCCCTCTCCCACCCCCCTTCTCTCTCTCTCTCTCTCTCTCCTCTCTCTCTCTCTCTCTCTCTCTCTCTCTCTCTCTCTCTCTCTCTCTCTCACACACACACACACACACACACTCACTCTCTCCCTCTCTACTCTCTCTTTGCTACCCCCTACTACTCTCACATTTTCACACTCTCTCCTATCCCTTACTCTTTCTCTCTTTCTCTCTTACACACATTTCCATCCCCCCTCTCTCCCCCTCTCCAACTCCCTCTCCCATCGCCTACTCTCTCTCGAGCTACTCTGTCTCCCCCCTCTGCCATTCCCTTTTCTCTCTCTCTTTCACACACATGCACTCCCATCCTCCTCTCTCTTGCTCTCACTCTCCCACTCCATCTCCCACCGCTTACTCTCTCTCCCCCATCCCTTACTCTCAATCTCTCTCTCTCACTTCCTCTCTCTCCCATCCCCTACTTTCATTCTCTCTCCCCCATCCTGTACTCTCTCTTTTCTACCCCTACTCTTTCTCACACTTCCTCTCTCTCCCATCTTTTACTCTCTCTGGCACAGCTACTCTCTCACACTTCCTCTCTCTCCCATCCCGTACTCTCTCTACCACCCCTACTCTTTCTCACTTCCTCTCTCCCATCCCACAGTCTCTCCCCTCTCCCATCCCCTACTTTCTCTCTATCTCTTTCTCTCATGCACACAGACACACATAACCATTCCCCCCCAGCTCTCTCTTGGTCTTTCTTTGCAATTAAGGCCTCAATAGTGTGTGTGCCCTATAGTGTGCACGCGCTACTGAGAATTCAAATGGTTCTAATAGCATGTGCGCGCTATAGGGAGCAAGTGCTATTGAAAGATTTGCATTAAAACCAAGCCTAAGGTTTGGTTTTGCCTTGGAGATCCAACCCAAAGGTTTGGAGCTTATAAACAAGTCTAAGATGTGTTTTCTAGAAAACATACAAAAAATGATTAATTTTTCTTGTGTGCTCTCCTTCAAGATTCCTCGTGGTTGGGTATTGATAAGATCAGGTTACATGGTATTATAGGTCTCTGTGTTAGCTATCTAACCATATAATTTATTTGTAATTTGAACTATTTCAAGCCTTTAATCTATAATTTCTTTTGAATGTATGTTCATTTTTTGTCAAAAAGCACCATGTACTAATTGGGCTATAGATTTTAGCTCGTTCATCGAATTTTGCAACAACTTACTTTTTTAGAAACTAGACTCCATTCTACACACTTTGAAAAAAAAAAGAGTTTTGATTTTAGATTAGCTTTCAATTATTTCTAGGGGGAGCACACAGATATTTCACATTTTTGGGATGTGTTTAGTTTTAAAAAATCATTAAAAAAAAATACACATTATAAAATTACTCAAAAAATCTGGGATAAACTACATAGTATTAAGTAACTTTTGACCAGAGCGACTAAAGAATTTCAAAAAAAAAGTTAAAATTTTATGGGGGCCACACTTTGTACTGTGTTATGTTTTTTTGGAATAAATAGTACAACTTTTTGTGGCCCCCTTTTTTTAGGACCTAAAAATAAACCATTTTGAAAAAATAAATAGTAGTTTAGAAACTAGATTCAAAGGACTACATCTTTTGTTTTTATCATATCTTAAAATTTTGAGCATAACTATCCTCAAATTCTTGTTGAAGTTCAAAAATTGTTGATTTCAGGAAAAAGGTGTCCACCTATACCCCCCTTTTGGCACCACAACTTGGTGCACTTACCCCCTAGAGGCTAGATAAAAATCATGTAATCATATATAGAATGTAAATGATGCGAGCATAGTAAGGATAATAATATGGAATCAACTATAGAATAAAAAGGATGCAAACAAGTTAAATGATCATGTAAGCACGTATAGAATATGTAGGATACAATCATTATAATAATATGCACCATGTCATTATGATGTGTGTGTGTGTGTGTGTGTGTGTGTGTGTGTGTGTGTGAGAGAGAGAGAGAGATCCTAATAGTTAAACATGATTAGAATATTTAAGATAATAAGCATGGAAAAATACAAGATACTTCTCACCATAGACAAAAGGACATATAAAGACATTGTATGTAGACACTAAATGTAAAATATACTAGTCTAATAAGAATAATAACAACATATCAACATTATTAGGCTTAGGGCATATGCACTGAGTTGTGGTGCCAAAAAGGTGACAAGTAATTTTTTTTTCCTATTTTAAATAGCGCGCACGTGCTATGGCTTGGGCAACACAAGCCATAGTGCGTGCACGTTATTTAAAAAATTAGAAGTATATATGATGGGCTATAGACCCACAACTCATCATTTTCATCAGTATTTTCTTCTACTCCTACAGCGAGCAGCGCATACGCGAGTTGAAGACTTAACATTTTCACCACCATTTGCCAAAATTCCTCCTCATCAATGAAATCTAAGACCACAAGCACACTCACGACAATGTCGTAAGTGATATAAACCTAACTTTGCATTGTTTGATATATTTTTCATATTGTTTTGTAAGTTTTTTATATTCTTTTGTAGGGTTTTTACAAATTTCATTTAGATTTGTTTATTTATTTGGATTTCAATTGATTTTTTATCAGAAAATGTTCATAATCAACCAAAAAATCCACAAGAACATAAAAACCCTCAAGAACCCCAAAACCAAAACCCTCCTCAAGAAGAACAACAAATTCCACAACCTGAACCAATTGCAAGACCTCCACCAGGCACACAAGAAAATATAATAAATGAAATAGTGAGAGGCAAAATTGAATTAGAAAGACTCATTGCTCAATTGAAAGAATTCGAACAAATCAATCCAATGAGGGCTCAATTGGCATCATCCCTCAAATCCATTAACACCTAGATAGCCTCAGTTATTGGTCAGTTAGATATTTGGCGGGTTAAGAGGGATGAACAAAAAAGATTTTATGCAAATAAATTGTCATATGAAGATGTTAAAAAAAAAGAAATACCAAAAGGTAGTATATGTGCATTATTTAGAAAACATAGTGAGAAAAATACTATTATAGAGGGTACTAAATGATTCCCCATCCATTGGTGCATACACGACGCTATTAGAAATAATTTTTGGGATAGATGGTGGATGGTTTTTGATGCCCCTCCTTGCAACAATCACGAGGTCCCCATGTATTTTTTGAAGAAATTATATTGTGATTTTATCCTTAGGGAGATCCCCAATTATTTTGATATATTAGACTCCCAAGGTAGAGGTGGGGGGTCATCATTTGAGAGGTCGGGAGCACGTCGTGACCCTAATGTAGTTAGGGCACCTGTGGTCAAGCCACAGCGCGAGCATGTGACTATTCCTTCAGTTGTGAAGGAAAATTTAGAGGCCAACACTCTAGGGACCATTAATGCTTTGACATAGACCCTCATCCATTCCATGAGCCCATTAGTTGAGGGGGAGCCTTCTATGCATCGTGGTCACATGTGTACTTCATGCGGATCCCTATGCACATTTGGCACTCATGCTGGAGATGGTGCAGATGATGGACTTGTCACCGATCAGTTCCTGAACGAGACATTTGGCATTGACACACGGGTAAATTACAATTTATAATTTACTAATTTGATCACATTTATATGTATAGTTAATGATTAATTAATTAGCATCTATTGACATTGTTCAAAATTCAGGGTCAAAGTGTTGTTGGGCCTAGCAGCGATCCTCCAGGCCCATTTTTTGTCCCTTCCACGAGTCCTGAGGTATGTATCGATTTAATCATTTTTATTAATACATCTATTTATTATGTAATCATATTAAGGATTGGCAAAAAAAAATTATGCATGTGCATCAGTTATCCACAAGACCCTCAACCTTTACCACAGACTCGGAGCATAGACATCATACGAGCTTCACACAGGTACAGTTGTTTCATGTTAATTTAATTCATTTGATTATATTTATTTTGTGTTTCATGTTAGATGTAACGTGTATTGTATGGCATGCATCTCATGATGTCGGACACACCTCCTCATCTACGACAGTCTGTTGATAGTGGAGTGGCCGCAGCTGTGGCTAGCTCACAGCCACTGATGGAGGTATGAAAGAATTTTCTTCATTTTAGTTGTTGTTTATAATAGTTACTCTCAAAATTTCTAATGTTAACCTTTTTTTATATATTACTATAGCTTTTGTAGTTTTTACACAAGCAGTATGTATGTTAGGCCTACTGATACTCTTTTAATTATGGATAGAAACCTTGTTTTTGTTTTACTAAGTGGTAAGGGGTAGTTTTGTTTAATGGTTATCTGCTAATAGTAGGTTAGTTTGTTGTTAAAGGGTCAGCCCCCTAGTTTTGGCTACTTTTAATTCAAAAACTAAGAGTGAAGGTAGAAGTGGCAGTGAAAGAATTAGATAAAGAAGAACTAGGAGCACATATTGAAGTTAGAAGTAGAGAAGAAGTAGGAAAATCAAATAAAGGTATGAGGACTAAGAGTAGGAGATAATGAAATTAAAAGTAAAGATAGGAATAGAAGATTAGTTGTATTCCAAGTTGATTGCAACTAGGAGTAGGACCTACAAGATGGAAGTTATATGTTTTCTATAAATAATAGTCAAGTTTAAAGATATAATTGGTGATTAGATATACTCACCTTGGTCTAGTAGAGTCATAAGTGCAGGAGAATTTGTGTTTTAAATTAATATTATTCATAGGCCAAAGTCAAATGTTGAACTTGATAATAGAACTAGGCATATCCTTATGATTCAAAGAAACTATAGTTTTTGGAATCAACACCATCAACTCTCCTTCACTATTTCTTTAGGATGAATGAAACTAGCATAACAAAATTATACATTCTTTCATTCTCGTCCTCCTCCTCCTCTCATACAAAATAAACTTGGATAAGATAACTTACTAGAGTTTTGGATTCATAGCCCTTCTCTCTTCTTTTCATACTCTTATAGCTATGCTAGTGGGATAAATCATTGAGTATTTTCTTATCTTTTATTTTTGCTCTTTCTTTTCTCAAGTGATGACTTGACCTTTTGCTATAGCTTTTACAACACAATGCTTGAGATTGAGACATTTTCTTGAGTGAGGTCTCTTCAACTAGTTGACTTGGAATCTTAGTAAGCTTTAGGATTTTATTTTTCTTTTATTTATCCTTGAAAATGAATGTAATAGTTAATATTCTTAGTTTGGGAGCTTTTTTCCTTCAGCTTGGTGATATTTAATCTCCTTGTAATTTTCCCAAAATATTTACCTGTTTCTCTTTTTTTCTTCTACTTTATTGTGTGCATGAGGTGGACACATGCTTCCAATAAAGTGGGGACTACATGTATCATTTGAAAAAGTAAGAATACTTATTTGGTATTATTTTTAGCCCCATTTTAATATATATTATGGGTTCCTACATTGATTTCACACTCTCCTTTAAACACTTATTGGACCTTCAATTTATTATTTAAGTCCTATATTGATTCATTTTCTTTAAAAACTCAAGGTTACCCTTATCTATAAGTGTGCTTCTCTATTTCAACTTCAATCAAATAATTCCTTTCATTTATTGGACCTTATCTTACCATTTATGACACGTATTTTCTCTCTAAACCCAAAAATAAGTTGTTAGATCAAATTTCACACGCTCTAAATATCTTGGACCCACAATCAAAACCTAGGTTGGAATTGGTGGGTATAAGATGACTTTGGTGATATTTACTTGGGTACGATATTTTTGTTGGTGATATGTGTATTTATAAGTGATTATATTTATTGAATTGTTGTAGGGTCTCGTCACGCCTAACCGTCCATGAGAATTTGAGGTGAACTTACAGAGTGACTATTTGTTGGTGGTAAGAAAATAATTAATTTTGTGTGTACATATATTTGATTTCAACATATAATAAATATATTGATTCTTATCTACTTTCTTTGTATCAGTTGGAGCTGAAGAAGAGCCTCAACAAGAGGTCGAGTGAGTGTGTCAGGAGGGCTCCGTCATCTCCACTATCTCCCTCCACGTGATGGCAAAGGACGTCGAGAGACTTGTTTCCTTCCCCTCGTGGGAAGGAAAATATTTAGTTGATCTAGACATGTATATATAGGCATTAGTGGACATATTCGATACACATTTGATGTATATGACATTCTATATTTGATGTATGACATTTATTTGATGTATGACATTATTCGACTTATGACATTACTGGTTAATATATGATATGTTTGTTCATATATGACATATGATATGATATGTTTGTTCATATTTGTTCATGTATGACATTAAATTAGATATGTTCGTGTATGACATTAAATTAGATATGTGCATACATATGAAATTAAATTCAATACCTAATCTATTCAAAATTTTGATAGAATATTGATTAACAATAAACTTTATCATTGTTTAAACATAAGTTAAGAATTTTCAATATGTCATCGTCATATGATTTATGATCTTTTTCATGTTTAAAGTTTTCCTTCTCTATCATTTGTTTATCAAGTTTAATTCAATACCTAATTAGTTTGAATTTTTGATACAATATTGATTGGCAATAGACTTTATTAGGCAATATTTGTGGACCTCCTGACAATTGGTCACCTAAATGAGAACCTTGAGATTTATTAGGAACTCCATTAAAGAAATCAGTAGTTTGAAATTACTCTATCCAACAAAATAGTGGTCTACAAATATTAGAGAGATAGACTTAATATTTACCAAGTGGCCATCCAATGCCAAGTGTTGTGGATGTATCTCCATTCAAAGTTCAATCACATGTTAAATAATAGACATTTTAGGAGTAAGAATAAGTTATCTAACCTTATTAACATTCTTTTGTATGAGTTCCAAGTAAGGTATCAAGAGTGCTCAAAATTCAAGACTTTTTCTTCTCATCTTGTCCATGTCTTTACTTAAATCAACCTGGATTAACTAAGGTACCTCAATTAACTTAAAAATACTATTCTTTAAATCCTCATCAATATTTTTCAACTTTCTTTAAAATATATTGTGTCAAATGTAGTACATCACATAACTATTGGAGTAGGTGGATTATCTCCTTACGAATATTTTCTAGCTCGGTTGTAATACCACCAAGTTCAACTTGTTGAGCAGTAATGGATTCATTTAGTTTCTCCATAATCTTCTTCTCTATTCTTTTCTCTTCTAATTGTATCAAATTTTCATTAACATCAACATGAGGTGCATTTACCTATTTTACAAGTAAACTTAATTGATCAATCATTGGAGGTTTGTCATTGGCTGGTGCATCTAGAACATTTGTAATAAGATGTCCTTCACATCTTATAATACTTGTTTGTACTTCACTTCCTATCTTTCTCTTTTTCATCTTTCCCCTTCACAATTCTCCATAATTTATCATAGCATCAGAATCCAATTTTGTATGATCATAGATTGAAACTATGATAGCTTCATCTAATATTACCTTATCTCTTCTACTCTTTTTCATCTTTTTATTGTCTTGTAATGTGATTGATCTTGTATTCGGTGATATAATTGGTTGCACTAAAGCCATCTCCTCCTTAGATTTCTTATTTTTCTCATCAATTAAAGGTTTGTCTTACTTTACCAACTTTTTGTTGTGCAAATATTAGGCTATTTAGCTAGTGTTCCTATAACAACATTTGAAACAACAATTTTGTTTAGTTTTGATTATGTGTATACAACAGTTTTCATTATTATTTAAGGGAATAGTGATAGTTACTAATCCATGTAACCCCAATAATGTTTCCTTTTATTCATTACAATCCTATAATAGTTGATAATTTCTATAAGGATTTAACTAATTCTTACTTGGTTTTGCATAAGGTACCTATTAGTAAGTCATATTTTGCGAATAAGGACTCTAAGAAGAATTTTGATCCTTTGCAAAGCTATTCTCCACATCAAACTCCCATGCCTAATTCAATTCAAGTGTCTACTTGTAAGAGACAACAAAGAAAACCTAATGCTTAAAAGATTAAGGAGAAAATTGACCTTGGTATTCAAGCTACTCTGGAAAAAAATTTGATAGATAGCAAAAGGAAAAGGAGTGCAAAAGGCACTCCTTAGAAGAATGAGGGACCTTTCATCAAGTGTCAAACAAAAGATCTGCTCTATAATCTAACTTGATGCGGGTGGTGCTGATGTAATTTTGCTTCAAAAAAAAAAATTTCTCAATAATCATATTCTTCTATAATTGCAAAGTTGACTAAGTGGAACTCATTTCATGTTCATGTTGCAGGTGCTTCGGGTGGTTCATGTATTCTTTGGAACCATAAATCTTGCACTGCTATATATTCAGTCTTTTCCTAACTAGTGGCAAGTAGTTGTTACTAATTTTGGTATGTCATTCACAGTGCTCAATATATATGGCCCTACTTCTACATGTGATGATAAGACAAAACTTTTGGATTCCTATTCTTAGGCTATTTCCAACATTCAAGATGATAAATTTATTGTGCCTGGAGATTTCAATGGCATTCTATCTCGGGATGAGAAAATTGAAGGTATATTCCCCCTCTTCATAAAATGATAAATTTTTTGATTTTGTGAATAATAACACCCTCATTGATATCCCTCCTTCTAAAGGGGCATTTACATGGACCAATAAGGGACAAGAATTTCACCAAATTACTAGAGACTTGATAGGTTTCTTATTTCTCATGATTGATTCCTTTCAAATATTAATAATAATTCAGAAATCCACACTTTGGTTGCTTCAGATCATTTTGCCATTTCTCTATGTATTGAATCTAAGGTGAGTCCTAGTGGTAGTAAACCATTTTTTAAGTTTAAGCATTTGTGGTTTAGGCACTTGGATTTCTTGTCACTACTCAACCAATGTTGTCTGCTCCTTTTGTTAAGGAATCTAGAATGTATTAGCTTCACATGAAGCTTAGATAGGGTTTACCTAGCTACTTGGAGCTAACGGAGCAGACAGTTCGATCCCACGATGAAAGGTGAGAGAGATTTGGTAATTGGCAACTTTGTACTAGCCAACAATGCAAGTTTCAGCATCACCCGAGATGGCATTGTAAAATGAAAACGGAATGTGATCTCCAAAAAGTGAGAGAGGTTATTGTAGGTCTCTGCAACATGATCCTGTAGGAACTAGAATCGTATCCATACCTTGCACGAGCTCCGAGATATGCCCTGTCAAAGATCACAGCCCTATGGGATTTAGTGACCCTTGGGGACATTTTGGTTCAGCGTGCCCGAGAATTTTTGAGCCCTGAAGGGGGCAGGATGAGGTTGAGGATAGGGTTTACCTGGCCACCTAGAGCTAACAAAGCAGACAGTTTGATCCCACGACGAAAGGTGAGAGAGCTTTGTTAGTTGGCAACTTTGTACTAGCCAACACTGCAAGTTTCAGCATCACCCGAGATGGCATTGTAAAATGAAAATGGAATGTGATCTCCAAAAAATGAGAGAGGTTATTGTAGGTCTCTACAACACGGTCTAGTAGAAACTAGAATTGCATCCATACCTCGCACAAGCTTCGAGATATGCCCCATCAAAGATCGCAGCCCTATGGGATTTAGTGACCCTTGGGGACATTTTGGTTTGGCGTGCCCGAGAATGTTTGAGCGCTGAAGGGGGCAGGATGAGGTTGATGATAGGGTTTACCTAGCCATCTGGAGCTAACAGAGTAGACAGTTCGATCCCACGACGAAAGGTGAGAGAGATTTGGCAGTTGGCAACTTTGTACTAGTCAATAATGCAAGTTTCAACATCACCCGAGATGGCGTTGTAAAATGAAAATTGAATGTGATCTCCAAAAAGTGAGAGAGGTTATTGTAGGTTTCTGCAACATGGTCTTGTAGGAATTGGAATCGCATCCATAGCTTGCACGAGCTCTGAGATATGCCCCATCAAAGATCGCAGCCCTATGGGATTTAGTGACCCTTGGGGACATTTTGGTTTGGCGTGCCCGAGAATGTTCAAGCGCTGAAGGGGGCAGGACAAGGTTGAGGATAGGGTTTACCTAGCCACTCAGAGCTAATAGAGCAGACAGTTTGATCCCACGACGAAAGGTCAGAGAGATTTGGCAGTTGGCAACTTTGTACTAGCCAACACTGCAAGTTTCAGCATCACCCGAGATGGCATTGTAAAATGAAAATGAAATGTGATCTCCAAAAAGTGAGAGAGGTTATTGTAGGTCTCTGCAACACAGTCCTTTAAGAACTAGAATTACATCCATACCTCACACGAGCTTCAAAATATGCCCTGTCAAATATTGCAACCCTATGGGATTTAGTGACCCTTAGGGATATTTTGGTTCGGCGTGCCCGAGAATTTTTGAGCATTGAAGGGGGTAGGATGAGGTTGAGGATAGGGTTTACTCGGCCACTCAGAGCTAACAGAGAAGACAGTTTGATCCCACGACGAAAGGTGAGAGAGATTTGGCAGTTGGCAACTTTCTACTAGCCAATAATGCAAATTTCAACATCACTTGAGATGGCGTTGTAAAATGAAAACAAAATGTGATCTCCAAAAAGTGAGAGAGGTTATTGTAGGCCTCTACAACACGGTCCTGTAGGAACTATAATTGCATCCATACCTTGCACGAGCTCCAAAATATGCTTTGTCAAAGATCGCAGCCCTATGGGATTTAGTGACCCTTGGGGACATTTTGGTTCGGCGTGCCCGAGAATGTTCGAGCACTAAAGGGGGTAGGAAGAGGTTGAGGATAGGGTTTACCCAGCCACCCGGAGCTAACGGAGCAGACAGTTTGATCCCACGATGAAAGGTGAGAGAGATTTGGCAGTTGGAAACTTTGTACTAGCCAACACTACAAGTTTCAGCATCACCCGAGATGGCGTTGTAAAATGAAAATAGAATGTGATCTCCAAAAAGTGAGAGAGGTTATTGTAGGTCTCTATAACACAATCCTGTAGGAACTAGAATCACATCTATACCTCATACGAGCTCCAAGATATGCCCCGTCAAAGATTGCAGCCCTCTAGCATTTAGTGACCCTTGGGGACATTCTGGTTCGGCATGCCCGAGAACGTTTGAGCGCTGAAGTGGATAGGACGAGGTTGAGGATAGGGTTTACCTAGCCACCCAAAGCTAACGGAGTAGACAGTTCCATCCCACGACCTTTTTTCCACTAAGTTGCAAATTTGAGCAACTTTTACAACTTTCAACAATGCAACTTTGCACAAAAAGTGCAATTTTTACATTTTTCACTTGATTCCAATTCTATGACTTAGAAAAGGTTTGGCAACACTAAAACCTCAAAGGAATATAGGAATATAGATAGTTTTATGGTTATTTCCTAAAAGTTGCTAAATTGTTGCAAAAGTTGCTAATGCAACTTTGCAATTTTTGCATTGACAACATTTGGGTGAATTATGCATTTTGACTTGGAGGGTATGGAAACTAAAAGGTGTTGATGGGAACATGCTATATAGGGTAGAAAAAACCTATTAAATCCTAAAAATATCTTAGAGTTGACTGTTTGTAGGATTTGCCATCAGGAACTAGAAGGGTCACTTGGCACATTGTTACAAATTTGCTCATTTTGGGTTGTTACTTGGGTCCATCACCCTATCCTCTACATTAGGATTGATCCTAGGTTAGGGGTGGATAGAAAAGACCTATAAAGGTATTAAATAATGTAATAAGGCTATCGAAGCCTCTAAAAGATGTAAAAGGCACTAAAAGTGCAATATTTTGTAAAATTGCCAACATTGGCAATATAAGCCAAAATGGGCTTAATCAAGTCATGTAAAGGATCCAAAGGGAGGTTTCATTTGGTCTTGAGAGTATAAATGAGTTTAAAACCTCATTCCCACGTGTGGGAGACAAGTTTGGGTAGTCGAAATTGATTGCTCCAAAGGTGGATTTAGTATTTTCTCTAAACAAGAGTTTCATTTTACATTGGAAGTCATCTAATATAACCAAAGTAAAGGTGTTTGAACCATTTTGGGATTCTAGAGATGTTACAAAGTAAGATTTCTAGAAAGCCCTAGGGTAAAGGGGCTAGAAAGGAGGGTATGCAAACTCGCCTAGGGCCTCTTGGGAAAAAAAAGAAAACATCTGCAAAACAAGACCAAAATACATATTTACATTTTTTATACAATCTATTACTTGATTCCAAAAGGCCATCATTGTTCCACCATTGGAATTCAAGTTATAGAGGTTTCTTTGTTGATTGTTGTGTACAAACCAGCGAACTGGCAACTTTTAAAAGATTTTTCAAACTAGTAAAGAAACTGATCAAAAAAAATCCTAATCTTTACCAAAGCATCTACATTCCATACACTATCAAACCACATGAAAACAACAACCCTATCAATCCATTAAAGGTGTGGATGAAGGGTGAAATCATAAAATTGTCATCAAAATACTTAGTTTGCTCTTCATTCCAATGCCAGAATTCATACAAAAGCATGTGCCAACCCTCAAACTGACTTGGATTGGTCTTAAATACCTCTTACCCACATGAATCAACAGATCTCATAGGTTTCCAACTGATTCTTGAAGCCCTTATAAAGTTTTAACACTTTTTGTTAATGTTGTCAAGCAACTTTGCAAACTTGCAAAGTTGCCAAGTGCAACTTTTGCACTATTGTGCATTTAATGGATCTATGACCTCAAACATGGTTAAATGAACCTATTTCCATGTAATTATAACTTTTAACATTTTTTCCATCTTTCCCATCCTCCTGGGGTCTTGGTCAATGTTTGACCATTCTAGGCTCTAACAAGCAATTTAAGCAATTTTGCCAACATAGAAGCAACTTGGAAACTCAAACACAACAAAAACCTATTTACAAACACAACTCACACACTTTGGGCTTTATCACATAGCCCTTATTCATTTGGTCTGGCCAAGACCACTACAAGCCAAAAATGATTTAGGAAACTTGACATATTTCCTAGGTGCTCCTGCACCAAAAAAGCTCAAAGCCAATGGGTAGAAGTCAATAGTAGGAAGAAGAAGTTGTCGACTACTAGCGCCTTTTTTAACATGGTTTCTAAGATAAAGTACAAACCTAATGTGGAAGGTAAGAATTATTGTTTGGGTAGGAAGAATAATAAAGAAATAAGAGAATTGGCAAGTAAATTTGATATAGTAAATGGGAGACAATTCACCATCTAGGAGAGTTGTAACAAAAGTTATAAAGGAATATCATATCATAGAATATTAGAGGATCGAATGCACCTCATAAGAAGGATATTTTGTGGAATGTGGTTTGGTAACCCAATTTGAACATTTGGAGGGACCCTCGTGGAGAAGGGTAGGTATTTAGTTTAATGGTTTGAATCTATTCTTAAAACAAGTCATTTGCTGAATGTTTATTACTTCTTGGGGATCTAGTTTGACTCCTCAAATCATTGGTATCAAATCTAGTAGATCTATTGAGGGGTGCAAAATTAGTTACTTGTGTTGTAGATTGTTATATTGAGAAGATGCCTCCAAAAAATATATATAGAAGGAGATACAAGAGCTGATATAAGCTACTAAAATAATGGATAGAGAGTTGAGGAAAAAAAGAGACTAAGATGAAATAAGGTAAAGAGAAGTGAGACAAGTAAGCAAGTAAAATGCAACCATCTTGGAAATCTTGGAAGCTTTGGCAAGGATTCCTACGAGGGATATGCATGAAGAGCAAGAAATTGATGCTTAAGCACTTGAGAATCCTCATGGAGAGGATGGAGGGGACTTAGATCTTGAAGAAAGAAGGATGATAAAGTTGTTGAAGATATTTCAATGTGGTAGAAGAAAGACAATAACTGATTTCCATATCTATCATGGCAAGATAGATAGTGAAGAGGTTTTGCGGTTGATAGATTCCCAAGAGAACTATTATAATTATGGAGATATAAGTGAAGTAAAATAAGGTAAAGCTATACAAAACATAGCTAAGAGGGAAAACATTGACATGGTGGAGTAGTGTAATGGAAAAGAGGTTTTGTAAGGGTGGAACAAACATGACCAAATGGTGAAGGATGTGCCTCTTCCATCAAATAATACAATCCAAAAATAGAGGATAAGGAATAACTTGAAAGAAAAGGAGATGGGTTTGATGACCTACATAGAGGAATTTCACAAGTTGAGCATAAGAGGTGGATTAGAGCATAAAGATGAAAATGTTGCAAGGTATCTTAATGGGCTCATATAAAACTTGCAAAATGGGATTACCTTGATTTTTCCTAAGACGCTTAGAGATAGTTTCCAATTGCCTATAAGTGCATAAGATATGGTCAATAGGAAGAAAGAGAGACAAGAAGGTGGTAGAGGAAATGCAAACAAAGGAAGGGGAAGAAAAACCAATAATATGGGAAGAAATGATAGTTTAGTTTCATATGAAATGGTGAACAATTTATATTTGGAATGGTCACCACACAATAGGCCATATACAGCATCACATGTAAGTAGTGATGATTTTCTTAAAAGATAGATGACTATGAGCATCACATGTATAGAGCATCTCCATTAAAATATGTTTGTTGGTGTAAACCTGTGAGGAATAGTTGGTCCCAATTCAGTTGTGTGTCAATATTAGGAATGTGACCAATTAATGTGACAACCTCATCATATGTCACCATAGTCAAAGTATTGACAGCCCATAGGAACTCAACCTTTGAACATCCCATCTATAAATGACCTCATAAAGAAAGTTCAATAAACCTGCATGAAATAGTGAAACAAAAGTTGCATACTTGTGAAGATGATCAGATTGCAGGTGATCAATATGTCTCAAATCTATATTCAGTTCTTTTACTATGCATATAAATGGTTTGTTATATAAAAGACTTATATCCACCAGATAAATAATCATTTTCTTACTATGCTATCCTTATCCTTGGCTGATCTCTGGTAGACCATTTCTTAACCATCCTCCTTCGATCTATAGGTCACTGTATTAATCTGGTTCATCTTGTCTCTACTCGAATTAATAAGAATTGGCAATCTCAGGGATTGCCAAAAGAGGAATGGGTCCAAGTGGAAGATAGGATTTAGAAGTGAGTTTAATTAAAACATAATAAATAGTGTATTACAAAAAGGAGAATGGTATGTTCTTCGCAATCTACTCCCTTATACATTCTATCAATGTTCCAAATTGAACCTGATAGAGAACATCACAACACATAACTAGCAACATAAAACATACCTCCTAGCCACCTCAAGAACATAAAATTTCAAAAACCAAAGTGCAAAAGTTTAAATTCAAAGCCTCAAAGGTCAAGAGCACAACAAATAAAAATAAATAAATAAATACGAACAAAACCCACATTTGATGGAATCACAGAAAATCTGGTGGCTAGATAGTTGCAAGCTAATTCAAGCTAATCCTTCATCACCATTAAGGTTGAAAATAACATACCCAATTGAAAACCAATTTACATATACAAAGTGACTAACATTACTCACAAAGAGGGAGTAGAAGCTAGACACTGCCTTGCATCCAAGGTGCGCTAAAGAGCATAACCAAACTCTTGGAGATCATATAATCCTAAGTTTACATAATTTGGTAGTAACACATTTCATTAACTTATGAAACATTTACCAAGTTTCATGATTTTTCTTTCCAAAAATGACATGCTAGATACACTTTCCAACAATATAATTAAGATCCTTCCATCACACACTGCAAGTTTCAGCATCACTCGAGATGGCATTGTAGAATGAAAACAGAATGTGATCTCCAAAAAGTGAGAGAGGTTATTGTAGGTCTCTGCAACACGGTCCTATAGGAATTGGAATCTCATCCATATTTCGCATGAGCTCCGAGATATGCCCCATCAAATATTGTAGCCCTGTGGCATTTAGTGACCCTTAGGGACATTCTGGTTCAGCGTGCCTGAGAACGTTCGAGCACTGAAGGGGACAAGACGAGGTTGGGGATAGGGTTTACCCAGCCACTCGAAGCTAATGGAGAAGATATTTTGATCCCACGAAGAAAGATGAGAGAGATTTGGCAGTTGGCAACTTTGTACTAGCCAACAATGCAAGTTTCAGCATCACCCGAGATGGTGTCGTAAAATGAAAATAGTGTGTGATCTCCAAAAAGTGAGAGAGGTTATTGTAGGTCTCTGCAACACGGTTCTGTAGGAGCTAGAATCACATCCATACTTTGCACGAGCTCCAAGATGCACCCCATCAAAGATTGCAGCCCTATGGCATTTAGTGACCCTTAGGGACATTCCAGTTTAGCGTTCCTAAGAACGTTCAAGCACTGAAGGGGACAAGACGAGGTTGGGGATAGGGTTTACCCGGCCACTCGGAGCTAATGGAGCAGACAGTTTTATCCCATGACAAAAGATGAGAGAGATTTGGCAGTTGGCAACTTTGTACTGGCCAACACTGCAAGTTTCAACATCACCCGAGATGGCGTTGTAGAATGAAAATGGAATGCAATCTCCAAAAAGCGAGCGAGGTTATTGTAGGTCTCTGCAACATGGTCCTGTAGAAACTAGAACCTCATCCATATCTCGCACGAGCTCTGAGATATGCCCCATCAAAGATATTTGAATTCATAGTGTTTAATGAGAATATAGTTGAGGCTTGCTTTACTTTTCTATGTTAAGTTTGGCTTTCAAATTTGGAGGAATGAATCAACCTTGATGATAGAGGTAAATGTTGAATAATATTTATTTAATCACATTGTTTGAAAAAACTTTAATGACCTTTAAATACAATTGAAAGAAATGGAATTGATCTCCCTTACTCATGTAGATGAATAAAATTAGAATTTAAAAAAGAGAGGGACATCCACCATAAAACTATGAAATCATGCACTTCTTGATGGGAGTATCATAAGTTCATTGTTAGATGGATATGCCAAATGTGAAAGAATTAAAAGGAAAATATGTTGATTGATTGAATATAAAATCAAACACGTGGAATATTTAAAAATATATCATGGGGCTATTAATAAAATCAAACTAATAGAATCAAACTCTACAAACATGGCTATTCAAACTATGAACAAAAAAAACATCATTATTGAGGTTTTAGCATGTTGGGCAAGATAGGGTCTTATTGAAGCTAACAAGAAGCATCATTGTATATAGTGTTTTATAAGCATAAAATTAAAGTGGCATAAAACCATTCACATGCAAAAACATCTAGAACATGTGATAAAATCATACGTTCAAACCATTCATGTAGCCATAGTCACAAATTTCAACAAAGAATTCAACCAACATAAAGGTGCTAAACTTTGTAAGCTATGGATAAAATATTTTCTTTTGTCTCCATATCAAATAAAATATTTTGGTACCTCTGTGAATGTAGTATGGCATCCTTCATTTTATAGTGTTGATCCCAAAGCTACAACACTTATTATTTATTACAAATGTATGTAAATCTGTTAAGCATCAAATTCAACACCTTTGTGTGCAAAATAATGTACTATATGTTAGAGTAATAAATTCATTTTCTTATTAATTAAATTATATTGATATAATTACTAAGTTACTTATTATATTGATATAGTTTACTTGTAATTCCTTTCGATTTACAATTAATTGAAATGATTTCCCCAATTTTCCATCTAGTCACTAGGAAATTGGATTTGTTGTCTCTTTCTCTTAAAGAACCGGATCTACTAGTTCCTTTGGTCTAGAAGCCTTCCATTGAGATTGGGGTTTTGAAAGGTTCAAGGGTTGAGGAACTTTTTATAGAATATCTTGAAGAAGAAGAGGTCATGTATAATGGTTTTGAGGAAGGCTAGAGTTCCATCCAGATGGTGTTGCAAAATGGCCAAGCGGAGGAGGAGGTAGAAGAATAAATAGAATAAATGCATAAGAAGGAGGGTCATGAGGGCAATGGAAAATTTGGGGAGGGAAGCAATTAGGAGAATGGGTCAAATATGCTTCTCAACTAGAAGGAGAGTATTGCATTGGACATTGATACTAGTCTGCCTCGTAGCAAGATCACCAATGTTGGTGATGACCTTGTTAAGGAGATCACTACCAATCAAAATTTTACCTATAAGCCTATAAGACTTTATCCCTCGGTAATGGTAATGGTAGTAATTATGGTTGAATGTGTTTGAAATAGAAAAAGAAATGAAGGGTGTTTTGCATGACACTATTCACTCATCATAGGTTGTATGGATTCAAACCCACAACCAAGCTTTTATACCATTATACAAATTACAAATTATAAGACTATGCCTTTCATGATAGTCACATTTTCATATTGGCAAATGAAGAATGACTTTTGGAACAAACATAATAAATACTTCCAAATACAAATGAAGCCAATGTATTGTATTATAAGCTCGAATGGTAAAGACCAAGCCCAAACATTTATTAAGGTGTACCATTTATAATTGTCAGGTTCATGTGAAGAAGTCATTGTTCATATTCTCATTGTTGTGTAATTTGATGATAAGAAGAATACAATGATATAGAGGTTGATAGTGACTTAAAACTTTACAAAATGCAATCAATGAGAATTTTACATTGAGGGGGCAGTAATAAACAATGTTTCATTCTCATTGTTTGACAAAATCTTATATAACGAGTGAGTAGACAGATGATATGGTTTAGTCTTCTTCTGAGAATCTTAGTCATATTGGTTCAGAAGGATTCATGATACAACTACTATACTTAGCGTGACCAATTGATGCTAAAAACCTTAGTATTGATGCTACAAACCTTAGTATTGACATAATTTAACCTCTACAATTCTAGGCATAAGATGATTATCATACAATGGTACTTGAACAAAGAACACTAATAACTATTGAGGATGTGAATTGATAATACCATTTCACAGATGATTTTGGCATCTCACCCTTTATCACTTGTGCGTCAACTTTATTAGCCCTCTTCTTTGGTGACCTACAAATGAAGAATTAGCACAATAAAAAATCTAAGATAAGATTTTTAAAATGGGTCCTATTAAAGAATCTAATATAAATTCAAATAATGTATCTAGATTCTAAACAAATCAAAACTAAATCTCATCACTTACACATCATAACAATACGGTCCACCTTAGTCATGTGATAGTCTTGGGGAAGAGGTTGTAACATTGTATTTGGATCCAATTGATCACTTTTTCTCTCTCTTCCAATTCAATCTAATGAGCCAACTAGATCTGCTCGACATTTTAATGTCTCAAGTATTGCCTCATGGTCTGACTCGCGGATTTTCCAAAGAATCTTATTATGCGGTTTTTCACCATATTTTATCAAGTGGACATTTGATGCGACAACATAGTTTGAATAATGAAAAATCTTCCTCTCTGTTTGCCAATCCTCAAATAACCAAAAGTTAGGATTCTTCATAGGATATCTTCTAAACCATGTGCCTGTTACAACCACCGCACCGACATGGTACTCTAAACCTTCACCATCTAGATAACCGAGTGATCCAATTTTTGTTTGGCTTCAACACAACGACACAAATAATAATTTGTCCCTTCTTCATTGTCTTTAGGTGCAATAACAGAAAAAACATGGCCTGCAGTGACAAATGTACAAAATGCGGTCATTAATTTAGAAAATACTTGGGTAAAAGTTATAAAGTTACATATTGAAATTACAAAGATATATATATATATATAACCAGGTTGCACTAGATCTGACAAGCGATCAAAGTCAATAGATGAATCCATCTCTACCATTTCCAGTGCTTATGGGGGACGATAGGTGTCAATTGGGTCATGGACAATAGCATGCCATTTTTCGTGTGTGGATACTCCATGAACCTGCATCAGAGCTTCTAAAATAGTGTAACTCACTAGATCATATTAGTGTGCAACAATCTTGATATGGTGAAATGTTAGTATTATCTATCAACCAAAAAAATCTATGAACTGTAGACTCACCTTCCTTACTTGGACCCATTGTAGCGTTACACCATTGGATGATGGATTTTGCATCTATCAATATTGCTCCATCTTTGTACTTTAGTTCTTCACAAGCCAAGGATCTTTTAATGCATGCGCCTGCACCATCATGCTCTCCCTTACCATGACTAGCCTCTGTGAAATTTCACATATATTGAATTCTACACAACCTGTGCATCCTGCTCAACCAATAGAACATCCATGCATTCTTGAATTGAGATGCACAATTGTCTGACCAACTAATGTGTTGACAATATGATATGCCCTTGTTATCCAAATCTCCATAAAATAGTTGAAAACAACCATGTACAAACTCCATAGAATGTGATCGATCATCGCTGATGTAAAAATGGTACTCCTTCAAAATCTTCCTGTCATCCTCTGTACTTGTAGGTGAATGCATGAATGTTATGTGAACAAATATGGAATCCTGTGAGATGTATAATACTTTTCTTGCACCTTATTTTGTGGTTGTAGTGTGTAGTTCTCTGCAAAATCTACAACCGAAACAATGGTATCCAATGGAAACGTATCCTTGCACAACTTGAATTGCAAATCCAACCATCGAGCTCTATGGGTATGCCTTGCAAACTCGTAAATAATCTTTTCACGAAAAATCTTCATGAACTCATACACTAGAATCTTTTCAATAACTAGATCACATCTTTTACCATGTTTCCCATCTTTTAGAGCATATGTCACTGTCTTGAATTTTTCATAATCTATTATTTCATTTCCAATTGCATGTATACTATCCATATGTTGACAAGTTGATAAAAGTTGCAAAGAATCACAAAATAAGCACGTACCATCCAAGCATGATGTCTTGTAAAATTGTTGGCGATCCCCTATTTCACATAAAATGTTGGATATGAATTCCATTGAAGATCTTGGTGGCTCTTTTATGTCACAATCCTACAAAACAAACTGAGAATGCAAAACTACACATATGTGCCTAAGAACATCAAAATGGTTAGAAAATTCAATATGTATCCTACAACAACAAGTTGTGTGTGTGTGATTTATCTTCACATAAAAAGGTTTACCCATCTCAAAAAAAAATTGACTTATTCGAACTTGAGGATACATACCAATAAATTTTGCAAAAAATGTGTTTGAGTTGAGTCCAAAAAATGTTTCGCATGTGCCTCGCGATTTCGGCTACCAATCCTCCTTCTTACAATATCTCTTTGATTAGGAGAAACACGTGTGTTATTTTTCCAAAAATTTTCTATTAATGATTTCAAGGCTTCACTAATTTTTTTATCCTTTCGTGGTAGTCTACTGCTAAATGTTCATAACTCATTTTTTGTTGGATCTTCTAATCTCTCACGCCTTAGCATGGCTCTCCTTAAGGTACCTGTACCAATTTTTAATGTTTTTCTTGTCTTTCTCATGAGTCGAGCTTTCTTCATTTGGCTACTTACTATTGTCTATGTGAGTACTCGTCTTGTGATATTACTATCTTTGGTGCACGATTTAGAACCCACTTTGTCATAAGCACTCACTAGATTCTTTACAATATTTCTTTCATTTGAATCATCCATCGTTCTTAGCCCAAGAATCTTCATGATAGGCCTAAATTTCAAATTCCTCATCATTTCAACAAATAATTGGCATTGACCTGTTATATTTAATTCTTCAAAAAATAATCTCCACATATGATTAAATTTTCTTTGACAAGTAAGCTTGCTAATCTTGTCAGGCATTGATTTCAAAATGTTAGTATCAATATCAATCAAATATTTTGGTTTTCTAAAACGAATTCTAGAAGGTGTTCTAATCTCTTCAATTTTCTCAACATTTTGAACATCAATATAAGGTTGAGTGTATTGCGTACCTTGAACCGAAGATGATGTGCCTTGGAAATAAGATGTAAAAGATGGAATATCACCTACTTGATGTGTTGATGTTGTGCTTTCAACATGACATAATGGAGTGTGTATATCGTCAAATCTATAAATCAGTGTCTCTTTAACATGAGAGGATGATATGACTTCAACATTGGAAGATGGTGTAGTGGATGATATGACTCCAACATTCGAAGATGGTGTAGCAGACGATATGACTCCAACATTGGAGGATGGTGTAGCTTCACAATTCAATTGTCTTCTTGAACGTAACAATCTCATTCGTTCTCTTTGTCTTTCTAATTCTTCCTCCTTGTTTCTTTGTACTGGTAGTTCTTGATCCTCTTCGAAAGTCGATTCTTCATCATTGCTTTGAAATTTTCTTTGTTTACATAGTAATTTCATTTTATCTCTTTTAATTGTCAAATCTCTCTCCCTATCTGCATTTGTTTGAATCTTTGGTTTCTTCCTTGGCATGATGATGATTTCTACATGTCAAATTATTCAAACATCTGAATTAGTTAAAATGTGTAAATTACAAATTATTCAATTACATATAAAAATTATAATTATTTGAATGAATACACAATATATATCAAATGGCTTGTCAAATTTCTAACCATTTCGAAATAACATTTCATTCAAACATACAATTTTCAATGAATTCACTATATATTACATAACATATCAAATTATAATTAAATTTGTATCTATATATCGACAAACAATATTTAAAATGGATTGCACTAACCTTTTCTATTAAAGGAATATTCAAAAATTCTTCAAATCATGTATCCAATGATTGAATTTGGTGTTTGCTAGCTTCCAAAAGTGTTGAAATAGTGTTTGCTATGTTGAAACCCATGTTTTCTGTCGAAATAACAAAGAGCATAACAGACCAAAAGTTAAAAATGGATGAAATGGGCCCCAAGGTTGGGTTTTGACCATTTTTGGTGATTTGAGATAGTGTGTACGCACTATAGCACATACGCCCTATAAAGCACGTATGCACTATAGTGCGTACGCACTATCTCAAAACACATCACTCCCCATCCTCCCTACTCTCTATCCTCCCTACTCTCTCTCCCATCCCCTCCCTCTCTCTCTTCCTACTCTCTCCCATCCTTTACTCTCTCTCACTCTCCCTCTCCCACCACCTACTATCTCTACCTCTCTCACCCCCTCTCCTCTCCCATCCCCGGCTCTTTAGATCTCTCACACACACTCTTATCCCCCCTATCTCTCTCCCTCTCCCTCTCCTACCACCTAATTTCTCTCCCCCATCCCCTACTCTCTCTCTTCTCTCCCATCCCCTACTTTGTCTCTCTTACACACATTCCCATTCCCCCTCTCTCTCCCTCTCCCACCGCCTACTTTCTCTCCCCCATCGTCATACTCTCTCTACCACCCCCTACTCTCTCTCTCACACTCACACTACTACTACCTACTCTCTCTCTCTCTCAAGTTCTCTCTCTCCCTCTCTACTCTCTCTCTCTCTATCCCATCTTGTAAAAGATCTCTCTGCCTCTCCCACTCTCTCTCCCACCGCCTACTTTATCTCCCCCATCCCCTGTTCTCTCTCTTGTCTCCCATCCCCTACTCTCTCACAGTCTCACACTCTCCCCCATCCTCTACTCTTTCTCTCCTCTCCCATCCCCTATTCTCTCTCACTCTCACTCTCTCCCATCCCCTACTCTATCTCTCTTACACATACACCCCCATCCCCCCTCTCTCTTTCCCTCTCCCATCGCCTACTTTCTCTCCCCCATCGTCGTACTCTCTCTCTCTGCCACCCCCTACTCTCACATTCTCACACTCTCTCCCATCCCCTGTTGTGTCTCTCTTACACACACACTCCCATCCACCCTCTCTCTTTTCCTTTCCCACCGCCTACTTTCTCTCCCCCATCGTTGTACTCTCTCTTTGTCACCCCCTACTTTCACACTTTCACACTCTCTCCCATCCCCTACTCTCTCACTTTCATAGATACACACACTCTGATCCCCCCACTCTTCTTATTCTCTCCCATCCCCTACTCTCTACATCTGTCACACACACTCCCATCCCCCATATTTCTCTCCCTCTCCCTCTCCCTCTCCCACTCCCTCTCCTACTGCCTACTATCTATCTCTCTCAAGTTCTCTTTCTTCCTCTCTCTCTCTCTCTCTCTCTCTCTCTCTCTCTCTCTCTCTCTCTCTCTCTCTCTCTCTCTCTCTCTCTCTAAAACTCTCACACTCTCTCCCATCCTTTACTCTATCTCTCTTATAAATAAATACACATTCCCATTCCCCCCCCCCTCTCTCTCTCTCGCAGTCCTTGTCCCACTGCCTACTCTCTCCCATCCCCTACTTTATCTCTCTTAAATGCTTCCATTCCACCTCTCTCTCCCTCCCACTCCCTCTCCCATCGCCTACTCTCTCTCTCTCTCTCTCTCTCTCTCTCTCTCTCTCTCTCTCTCTCTCTCTCATCCCTCTACCATTGCCTACTCTCTCTATCTCTCTCTCCCCTCTCTTATTTTTGACTCTCTTTCACACACACACACCCATCCCCCCTCTCTCCTCTTCCATCCCTACTTTTTCTCTCGCTCTCCCTCTCCCACTGCCTACTCTCTCTCTCACTCTCACGCTCTCCCTCTCCACTCTCTCTCTCTCTCTGCTACCCTCTAGTCTCTCTTAAATTTTCACACTCTCCTATCCCCTACTCTCTCTCTCTCTCTCTCTCTCTCTCTCTCTCTCACACACACACACACACACACACACATTTCTATTCCCCCCTCTCTCCCCCTCTCCCACTCCCTCTCCCATCGCCTACTCTCTCTTCCATCCCCTACTCTCTCTTGAGCTACTTTGTCTTCCCCCTCTCCCATTCCATACTCTCTCTCTTTCACACACATGCACTCCCATCCTCCTCTCTCTCAAGTTCTTCCTCTCCCACTCCATCTCCCATCGCCTACTCTCTCTCCCCCATCCCCTACTCTTAATCTCTCTCTCCCAACCTGTACTCTCTCACACACTTCCTCTCTCTCCCATCCCCTACTTTAAATCTATTTCCCCCATCCCGCACTCTCTCTTGTCCACCCCTACTCTCTCACACTTCCTCTCTTTGCCACCCCTACTCTCTCTCTCTCTCTCATCCTATACTCTCTTTGCCACCCCTACTCTTTCTCACTTTCTCTCTCCCATCCTGTACTCTCTCCCCTCTCCTATCCCCTACTTTCTCTCTATCTCTTTCATGCACACACATAGCCATTCCCCTATCCCCCCCCCCCCCCACGTAGTTCTCTTTTGCAACTTAGATCTTAATAGTGCATGCGCACTATAGCGCGCACCTGCTATTTAGAACTAAAGTTTAAATAGCGCATGCGTGCTATAGGGCGCACGTGCTATTTAAACCTTAATTAAACCCAAGACTAAGGCTTGGTTTTGCCTTGGAGATCCAACTCAAAGGTTTGGATTTGATGAATAGGCCTGAGACGTGTTTTCCAGCAAACATAAAAAAAATGATTATTTTTTCTTCTGTGCTCCCCTTCAAGATTTCTCATGGTTGGGTATCGATAAGATCAAGTTACATAACATTATAGGTCTCTGTGTTAGCTATCTAACCATATAATTTATTTTTAATTTGAACTATTTCAAGCCTTTCATCTATAATTTCTTTTGAATATATGTTCATTTTTTATCAAAAACCACCACGTACTAATTGGGCTATAGATTTTAGCTCATTCATCAAATTTTGTAATAACTTAATTTTTTAGAAACTAGACTCCATTCTATACACTTTGAAAAAAAGAAGTTTTGATTTTAGATTAGTTTTCAATTATTTCTAGGGGGAGCACACAGATATTTCACATTTTTGGGATGTGTCTAGTTTAAAAATTCATAAAAAAAAATACACATTATAAAATTACCCGAAAAATCTGGGATAAACTACATAGTGTTAAGTAACTTTTGACCAAAGTGATTAAAGAATTTCAAAAAAAAACTTAAAATTTTAGGGGGGCCACACTTTGTACTGTGTTATGTTTTTTTGGAATAAATAGTACCACTTTTTGTGGCTCCCTTTTTTCAAGACCTAAAACTAAACCATTTTGAAAAAAATTAGTAGTTTAGAAACTAGATTCAAAGGACTACGACTTTTTTTTTTTGTCATATCTGAAAATTTTGAGCGTAACTATCTTCAAATTCTTATTGAAGTTCAAAATTTGCAAATTTCTGAAAAAAGGTGTCCACTTATACCCCCCTTTTGGCACCACAACTTCGCGCACTTACCCCTTATAAACACGCAATAGATAGATGTTTCATGATAAATACCGTAAACATGAAATTGTGAGATAAACATGACAATGAATATGTACATGTCAATAAGAAACTTTTGAACAACACAAGTTGTGTAACATAGAAGTAAAATAAAGAACAAGTGAAAAAATTATTGGTAAACATGCAACATATAGCACACAAATATGCCATCTCTAGGCATGTGTAGGATCATGGTATGTCAAACTAGGCCCTTAAATGACAATAAAATTTCAGAAAAATGGAGTTAGCCAACTTATTGTAAAAATTCAAACAATTTATAATCCTATATTTTTAAAAAAAATGTAAGAAGAATCTATAGAAAATTGAATGTAGTTTCTAAGCTACTAGCTATTTTTTGAAAAAAATAAAAATTTATATGGTGAAAATTTGAAATTTCAATGCAATAGTACATAAATTTCAAGAATAAAGATAAGAAGTAGGTGTATGTTTGACCACCTTAAACACAATCAAATAATAATACATTTTTACAAGATTCACCATATAAGCAAGAATCAAGTCAAGATGTGACCATTCTTTTTTGTATTTTCCCCCAAAAAATTGTAGTCTTTTTATTATCTTCTCAACCTACATGTTTAGTGAGCGGTAGAAATCACTTATTACATTATGAGAAAGTGAATATAGTTTCCTTTGAATTGTAAGTTTACTTGAAAGTTCTGCCACTTGTTTCCACAAGATGGACTTGTTCATCGATGTAAGAAAATGAACAGTTAACTATTCAACATTTTACTTAAGCCACACGAACTATTCTTTGATGAAATGATAATTCTAGGTTTAATCTACAAGGGCAATTGCATTGAAGGAATATTTTTCTTGAAAATGCAAGTGGATGGAAGTATTTCATTGACTTTGAATATAAGTTCAAATTCTAGAAAGAAAGTGACGTATAATAATGAAATTACCTTGATTCTAACCCCTTAAAATGCCCTAATCAATCAAATGAAGTGTTCACAGAGAGATATTACTATTTCTATTCAATATGTGACTTTTTTAAAGAGAAAATCCAATGTCTCAAAATGTGAGAAATGATGGATGTCAAAAAGAAATTGGAGTTCAATGATGGATTGACAATATTACTACAAAGGATATATTAACATGCCATGAAAAGACAATTGAAGACAACAATGTATGAAGTACAAAATAGTAGAATTAGTCATGATGAAAGATAGTGCTCAAGAATGTATAGAGCATTGACAACAAACAAACAAAGCAAGAGATGCACAATGAGTTTTAACTAACCATAATTTGATTATAACATGTTAGCGAATTTATAGTTCCTTCATGGAGTAGATTTGTTTTATTTATAACCAGACCATTAGGGTTTTTCAAAACCAAAGAATTCTTTAAAATTATTAAAAGATCCAAGCACATGTTAGTTATCAGGTCTTTAAAATTTGTTTTAGCCTAAATATGAGGTTTAGGCTAAGTTTGTTCATAACCCACATCCAAAAGATCATTTTGTTGTTGTTGTTGCTACATTCAAACATTGCGTTCTCATTGACTTTATTTAACTTTTAGACCACTTATTGTATTTTGTAAACCTTGTAATAAATAAGAGAACAATGATGTCTCAATTATAGATAAATGACAAAGTAATTATATTATTTAAAACTAAACAAAAATCATCTAAGCACATATAGAATGTAAAGGATATGAGAAAGATAATAATAATCTTAGAGGCTAGACAAAAATCATTTAAGAATATATAGAATGTGAAGGAAGTGAGCACGATAAGGTTAATAATATAGAATCACCGACAAAATAAAAAGGATGTATTGGGATCATGTATGTGCGTGTGCGCACGCGTATGTGAGAGAGAGAGAGAGAGAAGGATTATAAGATAGTAAATTTGGAAAAACAAGATACTTCTAACCATAGTCAAATGGGAAGGTAATGATAGAGCTTAAAGGACAGATACAAATCTTGCAACAAACCACTAAATGTTAAAAATATGATTCTAATAAGAATAATAACAATATATAAAACATTAATAGGATTGTAAACATGCAGGAATCTACCTCTGCACCAGCGGGCTAGCAAGCGATATCTAGATTCAATCTACTAGAGATAGGGGAGTATACTCTATAGTCCGACTGATTGATCAGTTCAGCCGTATCCCCTCTCCATAGTTCAGGGGGAGGGGGAGGTCCCCTATCTTATCTATATATGGAGCGCTCTCCTTGCAGACGAAGGACTCTATTCTGTCTGGGTCCCCAACTACCACAGACATATAGGGCTCTACCCCATATCGAGAGAGACCTCTACCCCATATAGAGAGAGGGGGGTTGGTTCAATATTCTTCTTGAACAAAGTATCGTTCCGTATGGGGGTCTCTATCATTCGTATCATTCATTTCATTCAGTTCCCCTCTATCTCTATATGGAGTTCTCTTCCTCTCTCTCTCTCTATATGGAGTTTGGATCTCAACTCAACGTGACGGTTGATGTATAGGCCATCTCATGGTGCATAAACATGATGTTTTGATGCAAGGAGTTGCTAGGTATAGATTTGAAAGTTGCCCCAGATCATGATTGAAGGATTGCCCAAAGGAGGTGTATGGTTGCTCGGGGAGTACGGTATCTAATAACAGTATGACCATCGTCTTCCATTGCCTCCGTCACTCCTCACTGCTTGTTCCTGGTCCTGTTTAGGTGGGACTGGCGGTTAATTGGTTTTTGTTCTTATGGTGGCTAGCAACCGACGATCTGCTTAAGCATGGGGTACAAACTTGCCTGCAGAGCTGGTTTATCTTTCGGTGTTCATCACTATAGCTACTTACTGGATGAAGCTGCTCCTATAGAATGGTAGGGGTACTGGTGAATCTTTTCTAAGTGATAAACAAGATAGATGTATCATGATAAATATTGTAAACATGAAACTGAGAGACAAACGTGACAATGATTATATATAAGTAGATCTGAAACTTATGAACAACACAAGTTATGTAACACAACAATACAAGAAAGAACGAGTGAAGGAATTATTGATAAACCTGCAACATATAGTACACAAATATGTCATCCATATGCATGTGTAGTATCATGGTATGTCAAATTAGGCCCTTAAGTGACATTAAAAATTCAAAAAATAGGGTTGGCCAAATTGATCTTGTAAAAAATTAAATAATCTGTCAATCTTATATATAAAAAAATGTAAAAAGAATCTATAGAAAACTGAATTTAGTTTCTAAGCTACTAACTATTTTTTGAAAGAAAAAAAAGAATAATTTATTTGGTAAAATTTTGAAATTTCAATGCAGTAATACACAAATTTCAATAATAAAGATAAGAAGTATGTGTATGTTTGACCTCCTTAAACACAATCAAATAATGGTTTTTAAATTTTTTACAAGATTCATCATATAAGTAGTAGACTCATTCTGATATTACTATCAGGATAACTGTGTGATTTTGAGTCAAACTCATTAACCCATGTTTCATGAGTAGTGATTCAACATTAATCCATATCTCATGAGAATAAATAGAACACTTAGCACTCATTGGATCTAGGTGATGCTCACAAGGGTGAAGCACCAAGACTTCCTGGGAGGTCACCCATCCTAGTACTACTCCAGCCTGAGTGAGCTTAACTATGGAGTTTCTTCCATGGTTAAACCCAAAGCTTGCAACCCCATTTGCAAAACCTTCACTAAGTGTTGTGCCTTATGAACCATTCATTAGAAAGCCCCTTAAGCTCATTAATTGATAAGTGGGAGATAATTTTCCCATTATGAACCATTCTCCTACTTAGTAGACTCATGTCAAGGTGTGACAATTTTTTTAATTTTCTTTTTCCAAAAAACTAAAGTAGTCTTTTTATTATCATCTCAACCTACATTATTAGTGAGTGGTGGAAATCACTTATCAAATTGTGAGAGAGTGAATTTAATTTCCTTTGAATTGTAAGTTTAGTTGACATTTCTTCCACTTGTTTCCACATGATGGAGTTGTTCATCAATGTAAGCAAGTGAGCTATCAACTATTCAATGTTGTACTAAAGTCAGACGAGCTGCTCTTTGATGAAATGATAATTATAGGCTCAATCTATGGGGGCAATTGTGTTGAAGGCAAATTTGTGTGGAACATACAAGTGAATGGAATTATTTCATTGACTTTGAATATAAGCTTGAATTACAGAAAGAAAGTGATCTATGATAATGAAATGACCTTGATTCTAACCCCCAAAATTTCCCTAATTAATCAAATTAAGTGTTCAAAGAAAGATATTTCTATTTCTATTTAAGATGTGACTATTTGAAAGAGAAATGTGACTGCCTCAAAATGTGAGAGATCATGGATGTTAAAAAAGAAGTACAATGATCTATTGGCAACATCACTACATGGGATACATCAAGGTGAAATGAAAAGACAATTTTAGGCAACAATGTATGAAGTGCAAAACAATAGAATTTGTCAAGATGACATACAGTGCTCAAGAATGTATAGAGCATTGACAAAAACAAACAAAGGAGATACAAAATGAGTTCTAACTACCCATAATTTGAATATAACAAAAGTTGATTATAACATGTTAGAAAATTGATAGTTCTTTCTTGTAGTATCTTTGTTTTATTTATAACCAGATTATTGGGTTTGTTTAAAACCGAAAGTTTCTTTAAAATTATAAAAAAGGACCAAGCACATGTTAGTTATTAGGTCTTTAAAATTTGTTAATAACCCACATCCAAATGATCATTTTGTTGTTGCTACATTCAAAATTTTATTTAACTTTTAGATATCTTTTATTATGTTTTGTAAACCTAGTACAAATAAGAAAAACATTGAATATTAATTTGTTAATTTGCATTGGACATTCATAAACAAGCTTAAGAATTTTCATGTATCATATAGTTAAACAATCATATGCATCAATTCATTTTAATAAAACTAGTTGTTCACATTTATATTCAATACTACTATAAATACTTGAAAATAGAAAGTGAAAATTAAAAGATATATTGCATTTTTACACAAAAATACTAACAATGTCATCATGAATACTTAAAATCAACCCCTTTCTCTAATATCACCTTTGCTAGTTACACAAAAGGTCAATTTTCCTACATGAAAAATATCACAAAAATTCTTGCATTCACCATTATCATGAAAAAGGTCCTAGTTTACAAACAACAATTAACAAAATACTAACATTTTCTCATTAATTATCTATAATTTTATATTGTCAAACTTGAATGACTCACGAATTAACTAGTATTATAACTTGACAAAAAATGGGAGGCGATAGACTTCAAACTAGTTACAATTGGTGGAAAGCTCAAAATTGTAATTTATATACTTTTATCAAAACACAGTAAGTACCCAAAATTTGCATCAGATCTAAAAATGTCAAACTTGAATGCACAAAATATCTCCACTACTATTATGAATGATAATTTATTGATAACATTTTGCTATTTTTATGTTTGGGTATTAAGTGAGATATTTTAACTTACTAGATCATATTAGCTATGGTAGATATCTCCAAACAAATATCACCCATATTAATGTTTAGTGAATTTAACACATTAATAGGCTATATAGAAATTTTGAAAATGATATCAAGGATGTCCATTAAATAATTAATTTTTAAACAAAGTATTTGTTTTTTTCTAAGCTCCATTGTTGGAGCAAGGGAGGAGCCTTTAAATTCAAATTAGAATCCAAACACAATTTTGATAATATAAGCTAGTTAGTGAATGTTGGCATTGCAAGAAAAATAAATAAATCTTTAATCTGTTCAAACACAAATAATCATTATGTGCTTGTTATCATGAGAAAAATCTTGCAGCGATATGGTTTCCACTAACAAAAAGCCACATGAACAATCTCCGAAACCTTCACCCATAATTGTTGTTGTAGAGTAAACAAAGCCTTTTTTTCTTTCAATCTCTTCACCCCCTTCAAAAATCCTCTTAGAAAATGTGAGTTGATGGTTTATTATTTTCACTATACTCTTTTATCACAATCTTTTCGCAGCATGTGACTATATGCTAACAAGCACATGTAGATCTACACTATTGAAAAGTTCTTTTGAATCTGAAAACCAGAAAACAAACGAAATCATGTGCTTGAATGTCTTGTTGAAGATCATGATCTGCCCAGACCAATGCCAGAGGAATATAGGTGGAAGTTGAGGAGGTCGAGACCAATAGGAATAAAATGTTCTATTGTTCCTTGCTATGTAGATGTAAGTTTTACAAAAATTAAAATGCCATCTTGCGTGCAATTTTGTCTTCCATCTTGTCACCATGTTTGATTACTACTTTCCTATTTCCCACTTCCATAGCAAAAAACCAAGTATGAGATAGGTTTAAGTAGGAGACAAGTTTCTCCCTCATTTGTATGCAAATGAGTTCACAAGGGAAGCTTATTGGCTAATTGCCAAGCATCGACAATCAAATCTCACACTCACACTCACACACACACACACACACACACACAAAATTAACATGTTTAAAGGATGGTGATATTGTTTGTGTGAGAATTTGCCTAAGGGCAAAATTAACTCAGGAACTAAGAACTCAAACACAAGCACACAGTAGACCAAAGATAGAGAGAGTATGATCAAAATGGCAATGTCATAATTAATGCAATGTGAAAGTACACTAGGAGTGCCTGTATATAAAAGCCTTTGAGATACATCTAGAATGTCTCGTAATCAGCACCATGATGTGTCATACAACCAAGCACATGTCCACCAAATATGGGTTATCCTCCATTAAGCACGGAAGTAAGTGTGGTGATAAGAGGATAAGCCTACAAAGGTGTGACACGCAAAACAGTGTTGTAGACACCATGTGCTAAAATAGAGTTGCATACTCCTGTGTTGTCTACATGACAACTCATAAAGGTGTGCAAACTCCTAAGTGTACTAGGCCATGTTAGGTACCCATGTACATAATGAAAATGCAATCTCCCATAAAGCGGGGAAAGAGGGAAAACCTCATGGGAAAAACCCTCCCCCAAAAAGAGAGATAAATATGGATGCATCGATAAATAGAGTAATCAAGAACCCCCCCCCCCCCATTACGACATACATCCAGTATATACATAAGATAATGAGAGAAGGAAGAGAGACAGAATAGGCTCCCCCACCAAAAGAAGAATGCCAACAAGTGAAAGTTGCTTCGATGAAGAAGCTGGTCCAAGAATGCAAAATGGTGTTCCTCCCCTTAGGAAGAAACAAAGGCAAAGGTATAGTCCTAAAGATGTATGGTGGCCCTGAAACCTGCTCAAGTATCCCTGTACTAATGCTGAAGTTCACCCCTTCCAACTGTGCTGAAAAAAATGAATGCAGATTTGGCAAGGATGTCTGTTGAACCTGTTCCACTGAACCATCTGTCTCCTCAACTAACAAAGAGACCTCCACTAATTGTTGTTCATAAGGATCCACAATCATGCCAACCTATGAAGATTGATCATGTAGAGAATGGACATGAGGATCGGAGTGAGCCCTCGCAACAATTGTAGAGGAATCATCATCAATGAGAAGATGTAAGTCCTCAAGTCTGTCTCCCAAGTCAAGTGAAGCTGGAGCTGGAAGACGAGATGTACCATGCCGAGATGGACCTTTAACTATGGCAATATAAGCACGTGGACTGGACTGATGTGACCTCTCACTGCAATTGTCGATAGAACCCCACTTGTCTGAACCTGTTGAAGCACTATCGTTGGTGTCACTATCAGTTTCCACTATGTATGATGTGCAGAGAGGAGTAAAGGACAAGCTGGGAGAACTTTCCTCAAAGTAAACATCCTTCTCCACAAAAATCTCATGTGTCTCTAGATCCATAAGTCTATAAGCCTTCACATTGTCTTCATAACCGATAAAGGTACAAGGCCTAGATGTCAGTGCCTTGCAACTCCTCGAAGATAGGTTTGCCCATGCTGGACAGCCGAAGACTCTAAGGTGACTCACAACTGATTTTTTGCCGCACCATGCCTCAAAAGGAGTCTTGCCATCTAAGGTTGGATGGGGAGATCTGTTAAGTATGTGAGTAGCACTGCTAATGGCTTCAACTTCAAGTGTAGGATTGAGAGACTTGGCCTTAATCATGCAACTTGCCATGGTCTTGAGAGTCCTAATCCTCATAGCTGCAACATCTGACTTGTGCGGACTAAATGTTGGTGAGTTTTGAAAATCAATCCCCTCAATTTTGCAAAAATTCTTAAGTCTTCTATCTATATATCTGTTCTCATTGTCCACCCTTAGTACTTTGATGGATTTCCTTGACTTGTGTTCAACATGAGTCTTGAAGTCTTGAAGCTTATGAACCACTTCATTTTTATGATGAAGGAAGAAGACCCAAGTGAATCTCGAAAAGTCATCAACAAATGTGAGTATGTAGCGGCCTTGGCTGACAGAAGTCACTGCAAAGGGTCCTGCTAATACCATGTGAACTAGCTAAAGAACAAGTGGAGCTCAAGAAGACTTTCCTTTATCATACTTCTCCTTGAGATTCATATCCACTAAACAAGATGAACATTCTCCCTTAGAAAAGTTGATATTAGGTAGACCTTTGACCATGTGTTTTGTGCAAAGTTGCTGAAGAGAGCGAAAGTCAAGGTGACCAAACCGCTCATGCCATAAGTCGATTTGAGAAGTAGAGTGAGTTAACAAGGCTTGGGAAGGACTCTTAGGCACAAAGTGGGAGAAGGAATATAACCTCTTGTCATCATTGACTTTCCCAATTGCTACCAATGAATCATCTTTTAGACTTCGCACCATCACTAAATCGAGAAGGAACTCAACCTTATGACCATCTCCAAGGTGAGTGATTTGGTAAACTGATAGGAGATTGGAGCTTAGATTTGGAACGTAGAGAACATCTTTGAATTCCCCATTTTCCATTTCAACATGTCCTTTCCGTTCAACTTCCATTTTAGTATCATCTCCTACAAAGATGTGTAGTACCTTTGACTGCTTCAATGAAGAAAAGTCTCCCTTTGAAGAACCCATGTGGTAAGAGGCACTTGAGTCAAGTATCCATTCCGAAGAACTTGTGTTTTCCATAAGTGCTTGACCTTTACCCTTTGAAGAGGTTGGAGTAGAATCCTTGGAAGTACCTGGCACATGAATCTTATTCTTCTTGAGTAGATTTTCTAACTCATCGATTCTTTTTGTCTTGCAATGATGCTCGTCATGATTTGGCTTTTTGCAATATGCACAAAAGAGTTTTTCCTTCTTTTCATTACTTCCCTTCTTGTTTGAAGAAGAACTACCTTGTTGAGAGGAGGATTGTTGTGTCTCAAATTGTGTTTTCTGCTTCCACTGCTTCTTCTTCTTGTTATTCTTCCCCCTCTGACTTGATTTGTGATCATCACTAGCCACCAAGGCTTTGGTCTTAGATGACTTAAGAAGTCCAAAATCCATCAAGTGAGATTGTTCAACAATCAACATGTCTGCAAATCCATCAAAGGAAGGCTTCTGGTAAGCAGATCCCATGGTCAACCAGTGAGTATTAAAATTCGAAACAAAGTTGGCGTACTCAGAAGGTAGTTTCTTCAGGATATGATGAATCAACCTATCATCCTTCATGGGATTTCCACAATCTTCTAGAAGTGCCCTATACTCATTGACTTTGATGATATAATCCTGAATTGTGTCATAATTCTTAGGATCCAAGAGAAGTAGATCATCTTCAATCTGAAATCCCTTTTCTTCATCCACCTTACCATACAATTGTTCAAGTTTATCCCAAGCTTCTTTAGATTTTCAACAATTTTTAATGTGGAAGAGAAGATCCCCATGTACACAACTCCTAATAACACCTAAAGCCTGTTGGTCTTGATTTTGCCAATCAATGAGTTCTTTAGCATCAGTAGGTTTGGTAATTGTACCATCAACATATAGACTAATCCTTTTTCCATTAATCTACTCCATGCAATATCTTTCCATGTAGAATAGTTGCGTGAAGTTAAAGGAGGACATTTAAAACCCATGATGCAGAAATGAAAAGAGCACAAAATAGAGACACAAAAAACATACTACACATACCACCTTTTCACTCAATCAAAAGACCCCCCCAAAAAGATGTTGTTGGCACTTTATAAGTAGTGCGTTTACAATGGGCCACTTGTCAAAATGAACAAAGTGGACTTTCTGATTTTTCTTTTACAACTATCTTATGAGGCTTAAATCTGTCACTTAAGCACTGTAGCTCAGTTTTACAATAATTTTGAAAATGAACCAAAGCTTTACAATGTCGAAAAAGGCCTAATTCTGAAAGTGAGAAATTGGTCCACACAACCCTAGAATCTGACTTCAAATCTAGAAAGTAGATGTAAAAATACACACTTTCAAAAAAAACGAAACCTAAAAAAGTGGCCAGATGTGCCCGTACGGAGCTTCTGAAGTTGCAAAACGCAAGATTATGCAGGTACAGTCACCTAAACACACAAATTCTGCAAAATTTGTGCACCAAAACCAGAAAACAACACCACCACCAAAAAATTCAAGAAACTTTACCCAATTTCAAAAAAAATTGCACCTGAATCGGAGTCCGAATGTCTGAGATATGGGCTCGCAAAGTCAGGCTGCCAAACTGAAAAGCAATCTGAAGAGGGGTTTGAAAGGAAAATTGCGAGTCTAAATTTCATCGTCAAATGGTCGTCACTGCAGTTCTAAAACACTTGAAAATGACGGTCAAATGGCGGTCAAATTTAATCCACTGAAAATGTGACGTCAGCAAAAAACAGTGCCTCGGGGTGACGTGGCAAGTTGATCTGTCGGTCCGTACTATACGGAGTGACGCGTGTCTGGTACAGAATCTGACATGGCATGCTACACAGACCAATTTCCACGTGGCAAACGTGGCAGTACTGGTGTCTGTGTGACTTGTCATAGGTTGTACATGGCTTGTGGAGCTATTGAGGCTGACAAATTAAGTTAGGCCGCGTGGCATATGGAGTGACTGCCATGTGGCAGTGTTTTGTCATCGAGTGCAGGAAATACCTCGCAGGCGGGAAAGTGAAATGCGTGGGCAGTGTTCAACAGTCGCCAGAAAACCTACAGTGAGGGCTAGAAAAAAAATTGTTGCTGGCGGGAAAAAACTTGAGTCGTGTCATGAAAGAAGCCTCCAAAAATCCTTCGCGCATGGACCGGAGGGAGGATGTGACTGCCAGAAAACCAAAACGATGGTCGGGACAAGGCTTTTGAAGTTTGTTGAACAGGGGACGGAAATCTTAATGCGTCGCCGAATTTTGAATGCGCAATGGCCAAAGTATCGCTAAAACCCTCGCTGGATTCTTTGAGCAAAACCTTGTCATGCGTGTCGAAAAGTGCAGGTTGACTACGGGCCGAAAAAGAAGTCTGCATTCATCGATTTTTGAGTCGCTCCCAGAATATCGGGATTTAATCCCACATGGAAGGTGTTAACAATGTGTAGACTGTATAAAAGAAAATGTCGCGACATGCAAAGATAAAGAGGACGTCGGGTAATGTGTACGCCAAAACTTAGCAGTATCCGCTAGCTTGTGGAATATTCTAGGTTTGTGGTGAATTAATTCGACCCGAATTTATTCACTGGGAAATGTCTTGTCCTCGATGCAATTAAATGATACGGCCTTTGCGCGGTATAAAAAAAAACTCCTGCGACAAATAAAAATACCTTCCAAATTGGCAGATCCGGGGTGTCACTATCTGAGTCTGCTAAAAAAAAATTCTCTGCTATTGCCCGAAAGGGAAAAAATAATTTTCAAAAATTTGTATAGAAAAATAACAGAAATACAGAGAAAATACAGATCCGAATTAAAATTAAATCACATATCTAAAAAAAAATCATACCCATATTGCAAATCGAGGCCTCCGGGTTCCGATTTGTAAAAAAAAATTGCCTCACAGTCAACTTTGGGCCAAGGTAGCCGAGTTTATAATCGATTTTCATGAGTTCAGCATTCCGGACGCAATGGCGAGGTCAGATCTGGCTCTAGACACTCTCAATTTTTGCAGCAGCAAACAAGGTCTCGAACAGCTATGTGATGAGAAAATCTCCAAGTTGCTCTGATACCATGTAAGAATTTGCCTAAGGGCAAAATTCACCCAAGAACTCAAACACAAGCACACAGTAGACCAAAGATAAAGAGTATGATCAGAGTGACAATGTCATAATTAATGCAATGTGAAAGTACACTAGGAGTGCCTGTATATAAAAGCCTCTAAGATACATTTAGAATGTCTCATAATTAGCACCATGATGTGTCATACAACCAAGCACATATCCACCAGATATGGGTTATCCTCCATTAAGCACGGAAGTAAGTGCAGTGATGAGAGGATAAGCCTACAAGGGTGTGACACGCAAAACAATATTGTAGACACCATGTGCTAAAATAGAATTGCATACTCCTGTGTTGTCTACATGACAACTCATAAAAGTGCGCAAACTCCTAAGTGTCTCACAAATAAAAATAATAAAATAATGCAAAATAATTAAATAATGCATTAACCTAAGTAAACTTAAGTAAGTGCAATAAGTAAATACTTATTTACACCAACAGTTTGAAAAAGTAGCAACCATCAATGTTATCATAAAGACTATTGATTGAGCTGCAACAGTCAAAGAAAACTATACTAAAACCTTAAAATTAATCATTCAAAAGGTATATTGAGGTCAATCATTATTGTTAGTTGAGGTTTAGCATGATACAACAACTAAATCAATTATTTACAAACCATTTTGAGATCAATCAAATTTGTTATTTTGTGAAAGTTTAGCATGACATGACAACTAAATTAATTATTAGTTCTTGCCTTTGACAAGAAAGTATTGGAATCATTCAATTCAATTGACCAATCAATCAACTCATAGGATTTAAAAGATTAAAAGAAACTTCAATGTTTATATATATATATCATTATTCTATAAATCACATTTTTCATTCATTCTATTGGACCATACTATTTCTAGTAGTGAAAAAATTCAATTTTCTCTAACAAAAATACAAATATTTTCTAACAAGTCTATCATGCATTAATTACAACTTTATCTTTTCCACATTTGTGACAAGTGGATTAACTTTTCAAGTTTTACATTGATGTTTATTTTTGTCATTTGTAAGAAAATACAAATATTTTCTAACAAGCCTATCATGCATTGATGAATGCATTAATTACAACTTTACATTTTCCACATTTGTGACAACTAGATTAACTTTTCCAAAAAAAAATCATTTTTATCTTCCACCTCACAAATGAATGTCTGATCAATATTAATTATTTCTCTATTTTTCTAAATATAGAGATAAATGTTTTATATTTCTTATTTTAAATACATTGATTAGTTTTACATTGATGTTTATTTTTGTCATTTGTAAAATGTTATTTATTTAAGTTTACACTATATTTTACAATCTTTTTCTTTTTTTCTTTTTTTTATCATTTTACAAATTGTAAAATTAATACTAACCCTCAAACTAATTAGATATTTTGTTAGTTTGAATTAAGTAAACAATTTATTTTTTTAAATCAAATATTTCAACTTATAGCTAAATTAGTAGAAATGACTAGTTCATTCATATAATATAATTTTTATTGTTATCTATATATTTCTTAAAATAATATAATTATTAATATTTTTAAAATTTTCTTCAACTCTATCATTCTACCTTTAATTGTCCGTATAATAACACATCATTCTTTTATTAGCTCTTTCTTCATATCCTTCTTTTCTACCTATAAATCTCCATTTTTCTTCTTTTCCAATTATTGGCAGGAATTTTGACGCATTGTGTCTCTTGTTTACAAAGCATTTTGGTGTCAATTATTATTGTTATTTAGTTTAGGATTAGCTTGACGTATAAACTTTATAGAAATATTAATCGAGGCTAAGATTGCCAAGTTTTGGCCCAATATTCTTGTTCAGTAAACTAGGCTCGTTGCTCTCTCCTTTGTAGCCCTAAATCAATTATTTACAAAGCATTTTGAGGTCAATGTTATTTAGTGGAGGTTTAGCATGACATGGCAACTGAATTAATCATTGACAAGAGTATATTGAGGTCAATTATTATTGTTCTTTGTTTGAGTTTAGCATGATGTAAAATATTTCTGAAGACACTAATCGAGGCTAAGATTGCCAAGTTTTGGCCCAATATTCTTGTTCAGTAAACTGGGCTCTTTCTTCATTGCTCTCTCCTTTGCATCCCTAGCTAGTTCATCCTCAACCTCCTGAGAAAAGACACATGGAATAATAATATATGTGATTGCTATTTTATTTATTTATAATAAAAATTCAGTATAATATCATACTTAAAAATAGTTGAATGAACTGTCTTACCTTATCCCATACTCCACACCTTTTGCATTTTTGGCAGGGCTTCGCTGGATCTCGAGAATGCTAATCAACAAAACAAAAACAAGCTTACCAACATGATTTCAAACATTTTATAACATATGCACATATTGGGCTACCCAAAAAATACTTCTGTTTCTATTCAAGCTTGATTTAGTCATCTTAATTTACGAGGCATTGCAGAGGATTCCAATTCACTAGAATGACATCTTCCAAACTGCAGTTGCTATTACTTATTTGAAAGAGTCAATTCCTAAACGTGTAACAAAGTATGGTTAATCGTTAGCAGAGAACTCCAACATATGAACAAAATCGCCTTGTTATCTTTATTCATTATTCACAGTATTGTAATTTAATTCCATCAAATTCTGTATTTTATGGCTTCATTTATTCCTTACATAATAAATTTTATCTTTTAAAATTAGTCTCCATACCTAAATTTCATAAGAACTTTTTTATCATTGATCTCAAGTTAAGGCATGGGTTCTTCACATAGGACCAGGTCCTGCATGTAAACAATTATATGTTAACTTCAACTATTTGTACAAAGTGGTCTTTTTAAGGTGCCCGTACACCCCCTTCTTTGTGGCGAATAACTATGGAATCAGTTCATGGTGTTCATGGTGCACTTAATATATGTTTGTACCTGTAAAAAATTTCTTGTAACTAAATGTAGGATAGTCTCCATAATAAGTTAGAGTGGCTTTTAGGTTCCCATAACCCACTTCTCTGGGTAACCAGTGTTACTTTACTATCCCTCCACATAATTGTGGTAATCTATCACATAATGTGCCTAATTTATGTTTGTACCCATTAAAAAAAAATTTAAATGTTTTTTTAGTAGATACAGCAGAGTCTCCATACTTACAGTTAATTTCAATGTTTCAAACTTTTCAAAAGTAATAATTTTGTTTTGTTTTGCTTTGCTTAAAGGTGAATCTGGTTTTCAAAAGGGCTCAAGCCCTTTTACGAGATCGCATTCTGATACAACAATGAAGTCTAACAGATAACCATGAAACTAATGCAAACTCAACTACAGAGATGTAGGAAAAAGAAACATTTCAAAGACGCACACAAAAAACAAAATTTACTAAAGAACTCAAAATTTTATCCATTATAAAAAGGCATTGGAATATGAAAATTATAGCTTGGCAAATTGTCTTGGCTACCTCACAAAAATGTGAATAATTATTTGGGATGGTTTGTCGGCATTTATAACACATTGTAGTTCCACATTTGCAGGTCACCTGCAAAATTTGTGATACAGAAATATTAGACAGAATTCTGGCAATCAAATCTTTAGATCACATGAACATGTATCATGATTCTTATTTTATGTGAGGTTCTTGATACTCACTTTATTGCAACCACCTTCCTTGACTAGCTCTGCATTGCAAGAATTGCATGCCCTTATCACAGCTTTTGCCATTGCCTGTTTCATATGGATAATTTACTTTTTAAGTACTCAAATCTTCTATACTTCTTTTGTAAAAAGATGATGCCTAACAAAACTCAAAATGTTTGCTCCATCTGTTATCATAATTATTACCTCTTCAATTTTTCTTCGCAGAGAAGTCTCAGATTCCTGCATGGCATGCATTAAATCCAAATGAATTAGATTTTAATACAAAAACAAAAGAATAAATTCTTATACAGAAATCTCAGTATTGTGCAATAGTGTAAATTTAAAATAGCTTTGGATATCAATTTTAAATGAAATGTGAAGATAACTAACAAAATTTTAAGCTAGTTATAATTAATACACTGTAATGTCTTACCAAACTTTAAAACACCCAACTGATAATATTTTTATAAGTATTTCTTCTATAAATCTAGTCAATTTTATTTTAAAAGACGAACATGCAAGTACCATACCTTCTCAACTTCATCACAACGCAACGGCCTATGATCCGGCTTTTTGCATAGGATACAAGAAGCCTTAAATCATACAGAAACATATACAAAAAGCCTTAAATCAAAACCAATATACAATGCATCTGTTTTTTCAATAACAAAGCAGCACGAAATTAAGGGAAAACTTTATTTAATAATGGGAAATTATAAATTAAGATAAGGAAGAAAACTTATCCAAATTTGAAGGCCCCACAAGGTAACTTGAAAAAGAGAATGAATAAAAACAAGGAACATCATTTTGTATTAAAACTTATGCTCAAGAAATTGGCATGATTTGACTGTCAAAATTGCACGGTATGTGATTCCTACAACACTCTATACCTTTGAACAATTGCTGTTTGGACATTGTAGAACAAGTATACCCTTGTCCACCTGGTAAGGTATGCTGCAAGAAGGGCAATAGACCTGAAAAGTAATAAAATACAAATTGTTTAAATACAAGTTGTGTCCATACAAATCACAGATCTTCTCTTCTAACTCTATGGCCAACTATTATATAATTTTCCATCTTTTCACATTTTTTATAAGACTCGTTTCTCATTTTAAGGAAGAATACTCAAGGACAAACTGCTAGAAATCTATGCAAATATTTATTTCCCAGGAAAACCACAGATGATATTGTTGAAATTATAAATATGGAAGTAACTAAAGAAGAAATACTAAATGCAATTCAAAATCTTAACAATGATAAGACCCTTGGAGCAGATGGCCGCCCAATTGAGTTCTATTATAAGCAATTAGATTGGATTGCAAGTGACCAACTGCAAGTCTCTACTGAAGCCATACACAAAAGTTCCTTAGATTGTAACATCGATAAAGGGATTAACTAGCTTCTCCTAAGGATGGGAACAAGACATTAATTACGAAATAGAGACACCTTACTCTTCTCAATGACTCCTATAAGATTCTGGCCTGTTTGTGATAGGCTCAGATGCTATTTTTTACATTCTAGGAGACACCAGCTTGTCACCTAAGCATGTCTCCCCAACAGAGATCTTTAAAAACATTCAATTTGCAGATGATACTGCAAATTTTATTAATATTGAAGGAAGAAATGCTGACCATCTCATGCACAAACTTAATTTGTTTCGTGAAGCCTCTGGAGCTAGAATTTCTGAGACAAAACTATAATGCTTAGGTGGGACAATAACCCCCCAGTCTGGTTCAGTGAGTTTGAATTTCAATGGGGAAGGCTTAACAACAAGTTAGGTACCTTGGCATTCCTTTTCTTGCTAACCTCTGTCTTATAGATAAGTGGGATTGGATTAAGAGAAGTAGATAAAAGACATTGTCAATGGAATAAACAATATCTCTCTTTGGCTGGAACATTTCAGGTTTGTCAAAAATAAAAATCATCTTACAACCTTGATTATTCCTCAATTTGGCTTATTTGGAAGCTACAAGATAAATTAATTTCCAAAAAATATTAGACAGTTCCTATGGTCATACAGGAGAGGTAAAAAGACAATACATGTTAAATAGGAATGCTACTGCTTAAAGAAGTAGGAAGGGGGTCTGAGAATAAGAGATTTAGAAAAACATGACATCTTCCTAGCTGGCAAGTGTATCTTTAAAGCCATAAATGAAGTTGAACCTTGGAGGGTTTCATAATGAATAACATCCAATTAGTTGTTCCTAAACAAGCATAAAATTGGAAACAACTCCTCATAGATGACATTCTTTTTCATAAGTCCTATAATGCCTATACATTCTAATGTGTTAACAAGCATACAGAAAGCTTGGAAGATCATTAGAAATCAAATTTAAAAGTGAGTTTATGGATCATTATAGGGGTCTATTAAGCCCTAATAGGTCTATTTGGTGGAACCTTACTAAAAACAACAGATCCCTTGCCTTATTGCAAGGATGGTCAACTAAAATTCAGCATTTAAAAGGTATTAGATGCTTCAAAGATATCTTGTGTAATAAACAACTAAATTCATGGAGTAATTTAAGTAAAGAATTTAAGCTCCTCCATCTCATGGGAGGATTTATCATGTTCTTAAGAAGGCCTACAGGATCATTCAATTCCCTATTTTCAATGTAAGTGACAATGTGTTTTTTGAGAAACTCTCTTGGAATAAGAGGCCAAAGCTACCAAACTTAAAATCTAAATTAGTTTGTAGAACATAAGCTTACTCCTAACCCTTGCCAATCATCTAAACAAATGTTGGAATCTTGAACTCTCTAGAAAACTATGGTCAAAAACTTAGATCGCAAACTGGGATAGTGTTGATGTGTGTTTTATGACCCAACAAACAATAGAACAAAATATCGAAATATCTTATCCTCTCTTGAACAAAGTCTCATGTATGCTAAGATTACTAGAAGATAATATGATGACTCCAAGGTTACTTCAATGTCAAGTCTTGACTGTAAATAAGCTCGGTGGTTGATGTGATTTGCTAGTGATCACAAAGGGCCTTACGTGTGTTTACTCAAATTCATTTCTAATGTAGGAGCATCCCTCATTGGCCTATAGTCCTACAGGATGGTGTGGTTTGGCTTTGGAGTTTGGGAACTTGGTTGAAGAAGTGTGGCTCGATTGATACTGAGTTGGTTTGGTATTGTGTTAAGTATTAACTGAGTGACTCGATTAATGAAGGCGCTTGACGATGCTTGTGGGAACTCAGCACACACTGGGAGCTCAGTGAAGCTTGGTTTTAGTGTTGCCTAAGTTGCTCGGTTTCTTTTGGGAGCTCGGCATGCTCTGGGAGCTCAGCATACTCTTTGGAGCTCGGCATCCTCTGGGAGCTCGGCATGCTTATGGTTTGGTTGATGCTCAGCTTGGTTTTCTCTAGCACTCAGCTTGGTCTTGGTTCTTGTTGGTGCTGAGTTGTCTATGAGCCGACTTTTGGCATTTAATTTATGTATGGGTATGTAATTTGTGTTGTAGCCAATTCATGGCTCAACATATATTTAATTTAATTTGTAATGAACTGGGCCGATTTGTGGCTTAGTTGGGTATAAGTAGGGGGTTTTGTGGAGTCTTTAATCATGATTAAGGGATCCGTCTTGGAGAAGAGGATGTGAACTTTCAAGAGCTAGTAGCTGCGGCTTGAGAGCCAAAGGATTGCTTGGTGCACCTGAGGGTACAAGTGCGGATTCTTCTTAGTGTTCTTATCCAATTGTGGATCTAGACTAGTTGGGACTGGGTTTGTAAGTTGAATCTTGTTGGATCTTGCAGAACTATTATTGCAATTGTTGTTTGTATTTGGCCTTAACCTAGAAGGCCTTACAACCGGGCATATTGCATTTAATCAGTTATTTTAAGAATAAAGAGTTGTGACTTGGTATCAAATCTTGCATTATTGTTGCTTGTTGTTGTGTTTCCTTTGTGTAGTTATTTGTTGGGGGTTTGGACATCTCCTTTGGGGATTCTCCTGCCTTGCATTGCATCAATTTCAAGACATATTGGATGTGGGAACCATCTAAAAGTTTTGCGATGAAGTACTTTTTTGGGTTTTCGCAAAATATGCGGAAATGAAATGGGATAGGGTTTTAGAGGTTCCAATCTATTCCTAAGGGAAGTGATGGCAACAAATAGTATTCTGGTGGACAAATTCCTTAATTTATAGAGCTCTGCTTCGCTAAGTTATACTACAACTACGCATGAATTGGTGCAATCTTCAAGGGTTATGCAAAATATTTTCATACCACCACATACACCGTCACAAAGAACAATGAATATGAATGATAGAAGTAAAACATATGCACGAAAGCGGTTCAAGCTAACTTTGCACAACGATTTAGAATCACTAACACGTCAAAAATATGAACCAAACGAATTCATCAATACACCATCACATTCTTCATTGCAATCACAACAATTTAACTAAACTAAACTTAATCTAAATGAGAGAATTTAAGAGAACAAGCAAGCACCAAGACACATCAAGTATTCACCAAGCTTCAATGAAAACTCTATTATCTTACTAGCTCATAGAAACAATATTAGAAAATCCTCTCTTTACAAATGAGAAGTGAAGCATTTATATAGGTCCTCGATTATGTTACATCTCAATTTTTGACCTAATTTAAAATATAGCCATTGAGGTTCACATGAAGTCAATTGGCAGTTTAATTTGTTAAAATCTTGTGAAATAGTAAGTTGGCTAGTCGTTATACTTTTAAGTGAAGATAACAAGTTACTGATCATTTATCACGAATTCATGGAATTGAGAAGATGGTCAACTATTATGATTATTTATGATTAAATAATTTATTATGATAATATAATTTAATTACAGAGAATTTCCTTGTAGAAAGCACGTCGAAGGGTTGGAAGCATTGTCAGAAAAGAATTAGGCAGGAGCATCACCATCATTGGGCAAATGGACTGAGAACCTAGCGACTTGAAAACCGGATACATCTGTGGGACCCGCATGAGATATTTAATCAAATAATTTGAGAAACATAAAATAATTTAATTTAAAAATATATAACATACCTCGAAAGATTTTTAAATAATCTTCATCATAGTATTATAATAAATACTTATATACGTACATATAAAAATAAAAATGAAATGGCGCCAATAAATTATAATAGCATAATTTAATGATGTCACCCCATTTATATATTTGTATGAATGTATACAAATATATATTATTATAACATTTGAAAATTATAATCTTCCAATTCTATTCTTTTTAATATTCTTAATTTTAACCAATTAACATTTGGCATGTTAAATCGAATTAATAATTGGAATTCAAATGAACTTCTTGGAACCGATAGAAGCTGAGGAGCCATGGCTAGCCTTTAAGAGAAGCCAAGACAGCATCTCCTTTCCATTGTCTGCTACATTCCCATTTCAAGCCGAGCATAATCATTCTCAGCCAAAAACATTCTTTCCAGCTACTCAACCAAAATTGCCTTGTTCTCCTTTACTCTGTCGGCGTTTGAAATCTGCAATCAAGTCTTTAACTAGTGGGTGAACAAATAGCCAAACAGGAGTTCCGGCCAAGGACGGGAGGAGCCACATCCAGACAAAACTTCAAGCCCAATCTCAAGTCATGAATATATACAATCATATTTCATAAATTCCTTCTTTTTCTAAGCATATGTCCGACTGCAGTCGGCTACACATTGCTAGGGCTAAAAGAAATACAATATAAGCATTCGTAATTCATAGTTTCTTCCTTCACTAAGTAGAATGTCTGACTGCAGTTGGCTACATATTGCTAGGACTACAATATATGTTTTCATATTCATAACTTCTTCCTTATTTGATTAGAATATCTGACTGTAGCCAGCTATGCATTGTTAGACTGAGATTAATTTACAATACCTTGCTGCTAGTCCTTGTATTACATAGAGTTTCATGGAAGAACTTCATAGTAATATCTTTGTGATTGAACATCACTTATGAAATCGAATGGTAGCTGTAGAAACTTAAATGATTATATGAACCGACATCAATAACCATGCTATCATAATTTCCGAAACAAATACTCATAGATTCTCTAACACGTAGGATTCACTAACAATGATGTCATGAAATGGTGAAGACATGTAATTAAAACAAAATGATTATAATCTTTCAGGCACCTAGGATTCACCGGCAAAGAAACCATGAAATGCTGAAGAGGTGGAGTGAATCTGCAAGAATGCAGAAGAGAAATCAGATATGATTAAACTAATTAATTAAACAATTAATTCTGCAGTCTTTAAAAATATCTTTTCCAAATCACAAATCGCGATAAGCTAGAACATATATGTTATTCATGAATTTAATGGGAATCAATAGAAAGAACAGGTTGTTCTGAGAATTCCAAACACTTGGGACTCACCCGGTTGTGTAGCCAAGGAAATGGGTCATGAGGTGAGAGAAAAGAATCTGAAATAACATGAAAGAATATTAGTTAGCATTTAAAAGCTCATGCATGAACATGTTTACCCTCCTGCTATCAAGTCGAATGGTGTATTTAGATACTAGGATGCTTAGTGGATGACAAGATGATCACCGTCTATTCCAGGTAGGGAGGGCCTTTCTCGTTAGAGATTGTGTGGAGATAAGTTATGATCCGAGGTTGGGTGGTTAAGCCCTTGTCAATGTTTCACCTCTTCCAAGTTGTCAGACGTACAATAGACAAAAATAAGTTGTATATTCAATTGTTTGTCGGTAATAAGTATTTTTACTTTTATGATGTATATGCAAGAAGGTAAGATTAATTGAGTTATTTCATCGTCAGAGTTATTTTACACCTAGATGTGAGAGATAGATTTATGGATTGTTTTTCATTTATATGAATATCGAATATGAGCACAGCTTCTAATCTTGAGTTATTGCCACAGTTAAGCAATTGGAAGGAAAGAAATGATATAGTGGTATCTGAAGCCCTAATTGATATAGTGGTATCTAACGCCCTAAATGATCCAGTGGTAATTGAAGCCCTAAGTGATACAAGGGTATTTGAAGCCCTAAATGATCCAATGGTAATCAATGCCCTAATTGATATAGTGGTTTGTGACACCCTAATTTTATATAGTGGTATTTAATAGTAATTGTCATTTGATTTTGATATAGCGGTATTGAATGGTAGTCGTTATATGATTTTGTTATAGTGGTATTTGTGGACTAATCTAGGTGATTACAAAAGCCTTCTTATAATGATTTATCGGTTCAAACTCCATGGTATGTGGATTTCAATTTCTATAGTAATTCATTGATGGTGTTTTAAGTTCTTAGTTAAGAAATTTTGATTAACTAATTTTAACCATCAATCTCATTCACATGAACATGACCAATATAATTGTCTTCCTATAAAAATGAAGTAATAACTATATTTTTTGAGTATGTTAGTTGTTAATTAAGACCCAAGAAAATTGGTTGCTACATATGGTATCAGAGCGCTGGGTTCAACATTGAAACCTTGGGCCCAACACTTTGTTTTTTTGAGAAATTGAAAATGTAAAAGTTAAAAAAGATTTATTTTGCATAATTGGATATTGCAATCAAAACTGGAAAAATCACACTAGGAAATCATTCAGAATAGCCGGGAAAGGCCGAGATGATATAAAATGGACAAATGTATAAACTACAAAATTCTAAAGATGAAACTGAATTAAGAAGATGAAATGATTGGCAAGTCGAGCGGTGGTGATCGAGTTGTTGAACCCAAACGGAAATCCTTGGCCACGGTAGTTTATAGGCATATGTGCCATCTAATGATCACTTGATGTCCATAGACGTCAGTTATATAGGTATAACTGATTGGGCACTCAAACCACATGGAAGCTCGGTTGGCTAGACTGAAGAACATTCCAAGCCTAAATCCCAAAGTAGGGAGGGCCATTCTAATATGTTAGAATGCGAGGGGATAAGTATGGTCTGAGGCTGAAACTTGCGCAATCCAAAACAACTTCTGTAATCTTGATACAATGTTATCAAAATCCATGATGATGGTTAAATAATTCTTTCCAATTGAATGTTCCCAGCATTTACTTTATGCAATTATATTCCTGTTCTTATGAAATGGTAGAAATAAATTGTTATCTATTCTTGAACTTGAACTGAAAGAAAACAAAATCGTGAACCATGATACTTTCTGATGTTGATTAAACGACGAGATCATTTTGTGCTTCAGTATGGAGTAAATAGACTTGCATAATTGAAAGTATTAATGCTTGTTTACATATAATAAACTTATGATGAGATGGGCATGAAAGCCTAGGTCATACATATGGTAAACTTATGACGAGATGGGCATGAAAGCCTAGGTCATACAAATGGAAAAGATAAACTTCCAGATATTATAGATGAATGATGAGCTACTCGATAAGAATCTTATGAATTGTTTCAGATGCTTATGATCTTGATTAGATGTATGATGATCTTGCATAGTATATCATGTTTTTACCCTTTGACACACTACTATACATGTATAATGCACATGCGATGTTGATTTTACATACTGAGCTGTTCTATATTGTTTTGGAGATATTCTATCACGAGATGATTATTCTAATGAAATGATGGGCATGAAGGCCAAGGTTACATAAATGGAAAAACATGGATTCACTAACCTTTTTCAGGTGCTTTGTAAGTTTGCAAGGATGATCTACCCATTAATAAGTGGCATATGCCAAATGGTATGTATAAGTGATTTAAATTATGATCAAGTTATGATCTAGAACTTGTTAGTTGAAGAAGCCCAAATTTTGAATATTTATCTCACTCTCAATTATTGAACCCTAAAAATTCTCTTAAATGAAGATATCAATATGGAATCGAACTAATGATATGGTGAGTGTCTAAATGAGTATGACACGAATATGAAATAGAATCAACTCAATTGATGCTGAGATGACCACAAGTACAGTAAAGTGAACTCAGGTGAGTATGTGTTTAATTTTTTGATATCATGCAAGTATCTTTCGAGAAACATTGAAGTAAAAATGGACCTTGAGTTTTGATCATGATTTAGATTTTGATTCAATTCTGAAAAGAAATGATATCATGATGCCATATATACATCTTGTATTTGGAATATTCTTTGTGTCTAATTTGTAGAGATCATCGAGGATGATGAAACACAAAGGGGAATGGTGCATTATATTCCAATTTTAAAAATGCTCCTTTAAATGTTCTTTACAATTTCAAGTTCATCGAGGACGATGAACCACAAGGGGAATGGTATGTTACATTCCAATTTTTTACCTAATATAAAATATAGTCGTTGAGGTTCACATGAAGTTAGTCGGTAGTTTAATTTGTTATAATCTTGTGAAATAGTAAGTTGGTTAGTTGTTATAATTTCAAGTGAAGATAACAAGTTAGTTGATCATTTATCACAAATTCATGGAATTGAGAAGATGGTTAACCGTTATAATTATTTATGATCAAATAATTTATTATGATAATATAATTTAATTACAGAGAATTTCCTTGTAGGAAGCACATCGAAAGGGTGAAAGCATTGTCAGGAAAGAATTAGGTAGGAGCATCGCCATCACTGGCCAAATGGATTGAGGACCTAGCGTCTTGAAAACATGATATATCTGTGGGACCCGCATGAGCTATTTAATTAAATAATTTGAGAAACATAAAATAATCTAATTTAAAATATAAAACATACCTCAAAAGATTTTTTAATAATTTTCATCATATTATTATAATAAATACTTACATATGTAGATATAAAAATAAAAATGAAATGGCACCAATAAATTATAATAGCATAATTTAATAATGTCACCCCATTTATATATTTGTATGAACATATACAAATATATACTATTATAACATTTGAAAATTAAAATCTTCCAATTCTATTCTTTTCTTTTTAATATTTTTGCTTTTAACCAAATAACATTTGGCATGTTAAATCAAATTAATAATTGGAATTTGAATGGACTTCTTGGAAACGATAGAAGCTGATAGGCTACAGCTAGCCTTTAAGAGAAGCCAAGACGGCATCTCCTTTCCATTGTCTACTACATTCCCATTTCAAGCGGAGCATAATCATTCTCAGCCAAAAACATTATTTCCAGCTACTCAACCAAAAATACCTTGTTCTCCTTTACTCTGTCGGCGTCTGAAATCTGCAATAAAGTCTTAACTAGTGGGTGAACAAATAGTCAAATAGGAGTTCTGGCCAAGGTCGGGAGGAGCCACATCCAGATAAAACTTCAAGCCCAATCTCAGGTCATGAATATATATAATCGTATTTCATAAATTCCTTCCTTTTTCTAAGCATATGCCTAGCTGCAGTCGGCTACACATTGCTAGGGCTGAAAGAAATTCAATATAAGCATTCGTAATTCATAGTTTCTTCCTTCACTGAGTAGACTGTCCAACTGCAATCGGCTACAAATTGCTAGGACTGCAATATATGTTTTCATATTCATAACTTCTTCCTTATCTGATTAGAATATCCGACTGTAGCCAGCCATGCATTGTTAGACTGAGATTAATTTACAATACCTTGCTGCTGGTCCGTGTATTACATAGAGTTTCATGGAAGAACTTCATAGTAATATCTTTGTGATTGAACATCATTTATGAAATCGAATGGTAGCTGTAGAAACTTAAATGATTATATGAACCAACATCAACAACCATGCTATCATAATTTCTGAAACAAATACTCATACATTCTCTAACACCTAAGATTCACAGGCAATGATGTCATGAAATGGTGAAGAGTTGTAATTAAAACAAAATGATCATAATCTTTCAGGCACCTAGGATTCACCGGCAAAGAAGCTATAAAATGGTGAAGAGGTGGCGTGAATCTACAAGAACACAGAAGAGAAATCAGATATGATTAAATTAATTAGTTAAACAATTAATTCTGCAATCTTTAAAAATATCTTTTTCAAATCACAAATTGTGATAACCTAGAACATATATGTTATTCATGAATTTGTTGGGAATCAACAGAGAGAACCAGTTGTTTTGAGATTTCTGAACACCTGGGACTCACCTGGTTGTGTAGCCAAGGAAATGAGTGATGAGGTGAGAGAAAGGAATCTGAAATAACATGAAACAGTATCAATTATGACATAACAATGTTTATCATTTTTAAAAAGGAATCATTTAAAAGCTCATGCATGAACATGTTTACCCTTCTGCTGTCAAGTCGAATGGTGTGTTTAGATACCGAGATGCTCAATAGATGACAAGATGATCCCTATTTATTCCAGGTAGGGAGGGCCTTTCTCGTTAGAGATTGTGTGGGGATAAGTTATGGTTCGAGGTTGGGTGGTTAAGCCCCTGACAATGCTTCACCTCTTCCAAGTTATCGAACGTACAACAAACAAAGATAAGCTGTTTATTCAATTGTTTGTCAGTAACAGGTATTTTTACTTCTATAATGTATATGCAAGAAGGTAAGATTAATTGAGCTATTTCATTGTGACAATTATTTTACACCTAAATGCGAGAGATAGATTTATGGATAGTTTTTCATTTATATCAATATCAAATATGAGCATAGCTTCTAATCTTGTATTATTGCCACAGTTAAGCAATCGGAAGGAAAGGAATGATACAATGGTATCTGAAGCCCTAATTGATACAGTGGTATTTGATGCCCTAGATGATCCAGTGGTAATTGAAGCCCTAAGTGATACAAGGGTATTTGAAGCCCTAAATGATCCAATGGTAATCAATGCCCTAATTGATACAGTGGTTTGTGATGCCCTAATTTTATATAGTGGTATTTAATAATAATTGTCATTTGATTTTGATATAGCGGTATTGAATGGTAGTCGTTATATGATTTTGTTATAGTGGTATTTGCAGACTAATCTAGGTGATTACAAAAGCCTTCTTGCAATGATTTATCGGTTCAAACTCCATGGTATGTGGATTTCAATTTCTATAGTAATTCATTGATGGTGTTTTAAGTTCTTAGTTAAGAAATTTTGATTAACTGATTTTAACCATCAATCTCATTTACATGAACATGGCCGATATAACTATCTTCCTATGAAAATGAAGTAATAACTATATTTTTCAAGTATGCTAGTTGTTAATTAAGACCCACGAAAACTGGTTGTTACAAATTACGAGTGGCCCAGATGATCACAATAACTGATGGCCAAGATTGTGCCACATCATCCTTAATTAGGGTTAGGGCAAAGAAAAGGAATCTACTCTAATGCAATAAGGAATCCACTACTAGAGTGGGTAATAAATTGCCACTATGCATGCTCGTTTAGGAAGGGAGTGGGGTGCAATAAATGACCACTAAGAACACCCACTAAGAATTAAATGCATCTATCCTTGATTCCCCACTTGAAGGCATAGAATTGATCCAACATTGTCTCCAACTCTTCTGTACTGATGCTTGGTACCGATTCTTGCTTGAATTCTAGAACTGCAATTGCTCTTTCTCTTTTTTCCAAGCTTTCCTCCCAATCTAGTAGTAAGTCCTGAGTGGTGTGCATTGTATTTGAGAAGATGGAGAAGTTCTCAAAACCATCTATTTTATAGACATTCGGTCGAAAGAATTCCTCTAAATTGACTTCGGTATTATCAATGTCATTTCATCTCCCACCAATGTTTGTGACAACAAGGATGCAATTGTATTGGATACCCCTTCTTTGATGTTGTCAACCACCCTTTTCCATCAAGAGGACTCGTTGGTGAAGCTCTCACACATTTCCTTAGTTGCGATCACTGCACTGTACCATCGAAGAAAATCATAGATATCCCCCTCACTGATAGCTCGACTATTGATCAATGCTTGCTTTGGGGTCTCCATCAGATTCTGAATATCGCAAATTATTTCATCTTGGTAAATATGGTCATCCTCCCGTGATTCCTCCATGCACTGGATCCTGGAGAGTGCAGCTAATGCCCTACTATGTACTTGCACTAATTCTTCTACATGTTTGAAGGCTTTCTCCTGAATTCCTTCGACCCAAACCTTTGCACCCTGAGCAATCCGCTTGATCCTATCAATGCCATCTATCACTTCAGCGGAAACAACTGTCGGAGGGACAAATGATGAACCTTCCTCCCTTACTAGACAAAGCAGGCCATTGATGTACGGACATAAGGCTCTAATTTATCTTTTTTGTTTCTCGTACCCTTCTTCCACCTTCTTCAGTCTATCTTTCAAAGCTTGAGTAGAGTCATCAAATTCTTCTAATATTTGCTCCTGGGAGGCACGACCAAGATTTATTTCCGTAACATGGTATTTATCTCGAGCAATCTGATTTTTACTCTTGTCGACTGTAGGAGTTGCAATCTGCAAAAATTTTGGACCCCAATTCTCCTCTGACAACCTTAGTGAATCTTTTTGCTTTCCCTTGCTCTTCTGATCGGTTTCCTCGGTCCAAAATTTCCAATATTTCAATTGCCGGATCAACCTCCTTTTGTTGGGTCTTCTGAATCCGTTGCTTCAACCATTTTGGAATGGGTATACTTTGGTCCCCTGGGATCACCAATTGTTCTTTCCTTTGGACTGCTTGAATGTCGATATCCTCTCCACCTCCTAGACTATCCACTGTTACCTCAACAACCACGGCTTCAACATTTGAAATATGTATTGCTACTGCAAGAGCCTCTTCCTCTAGTGGACCAACTTTGACCTCCATCATTTCTCGTTTTAACATTGTAGCAAGACTTTCCTTTGTATTTATATCTTGATCTCTCCCTCTCCCTTGCAAGCATGTATACTTAGTCTATCATGCACTAGCCTATCCAAATTTTCTTCTTCCACCAAGTTTCAACTAAGAGTTTTTCTAAATACATAGAGTTTGATGGCTTTAAAGGAAAGATTTTTATCAGCATTTTTGTGTTTCAAATAGGTATTTCTTCCAGTTTTAGCTCTGCATTTTTTACATACTAGGGTCATTTTTGCAAAAAAAATGTATTTTTACTATTTGTTCTTTTGTTAAAAATGTGACTTATGATGGTCATTTTAGCTTGTCTCCCACTTTCATGCACCCGCACATTGAATTTTGGAGCCTTCAATATCCATTGCATATTTCACTACATGTCATTTTGCATGCAATGTTATGTAATCACCTCAAAAATCCCCGATTACATTTTTGCCTTAATCCTTCTGTCCACAAATCGAGATTTTTAACACCCATTGCATGTTTTATTGCATGTAATCAAATATGTAAAATCCACAAAAATCTCCTTGCTAATAAGTTCATACAAATGGAGATTTTTACACCAACTACATGATCATTTACATGTAGTCACACATGCAATCACGTCCACAAGTTCCACTCATATCACTCCTAAAGTGGAGATTTTTACAACTACATGATTTGCTACATGCAGCAGAACACACAATCGCATCCAAAATATCCTAAAATATCTAAGTTTTATCTTTGTTGTAAAAGCAAGTTCAAGTACAGTTAGGGATTTTTGACTCAATTGCGAACTGAACTACATATGCAACAACACATGTAATCCAAAGTGTTGTTGGGTCCAAAACTCCTATTTTACTTTAAGTCTCATATTCTTCTCATGTAATAGGAACTTTTTGGTCCAACTGCATAAACAATTACAAGTTGAACTAAACTTAGATCTTCATTTGCAATCTACCCCAAAATGCATGCATGGCTCATAATAAGAAACTTTTGCAGTTTTGTCTTGTTTGAAGCTAAGTTACCGATGCATCTGGAAATAGGGCAAATGCGAGTGCAAATGCATTCTGATGCTCAGAGGCGTTAGGATGTGTCGTGGATGCTGCCAGGAATCTTGCTTCCCTCCTACGAATGCATGTGGGATGCTTGGGAGAGCATCTAGAGAGAATCCATGGAGCAATTAGGCACATCCCGTGAGCATCCAACCATTTTGAGTGCCCAGTCACTTAAGTGACTTATAAAAACATGTGTTTAATAGGTTTTTTTTATTATATTTATTCTCCTATTTGCCTCACAAACTGAAAAACAGCCCTAAAAGAGGCCATTCATTCTCCTATTACTATTATTTCAATTTGATTATGCTAATTGCTACATAATGGTTTATTTTTGTATATTTCTTTGCATACATAAATTATAGTACACACACACACACACATATATTTTAAATATATTTATGTATGGACGCACACAAATGCATCCAAAATCCCCAAAAAAAAATCCGCGCATTAGTAATCCACACCCGCATCAACATCAAAACCAGCATCCATAACTTAGCTTTGAAGCCTTTTTTACACACACGATCTATCAAGATTCAAAATCAAAACATGAACTTAATGGAGAATTATATGGAACTAACGTCAACAAGGGCCAACCATCATGCATAAGAAAAAGATGAAACTCAATTTTCATAAATACTAGAATGCATTCAAGGTTGATTCCAAGTAGGTGGTAGCAGGACCAAAGAGGGATCGTGAACAGTTTTTCACTCATGGGTGATAACAAAATTAGTGATTTGTTAATGCTACCAAATATAAGGGTGAAAGTGATAACTTTTTGCTGATGTTCCCACCCATGTATAAATTTGAAGATTTCTAGCACTTGGCGATCTAGTGACAGGAAGACCTCTTTGATAGTGGTTAATGTAATATGAGTCATATCTTGTCCGACAATATATTTTTTAGTGTACATTTAGCTTTGACAAGTTACATGTCAAGCATAAAATTGCAATTATATATGTAATGTCGCTACACGTAATCACATTACATAGGACTGTACTGTTGAATAAGTCTACCCTCGGCTGTGTTTTTCTCATGGCCTCTCTCCTGTAAATACATGAGGGCTCTTTGTAGATTTTTATCTTTATGCATTGCAAGACAACTCTAGTGAAATTGTGCAAGTTCAAACTTTGCTTTAACTTGTACAAGTTAAAACTTTGCTTTTACCTTTGTGCTTATCATATTACTGCTTCATACTTTAAACCATTTTCAGGACAGTGTATAAGTATGTGAGCTTATATATATTCCTTAGTCTAAGACAAGTAGTACACTTAACAATTAATCTTTCGGTTAATAAATTTATTAGTATGATTGCTCCAACTAGTACTTATAGGTGAAATTGTAAAAGGCGATCAAAATATGTTTTTATGAAAGTGAAAACCTTCTTGGAGAAAGAGGAAGCAATTTGTATACCACCCAATTTTATATTAAATTAGACGTTTCTTGTTAAGTTCCAGTTGAGTTAGTAGCAATAAGAAGTGAGACTCCCCTAAGCTGAGAGAAGAGTTTATTTCTCATACACTGTGTCTAAATATCCTATTTTGTAAGTAGTGTGTCTACGGCTGCTCACAAAATATTTAGGCAACAGTTTTTGGTGAATCTATTATGGATATTGAACAGATTCAGAAGCCTTACGCTTCTGTTTGAAGTTTTTAATGTTTCCTTTTATTTGCATGTTTGTAATGTCCCTTGTAGGACCAACTTAATTTGTTCTAAACTTTCACTTAAATTTGTACTCGTAATATTTACTGCATTATTATTTTTAGTTTTCCTTGTTTCTTCTAATTAATATTGCAATGAATTGCTAATATATGTTTGATTCTCTCAAATGGAACTACCCTGTTGGTTATTGTATTTTCTTCTTGGGTGACATAAATACAATTGATCTGAATGCTCTACTTAGTGTGGATGAGATTCTCCTTTCTATCTTTTCCCTCTATCATTTAAATGTAGGCTATCCCTTAACCATGGATTCCTTAATGCTCTTCTGGACCTCCTATTTACACATGATAGACTCGTATCAACAACTTTATGATTGATTGCAACCTCTAGCCTCTCCAAGTATCGTGAATATCTCAGATATATCCAATAAGTGGTTATGTGATAAGTGGTTATGTGGTTGCAGATCTTAGTCTCAGTTTAAACTATATCTTCACATAGTTTTGTCAGCTAATACTTCTATATTGATGGTGTCTCAAGCTCCTAAACCACTCGTGGAAAAGAGATACATCTGCTATTGTGCAACTTTAACTCTTGACTTGTTTGTTTGAAAGTATATGTTTGTATGTTTTATTGACATATTTGATATACATATATTATTTATCCAGAAATAAACGTTTCTTACTCGTGCTATAATATTCGTAGACAGACCATTAAAATTGGATACCTTACTTCGGCTATTGAATGAGTCATTGGTTTAATAGTCTCAAATTTACCGATTGCATGCCTGAGGCAGCTACTTGTGACTAAGACGATATTTGTGCCTGGATCGTTGGCTGTAATAAAATCATGAGATGGTATTGTTTCCTTGGTATCGAATATATTAATAACCATGTGTTCGATAGTGGGTGTAATTTTCATTCACTCCCCCTTCAGCTTACAAGGTCAATTTTTCCACTTTAACATCAAAACCTATGCTATCATGTTGGAAGTTTTTCTTTATGTTTTACTTATAGAAACTTTCCTTATATTGATGTGACCCACATGTGTATACTTTTGATTAATAATTCCTTTTGCGGACATGTCTGATAAAGCAACTAGCGCTTGGAATTTCCTTTATCATGTTCTCTAGAGACAGTGTCTTCAATCCTTATCGTTTATATGACTCACACTATCTCTACATGTTTTTGCCCCATCTATTTTCGTAAATATTGTGTATGCTTCATATCCAGAGCAATAGCCTTATAAAATGATTCTCCAGCCTTTTTGCATCCAGTCCATGTTGACTATAATGTTTCCTCCAATCATTTATTTCCGGTAGACAGTTTACTAATTTCACCACTGAGTATTATTAAAGTCCTCTTTTAATTTTTAGATCGATTATTAAATCTCTAATGATTCTTGGACAAAGCGTATGAGCCTAATTAAATATCTTATGGGATGGATGGGTTGTAACAGATGCATCGTTAATCACACCTTTTCATAGTTATTTGTTTATTTAAATATTTTAATGTGATTTTATTACTTATCAAATATTATATTGTTATTATTATTAATAATAACAATTCATTTAATACTAAATTATAGCATGATTTTATATCAATCATTATAAATTTTGTTATATATAATATAACAATAATAATAAATGATACTATAATATTGTATTATGCAGTGTTACTTTGCTTCCTTATTATATTTATATAAGAATTATTTTATAATTTATTATTCTTTTTATCACTTTTTTTTTTTGCTTCTTTTTATTATAATCATATTTATTATTAAATCTTATTCCAGAATAGGGGACATTACAAGTCTGCCCTGATGCAGAGCCACACCTTGGAAAACTCAGGAGGAATCAGTCACTCAACTGAGTTGCCTCAAGGGGCATCTACAACCTTCAGGGTCACACACAAAAATCAGATTCAATAAACAAAACTTTGAAAATAAAATCCCCCAAAATATCTTCTTGCTGCCTTCGGATAGACCTGCACTCAGACATTAATAACTTTCGAACCAGAAAAGATTTACTCAATCCAACCGTTGATATTTGGCATAACTAGGATTCAAACAACATATAAAACTTTGAGAGAAATCCAACGGTTCAAACCCAAGATATTGACCCCGCATCGGAGTACATTTTTCTGCAATTGTTATTCCCTAAACTGATTGCCATGAGAAATATATGAAGCATAACAGTAGAACCATAATCTTGAAAAAAAAAACACAGGAGACCAAAGGAGACATAAAACTTCCCATTCCTCCCCAAGTTCGAATCCTTTTTTTACATAAAAGATTGGCTTTTTAATAACCAAAGTCTGACTGGCCTTGCTGTCCAGTAGTAATAAAAAATGTTTTCTTTTCCATCTAAGAATAGGAATCTGAAAGATACTTTACCATCAATACCATGCAGCAATCATGGATATTCTTGTAACTGCTAAGAATAAGAATCTAAAAGATGCTTTACCATCAATACCATGCAGCAATCATGGATATTCTTGTAACTGCTAAGAATAGGAATCTAAAAGATGCTTTACCATCAATACCATGCAGCAATCATGGATATTCTTGTAACTGCTAAGAATAGGATTGGCTTTTTTAAAGAAAACCGACTTCCTCCAAATAGAAGGAATATGAAACGGTTTCTTTTATTCCATAGCCATTTTTTCGTCATTATGAACACTCTTAAAATTGCCACCAACTTTCTGATGAGATTCTTTTACTTATTGACCACATGGCATTTCTATTACTAATTTTATCCTTTCTAAAACCGACACTAACATCATTAACCCTTTTCTCTAACTCTCTAACATATCCGACTAAAAACTATAACATTTATTTAATAAAACACCTAATTCTATCCACTAAGACATAATCTTAAATTATTAAAATTGACCATTTAAAATATATGGAGAATCTTGGACCTTTGAAATGATTTAGTAATGAGATGCGCCTGCATCATACTCCCGGGGATAGAAAAATTCAAGTCCCATTGAATTGCTGGAATCTTTTTCCGGAGTTTCCAATTGTATGTAAGCAATAATGTCACCATAAGAATGATGGAATTGATGTCGCTTGCCAGAACATTCTGATTCCAAACTGTAGAATGAATACCTTCCGTGGTACCTATGTCGAATCTTGGAACAAATATATTTAACAGCCTCGTATCACCTGCATAAAAATACCAAATTATCATACCAACATCTGCTTCTCGTTTGTATATCTCTAGAGCATCATAATGATCAACAAATACTTCATTCTTGTCATCAATAGTCTTCTCTTCAGCATCTGATCTTTGCACTACATCTTTTCCTTTCTGATCATTTGTGTCAACATCTCCATCATCTGGGAAAATATTGTCTGCAACCACACCTGTCACCAACTCTTCTTCATCTGCAAGAACCTTTTCCTCACAAGGTTCAACAACAACCTCCTGTTGTTCACTCTTAGTCTCTACACCAGCATTCACCTGCTGTCTATGCCCTTCTAATGGATTGTTTTCCTCTTCTTGATCTAACTCTTCATCCTCTACCTGTGTGCTTTGAATCACTTCTTCCTTCTTATCCTCAGCCTCCAAAATCTTTTTCATAGGAGTACCTTCCAGCATTGTACTCTTCTCTATTTTCAAAGGACATGTTAGTGTTCCAACCACAGATTGTTTGCATTCAAATCCAATAGGGCTTGTCTTGTTACTGCTCTCGTCAAGAGATACTTGCTGCACTTCTTGTTGCTGCACTTTTTGTTCTTGCTGCACTTCTTTCAACTTAGCTTTATTCTCTTTCAACTTAGCGTCATTCTCCTCAAGTCTCCTTCTCAAATTGTTTATCTCCTCTTCTATCTTGCTTAGCTCTTCTCTTTGTTTTCTCCTTTCTTCTTTCTCTCTTTTCTTCTTTTCCTCTATCTCCTTTTGTTTAGAATCCTTTCTCTGCCGATACCTTCTAAAAAGATACAATAAAGCTGCTTCTTCTTGTCCCATCATTCCTCAGCTAGGTTATTTTCTTCTTATCTAGTCTCCTGGACTTCTTCTCAGACTATTTCTCTCAATCTTTCACAATCACACAAACATATACACAACTACTTTTTCCCAAACCTTTTGCTGAGCTCTGATACCAAAAATGATGCAGAGCCATACCTTGGAAAACTCAGGAGGAATCAGTCACTCAACTGAGTTGCCTCAAGGGGCATCTACAACCTTCAGGGTCACACACAAAAATCAGATTCAATAAACAAAACTTTGAAAATAAAATCCCCCAAAATATCTTCTTGCTACCTTCAGATAGACCTGCACTCAGACATTAATAACTTTCGAACCAGAAAAGATTTACTCAATCCAACCGTTGATATTTGGCATAACTAGGTTTCAAACAACATATAAAAATTTGAGAGAAATCCAACGGTTCAAACCCAAGATATTGACCCCGCATCAAAGTACATTTTTCTGCAATTGTTATTCCCTAAACTGATTGCCATGAGAAATATATGAAGCATAACAGTAGAACCATAATCTTGAAAAAAAAAACACAGAAGACCAAAGGAGACATAAAACTTCTCATTCCTCCCCAAGTTCGAATCCTTTTTTTACATAAAAGATTGGCTTTTTAATAACCAAAGTCTGACTGGCCTTGCTGTCCAGTAGTAATAAAAAATGTTTTCTTTTCCATCTAAGAATAGGAATCTGAAAGATGCTTTACCATCAATACCATGCAGCAATCATGGATATTCTTATAACTGCTAAGAATAGGAATTTGAAAGATGCTTTACCATCAATACCATGCAGCAATCATGGATATTCTTGTAACTGCTAAGAATAGGAATCTAAAAGATGCTTTACCATCAATACCATGCAGCAATCATGGATATTCTTGTAACTGCTAAGAATAGGATTGGCTTTTTTAAAGAAAACCGACTTCCTCCAAATAGAAGGAATATGAAACGGTTTCTTTTATTCCATAGCCATTTTTTCGTCATTATGAACACTCTTAAAATTGCCACCAACTTTCTGATGAGATTCTTTTAATTATTGACCACATGGCATTTCTATTACTAATTTTATCCTTTCTAAAACTGACACTAACATCATTAACCCTTTCCTCTAACTCTCTAACATATCCGACTAAAAACTATAACATTTATTTAATAAAACACCTAATTCTATCCACTAAGACATAATCTTAAATTATTAAAATTGACCATTTAAAATATATGGAGAATCTTGGACCTTTGAAATGATTTAGTAATGAGATGCGCCTGCATCATGCCCTTCCCAAAGTTCCTTGCCCTCAAGCAATCCAAACTTTCAATGTAACCTGGATATTCAATCCAACGATACTCAAACAAAAGTTTAATCTTGAAGTTAGTACTACAATATATAAATTAATCAATTTTAAAAATTATTATCTTTCATTTAAAATATTGAGAATAGTTCAAAAAGAAGAATTTATCTTGATATATTGTAGTACTCCCATGCTCCTTACTATGCATTGCCTTGTCCCACAATGAGTCCTAACGAGTAAGCACAGAGACATTATCTCATCCAAGTCCCCTTACGGATACCCTTTTTAGGATGCATTTATCTCTTTAATCCATAGGAAAGATTTTATCTCTTCCTTGGTCTCAATAAACACCCCTTTAAGGTGCATCTGTCTTTATAACTCCTAGGATAGACTTTATCTCTTCCCAGACCTCTATGGATATCCCTTTAGGACTATCCCTCTTTATAATCCTTAGGAGAGACTTTATCTCATCCCAAGTCTCTATGGATATCCCTTTAGGAGTATCTGTCTCTATTTAATCCTTAGAAGAGATTTTACCTCATCCTAAGGCCTCGAAAAATACAATCTCTACTCTGTAGTAGGGTGCCTTAGCAGTTCTCCCATAATCACAGCATAGTAGGGTGCCTTACTAGCAGTTCTCCCTTGACTATTAGTGTGACGAGGTGCCCTCAACTACTTCTGCAATAGGGTGCCCTTACTAGAGTTCTCCCTTAACTGTTTGCTATAATGGGGTGCCCTTCACGATTCTCCGTTTACTGTAGCCTAGGTCTCTTCTGCAATAGGGTGCCCTAGCGGTTCTCCCTCACAACACAGTAGGGTGCCCTTGTAGTAGTTCTCCCTAACGTGCTACTATGATAGGGTGCTCTTGCAATTCTCCCTTAACTACAGTCTTGGGAAGGTGCTAACAATAGGGTGCCCTCGGCAGTTCACCCTTAATTGCCACTCTTTCCCTTATTTATTTTATAGCTTAAATTCTATACAATAATCAAAATAAATTTTAAAAGCATATACATCTATACGTTACTGAATTTGTTGGCATGGCTAAGTTGAATCTCTTCAACTCCATTCCTTTTTCAACTTTATGAAAAGTATTGCTACCTTGTGCTTATCCATCGTTGTTGTGTCTTTCGTCTCAAAGGAAGCATTCATAACTCCTCGTCTTGTTGTATACCCTACAGGATGGCAAGATCATGCTCTAATACCACTGTAATGTCCCTTGTAGGATCAACTTAGTTTGTTCTAAACTTGAACTTCAAATTTGTACTCATAGTATTTACTGCACTATTATTTTTAGTTTTCCTTGTTTCTTCTAATTAATATAGCAATGAACCACTCATATATGTTTGATTCTCTCAAATGGAACTACCCTTTTAGTTATTGTATTTTCTTCTTGGGTGACACAAATACTATTGATCTCAATGCTCTACTTATTACTGATGAGATTCTCCTTTTTATCTTTTCCCTCTATCATTTAAATGTAGGCTATCCCTTAACTATGGATTTCTTAAATGCTCTTCCAGACCTCCTCCTATTTACACATAGAAAACTCTTATCAACAACTTTATGATTGACTGCAATCTCTAGTCTCTCCAAGTATCGTGAATATCTCAGATATATCCATTAAGTGGTTATGTGGTTGCAGATCTTAGTCTCAATTCAAACTATATCTTTAGATAGTTCTGTCAAGTAGTAGTTCTATATTGATGTTGTCTCATACTCTTAAACCACTGCTGGAAAAGAGATACATCTCTATTGCACAACTTTAATTCCTGACTTGCTGTCTGAAAGTATATGTTTGTATTTTCTATTGACGTATTTGATATACATATATTATTTATATGGGAATAGGCGTCTCTTACTCACGCTATAATATTCGCAGACAGACCATTCAAATTGGATGCCTTACTCTGGCTATTGAATGAGTCATTGCTTTAACAACCTCAAATTTACTGATTGGATGCTTGCAGCAGCTACCTGTCACTTGGACGATATCGATGCATGGATCGCCAGCTGTAATAAAATCCTACGCTGGTATTATTTCCTAGGCATTGAATATATTAATAACCATGTGTTTGATAGTGGGTGTGATTTTCATTCACTCCTTCACCCTACAAGGTCAATGTTTTCGCTTTGTCAATGGTCTTTAACGACAAAACTTGTGCTATCAGTTTGAGAGTTTTTCTTTATGTTTTACTCATAAAAACTTTCCTTATATTGTCTTGAGCCTCACGCATATACTTCTGATTAATAATTCATTTTGTTGGTGTCCCTGTTAAAGTGACTAGCGATTGGAATTTCCTCTATCATGCTCTCTTGAGACAATGTCTTTAATTCTTATCGCTTATATTGATAGTTTACGCTATCACTATGTTTTTGCCTCATCTATTTCTGTAAATACTTTGTATGCTTGATATCCAGAGCGATAACATTATAAAAATGATTCTCTAGTCTTTTTGCATCCGGTCCGTGCTGATTGTAATGTTTCCTCCAATCATTTATTTGTGGTAGATAATTTATTGCTTCCACCACTGAGTGTCATTAAAGTCTTCTTTTAATTTTTAGATTGATTATTAAATCTTTCATGATTCTTGAACAAAGCATACGAACCTCATTAAATATCTTATGGGATGGATGGGTTGTAACAAACACATCCGTAATCACACCTTTTCATAGTTATTTGTTTATTTTAAATATTTTAATGTTATTATTTATCAAATAATACATTGTTAGTATTATTAATAATAACAATTTATTTAATACTAAATTATATTATGATTTTATATCAATCATCATACATTTTGTTATTGTTATACAAAACATATAATTATCAATAATTTGTATTATACATTGTTAATTTTCTTCCTTAGTATATCTATATAACAATTATTTTATAATTTATTATTGTTTTTATTGCTTATTGATTTTTTTTATAATTATATTTATTATTAAATCTTATTCCAAAATAGGGGACATTACAAGGTTGTTCACATTGGAGAGTTTTTGCTACTTCTCAGGGCACCATGAAGAAGGTTCTAAAGTTCCACGACTAAGTTGGACTGCACGAGCAAGTCATGATCTCCTTGCCATCAAAGCACCTCTTAAGTAAACTACCAATTTTCCACCATTTAAGAAGTCTTGTCCTAAGTGAAAATTCAGTCTTCTTGTCACCTTTGAAGCCCTCGAGTTCAAATTCAACATCCTCAAAGATCGCTGCTCCAGCTCCTATCAGTCCGTGGGGTGCGGCTTTTGGTCTTTTCAATCTTGCTCCTTTGCAGACATTGCCTCAAGGTTCCCAAAAGAGCTATCCCAAGTTATAAGGAGATGGGAAACAACACCCTGATGAGCATGTCAAAGTAGTTTACATTGCATGTGGCATGTTGGGCATTGAACATCAAGATGTTTCTGTAAGGCTCTTCATAGAGGCCTTACAACGAATTGGGACATATTGGCTCTACAATTTGGCTCCTAGAGAAATCATTGACTGGGATTCGTTGCAGACTCATAATGACGCACATTCCAAGCCCACGGGAGATGAGTATGCTTTGCTTGCTCAACTTACTCAAATGAAGGAAACTCGTGAAGACATGAGGGAATTCATTGCCAAATTCAACAAATTGGAAAACCAGATTCCAACCTCTTCTCAACCCACTCTTCAAAATCTCAAATACTTCATTAATACTCACCTTCCAGAAGTTAGCCTCTTGTTGAGAAGAGTTGTTCCTACAAGTCTAGCTAATGCTAAAACTTTGGCAACAGAAAAAGAGAATGATCTTATTATGGCCGGCAAAATTCGCAAGGACTGATCAAAAGGAAACTCCTTCAATGATGCTTCATCTTAAAGCAACATAGACCCTATCGTCCAAAAGCTGGCAAATGAGTTAATTGCTCTCAAAAACAAAATATGTCAAGGATCTTTTTTCTGCCCCATACAAGGACATCCCAAGGAGGACGTATCCTAATATTGTTCATAACTACGCAACAAGAAATCAAGCGAAGCTTCCCCCTCCTCCAAAGAGGCTTGCACTTGAAGCCCTGCTAGGTAACCAAGCCACGGGTTACTTTGTGTAATGTCCCCCATCTTTTAGACCCTCAATGGAGTTCTTAGTTTCTTGTTCTCCGAAGGCTAAGTGGAGAAATAAGGAGAAATAAATTAAATTAAAGTCAATAAATAAATAAATCTAAAGGTGACTTTATATTTAATTAATTTAATTTTCTAGAAGCACAACTAATTATTATATTGGAAAAGGGGAAGCTTCTAGAGAGTGCATTTTCTAGAAGCACAACTAATTATTGTATTAGAAAGGGAGAAGCTTCTAGAGAGTGCAATTAAATAATATTTTATTTCCTTCTACAAGGGTGAAGGAAAAGAATGAATAGAGGCAAGAGCTTCATTGTTAGGCATCCGATTATTGCCAATTGCATTTGATATAAACTTGAGAGAAGAAACTAAGGGTTTCTGATTTTACTTAGCCATTGGAAAGCGTCAATTCTTCAGTGTTGCAACCTTGAGGTGGTGAAATATCCACTGAATTTAACATTTAGAAGAGCTTCATTCTAGAGTTCTATTTGTGCTTAAATTGGAGAATACATTTATTGCTAGCTTTTACAGTGCCATAAACAGTACCCGCGCTAAAATACTTGGCTTGATTATGATTGCAATTTCATATCCTTCATTGGGTGATTTGTATATTAGGTTCTACAATCAATTTGCATCATTTAAATTTGGTCGTTTGACATTGTAAAGGTGGCTGTCATAAGTAGCTGTAGATGCACGTTTTATATCAAATTTATAATGTCATTTCTACTCAGTTTTTTTGGGGTTGCAAAGCCAAGAGCATTGGAATATTATGTTAAGCATTGAATTAGAAAATATCTCACTAAAGGAGTGATAAGTTGCAGGTCTATATATTTGATGTAATGTGCATATTTATATCTTCCATGATTGACATAATATTATGCATGCCAAGTGTTTGGAAAAATACCAATTGGCTGTAAGTGCACGTTTTTAATTTAGAATTCATCTATATGCATTTGAAAAGCCAAAAGAGAATTGCATATGCATTTAGTTCTTTTCTTAGATATAGTAGTAATCAATTATAGGCTTTTAGATTCCCTTTGATATCATTTCAAGCAAGCATAATCAATCTGAAACTCAGAAACAGCAAGCATAGAGATCATATTGGAAGTGTTTGACAATTTTCCTTGACCTACAAATCAACAATTTGAGATCCGAATGACAAGGGATATTACACTTTGAAAACAATCAAGCAGATACCTAACCAAAAGATTATCAGACAAAGGGCATTGCTGCCCTATACAATGAAAGTGATGGAGCAGCTGGCTACTCTAGCATTGGGTATGTACGCTACAATGACATGGATCCTGAGGAGGATTTTGGTCAAGCATATGCAGTTATGAGGTATTCCCAAATACAATTATCTCCTCAAAGAGATGAGCTGGCAAAAGTAAAAGATGGTGTGCAACAGCCTATCACCATTGCAAAAAGGGGAACACCATTGCCTATCCTTCCCAAACCTAGTATGTTAAATCCAAAACCCCAAGCTGAAAGTTTCTCATCTTCTTTGGCAAGTTCTTTCCAAGATTTTGACATTGTAGATCATGCCAAAAAGACTAATATCTAGATATCTGAGATGGAATACCTTCAAGCGTATCCTAATCAGCTAGAAAGGCTTACTAAGTTCGTTAAGGAATCCCAACCCACACAAACTCTTATTGCTGTTCTAGAACCTAAAAATCTACCCAATAACCTAGTTACTATTCCATCATCCATTCCAGGAAAATAGAGCCTTTCTATATTTTCTTGTTGATAAATGGTTTCAATCTTAGCAATTGTATCATTGATTTTGGTGCCTTTGATAACATCATGTCAGCCAAAGTGGCAAATCAATTGTATCATTGATTCTGGTGCCTTTGATAACATCATGTCAGCCAAAGTGGCAAATGTGTTGGGCCTTACTCTAACAAAAACTTTTGGAAACTGTTATTCTATGGAGAATAACAAGGGCCTCTCAGGGGCAAATAAAGGATGTGTAGTTTGCATTTGCATCCTTCCCAGACAAGAAAATTAAGATGACCATCTTGGTCACAGACGTCCCTACTTCCTAGGGAATGTTACTTTGGCATATCTTTTGTAAGGATGTAGGGGGCGGACTCAATATGGACCTGTCAAAAGAAAGAATACTTGTTAAAAGTGTTATGCAGAAGTTGCTTCCTGAGAAGGAGACCAAGTATTCAGTAGCTAAGCTCGATGACCCTTATGCTCAATTTTTTTTGAGTCAGTAGGAATGGGAAATTACTACCTTCATAATAACGAAATTTCAAAATTTGCACAAGACTAGATAGATGGATTAGAAGGTTCTTCATGTCCCTCTGATACTGATAGATTTGTTGATATAAGTAAGGATGAAGAGACAAAACTCAGTTCTAATGAATCTTTCATCATAGTTGAAGCTAAATCTTCCACCATGGTTGAAAAAGCTACAAGTCATACCCAAAACTCTATAGAAGAAAGTACTAGTACTTCTAATGATGTTTGGATGTTGGATTTTGATGGTAACTATGCATCTTTGGGATCTGGTGTGGGGATAGTTTTAATATCTTTGAAAGGTGGGTCTTTCCCTTTTCCTTCAAATTTTAATTCAACTATACCAATAACACAACCAAATATGAATACTTGTTGTTAGGTATTGAAATGGCGCACAAGAAGGGAATCATAAATTTACATGCCCGAGGTGACTTGACTTAGTGGTGTGTCAAGTGCGTAATCAGTACCAAGCAAGAAATGAAAGGCTAAGACATTACTGCAACTTGGTATGGGATTGCATCAAACGATTTGAGGCTTTCAACATCTCTATAGTCCCAAGGGAGTACAATGACAAAGCTGATTTTCTTGCTATGTCAACTACCTTGTCGATTCCTCACAAGGATTTCATTGATCATCTATATCAGATTGAGATGGTTTTTCGATCAAATGTTCCAAACAATTCAGACCCCTAACAAGTGTTTAAAGACAACAAGAAAATCATCAATTTCCTTGAATCAAAGGATAATTTTGATGAGCGCTACTTTGAGGGCAATGAGTCATCATCTAGTGAATCAGTCCTAGATATTGATCCTGAAATTGGAGAAGCTTTCATTCAGTTCAAGGGAAATAAAGTTCCTAAAGGTTTAGTTTCTCTAGAGAAATTGTTTTCCAAGCATGACAGATATGTTAAGGAACAACAAAAATCAAGGACCACCTCTACTATGGAATATGAGAAATACAATCTCAGATCAAAAGTTGATCCGAAAATGGTAAACATTGGAAAATGTTGCACTCCAGAGGAAAGGGAGAAGTTCATCTTGTTGTTATGTCAATACATGGATGTCTTGGCATACTCGTATGATGACCTCAGATCGTTTCGCTCAAAGGTGGTACAACATAAAATTCCCCTTAAGCTTGATGTCATTCCATTCCGACAACAGAAGAGGCAATATAATCCAAAGATTTCAAGGACAATACTCTCTAAAATTCAGAAGATGTTAGATGCATGTATTATCTTTCCTATTCATCATTCAACATGGATAGCAAACATAGTCCCAGAGCATTAAAAGAATGGAGAAATTCGCATATGTGTGGATTTCAGAAATCTCAATTAGTTGTCATTAAAAGAGAATTAGCCATTGCTGGTAATGGACCAAGTTTTGCAAATGATGATAGGAACTGAAATGTTGTCCATGCTTGATAGATTCTCTGGCTACAATCAAATTCAAGTTTGTGAAGAGGATCAACAAAAGACCTCACTCACAATGCCATGGGGTGCTTTTGCATATCGTAAAAGACCTCTTAGACTCATCAATGCAAGATCGACTTTTCAATAGGCAATGAACCTTGCCTTCTGAGAAATCATAGATGATTACATTGTTGTGTATTTAGATGGCTTGGCTGTATTTTCCAAAAAAACAGCAAGATGATTTCTATCATCTTTAGCAAGTTCTAGAAAGATGTAGGTAACATGGTGTTTCTCTTAACACCAAGAAGTCAGTTTTTGGCGTGATTGAAGTGAAGCTTTTGGGACATATCATGTCTGAAAGTATAAAGATCAATCTTGAAAGAGTAAAATTAATCCAAAGTCTTTTGCTGCCCTCAAGTAAAACAGTTGTTCACTCTTTCTTCGAAAAGGTAAATCTCTTGTGAAGGTTTGTTCCTGGCTTTGCTGAGAAGACTCATCATATCGTGGATATGAAGAAAGGTAAAAATGTCTTCCAATGGAGCTCAAAAGAAAAAACAACATTTGCGGAGATCAAAGAAGCAATTTCACAAGCTCCAGTGTTAGTCTCCCAGATTACACACATAATTTCATCATGTATAGTTATGCTTCTAAGCATATGATGTCTACAATCCTAATGCAAAGGAATGACAAGGGAGTTGAATCTCCTATCTCATTTATGAGCTGCCTATTGAAATCTCCTGAGTTGGAGTACAATCAAATGGAAAAGCATGCATTTGTTGTTGTCAAGGCAGTAAAGCATTTCAGGTTCTACGTTTTGAATTTACATATCATTGCTTTGGTTTCGGATACAACAATCAAGACAATCTTGACACAATAGGGTTTTGGTACCAAAAGAGGAAATCAGATCACTACGATCCAAGAATATGATATGGAGATTAAGCCCACAAAGCTTGTTCCTGGCAAGGTTTATGTCAGCTTATGGACTCTTCTCCTCCAGGCACATCTTTGCCTAACAGTACTTCTCCATTCAGAGCTGGATGCATTTCCCATGCACTGCAAATTCTCCTCCAATTTTATTTTTGTTATTCATATGGTTTTTGTTTGTATTTATTTGCTTGGGCAGCACGAGCACCTTTTTATCAGATGTGTATATATATTGTGTTACATGGAATTATTATTAAAACCATGAGATGTAATATTTTTTTATTTTTTTATTTTCTTCCTGTTGGCTATATGGCTAGTCAAGTTTTAATAGTTGAATTCTCATGCCCAAAATATTTGGTGAACATTCTAGTAAAGTTTTAATAATTAAATTCTCATGTTTAAAATATCTAGTGAACAATTAATCTTATAAATTAATGCTATTGCAAGAATAATTAAGTTCGTTTATATTTATTAAATAACTAATAGGGGAATTAATAAATATAAATAATGTTTAAGAACTTTTAACAATCAACTATAATTAAATAATTGTATGATAATTAAATAGATATCATTTAAGAGGCTAACTAAATTATCACAAAATATTTAGATAAAAGCATATCCAAAAGATCACAATAGTAATTGCACATTTTCAAAAAAAAATACCAATGCTCAAGGAACCAAAACACAAGTTAAAGAATCACAAGATAATTAAATAGATAACTTTTAAGAAGTTAAAATCAACTCAGATAAAAAAAATTTGCTAGATAATTAAGAGATCAAATTAAATAATCACAGAATATTTAAATAATCTTGAAAAAAAATATAAATTACATATTCATGAAATATTAAAATAGATTTCCTTTAAGCAATTAACATTATGTAAGACCAAATGATATGAATGTAACATGTCACACTTGTTAAATCATCCTTGAGTATTTTAGGAGTTAAACAAAAACTATAAAGGGGTCGTGACAATGCCAAGCAAGGGGTAGCAAGACCAAAGAGGGATTGTGAGCAGTTTTTTACTCATGGGTGATAACACTCAATGATTTGTTGATGTCAGCAAATGTAGAGGTCAAAGTGATGTTTTTTGCAGTTGTGCCCACCCATGTATAAATTTGAAGATTTCCGACACTTGGCAATCTGGTGACAGGAAGACCTCTTTGATAAAGGTTAATGTAATAGGAGTCATGTCTTGTCAAACATTTAGTTTATTTTCCACATGTAAAGCATAAAATTGCAACTACATATGCAATATCACATGTAAAGTAAAAGTTTTCAAATACATATCTTGCTACATGTAATCACATTACACAGGACTATAATGTTGAATAAGTCAACCCTAGGTAGTTAGTTTTCCATGTTTATCTCACGGACTCTCTCCTATAAATACAAGAGGGCTCTTTGTAGATTTTTATTGTTATGCATTGCATGAAAACTCTGGTGAAATTGTAAAAGTTCAAACTTTTCTTTCATTTGTGCAAGTTGATTTTTGAGTGAACAAAAAGAGAGCACTTTCAATCTTTGAGTTGAGGCAACTTGTGGAATTCTTTGTGCTGTTGTAAAGAGTCTTGAATCAGATTTTGTAGACTTTGTGCTATAATTGTCAATCCGAGCTAGTTAAAAATGAATGCATAGACTTTGAGATGTGGTTCATAGTGATTTTAGAAGTAGAAACGAAGTTTCATGTATTCAGTATTTGTGCTTATCATATTATTGCTTCATAGTTTAAAACATTTCAGGACAACGTAGAAGTTTGTGAGCTTATAAATATTCCATAGTCTACAGACAACTAGTACACTTAACAATTAATCTTTTGGTTAATTTTAAGTTTATTAGTATTATTGCTCCAATTAGTACTTAGAAGAGAAATTGTAAAAGGTCATCAATTTACAAAGTACATTTTTATGAAAGTGAAATCCTTCCTGAAGAAAGAAGAAGTGATTTGTGAAATACCCAATTTTAGATTAAATTAGAAGTTTCTTGTTAAGCTCCAGTTGAGTTAGTAGCAATAAGAAGGGTGCCTCCCCTAAGTACAGAGGAGAGATTATTTCACATACACTGTGTCTAAATATCCCATTTTATAAGTAGTGTCTCTACAGCCACTAACAAAATATATAGCCAGCAATAGCCAATTGAAAATATTTCCCAAGTGTCTTTGGAACACTCAAACCAATCTCATCTTGCAAGTTATATCTAAGCCCATTAAGATACCTTGCAACCTTCTCATCCTCATACTCCAATCCACCTCGTATGCTCAACTTGTAGCATTGTTCAGTATATGTCATTGCATCAAGGTCTTTTTTCTTCAAGTTCTGCCTTAGCCTCTTTGTTTCAATTCCATAATGTGATGGTAGAAGTTGATCCTTGATCATGGCCACCATTTTGGTGATCTTTGTTCCACTCCTACAAATCTTCTATGCTTGTACACTACTCCACTACGTCAATTTCATTCCTCTTAACATTGTTTTGGCAAATTTGACCTTCTTCTCTTAACTCATCTCCTCATACAAGTAGTTTTCAAGGGCATCTATCCACCCCAAAACCTCTTCACCATCCATCTTACCATGATAGATAGGAAAATCAATGATTGTCTTGCTTCCACCACCTTGGATTGCTTTCAACAAACTTACCATCCTTCTCTCTATAGGATCTGACTCACTTTCATCCTCTCCATGACGATTCTCGTGTGCTTCAGCATCACATTCTTGTTCTTCATGCTCATCCCTCAGGATTTTTTTCCCAATTTTTTTTTCAAGCCTTGGCAACTTTTTGGCTTTAGCGAGTTTTACAACCATGGCATAAAGTGTTAAGATTATAGTCTCATTCGGATTGAAGCTATCAGACTATTACTATATATGTGTGTGTGTGTATTTGAGAAATAATATAAATATGCATACATATATACATATATATATATATATATATTCACTAACATACATATATATATGGATCAAATTAATTGTAATAATATTGATGGAATCGAATCTTTACTAGAAGTTTAGGTTAAGGACTAACTGATAGTTATTGATCAGTGTTTATGAATATCCAAAGTCAAGCCCACGGAGGGCCCTGGCTCTCCGTGGCATATGCCGTAGGAGAGTCATGTCCCTTCGTGGACATTGACTCTCCATGTATATAACTAGTAAATGCTATCAGTGATTGAGGATAATCATATCAATATCAAGGGAATAACAAACCTGATACAAGTCATCACCATTACATCATATTCTGATTTGAATATTGAACATTACATTATGATTGTAATATATAGATATAACAATTATCCAAATCTGACATACAAGCGCATTGATTTTTTCTCTATAAAGATCCTATTTCATTAACATGGTATTAGAGCCTAGTTAGAGGAAAATCATTGGAAACAAATCGAAATAAGATTTTCTCTTATCATATCAATCAAAGTAAATTAAGACTAAGATGGTGAATGGGATCAAAGTAGAAGATAGATTGGAAAGCACTGGAAATTGCTCTTCATGGAAAATACGGATTATAGCCTTACTTGAAGAACTTGAGCTAGAATCCTTCATAGAAAAAGATCTAAAGATTCCTGAAGAAGAACCTGAATGGACAACTTGGAATAGACGTAACAAAAAAGCCAACAAGATAATAATCGATGCCGTTAGAGATCATATTCTCCCTTCAATAGCAAGATTGAAAACAACTTATGAAGTATTTAAAACTATAAAAGATACATAAAAATAAACAAAGGAGAGGCAATAATGACTTATTTCTTAAGAATTTCCAAAATAAAGGATCAACTTGCCACCATTGGAAACAATGTAGACGACTCGGAACTTTCCCTAATTGCTCTAAGAGGACTACCTATATTATGGGAAGCATTCATCCAATGTGTAAGTCTCCCTTCTGTTGTGAGGTTTTCACACCATCGCCCCAAAATTTTGGGGACTCCCTTTTTTTCGATTGCCTTAGCAAATTTTTCGGAATTATCCAAAAGTTTTCAATTTGAAAATTTTATACTTTGGATGCCTTCGGGCAATGAGAGATTTGATATGATTTCTTTTTTTCACCCAGTGCAAAACTTGATTTTCCGGAACATGTAATTTTATCCTTAGGCCAGACAAATTTTAAAAAACATTTATTTTCAATGGTTAGAACAATATTTGGCAAGATAAATTTGCACAATTTTGGACTTAGACGGATTTTGAAAATTTGAAATAATTGTCTAAGCTTGAACATTTTCAAAATGAATTTGTTAAATTTAATCATTTCGGAAAATCTTGAATTTTTTGGTGAAAAATGAAAATTTTGATAGCGAAATTAAAATTGGAAAATTGGATTAAATTGCAAAATCTCATTAAATTGGTTGAAATATTGCTTAGGAGATTCTTAAATATTAAAGAAAATTGGTAAATTAAAATTGAAAATTGATTTTGGCTTGCAAAATTCAATTTTAATGATATTTTAATTGCTAAAACATTTTTAAATGAAAATTTTGGCATCTCCTAGGCTTTCATTGTTTTATATTGCAATTTTTAATCACAACCGGCAATTAAATGGGCTACTTTCACTTTGAGCTAGGTAATTTTAATGATGCATTTAAATCTGGGCCATTAATAAAGGCACTAATTTAATTTTGCTTTCCTCCAAGGCAAGTCGGCTAGCTTGGAGTGACATGGAAATTTTGGTATAACCCCCCCCGTCTCTCATTTCCTCATTCCATCTTCCTCCTCCTTATGTGTTGAGAGCGATTTTTCTCTAGAAGGGCAGCTTGCAGATTTAAGCGATTTTTGGGCAAATTTTTCCTTGCTTGGTGGCATTTTCTTCTTCTATCTTGGGCGAATTTCTGCCCTAGGTCAAATTTTGGAACAGATCTGAATTTTTCTTACCTAGGCGATTTTTTGTTGAGGTCTGATTTTCTTTCCAAAGGCTGTGATTTCAATTTCCAGATTTGGGTGATTTTGTTGGTGAGGAGGCTATGTGATCCAAGGTTCAATTTTTTGGCAAAAGTGGGCAATTTCAAGGAAGTCAAAGTTTGGATTTTTGCTAGGGCATCATTATTTGCAAGGAGGCTTGAAATTTTCGAGATCTAATCTGATCCTGAAGAGGGCCCAGTAATTGGTAAAGACAAATTTAAGGTAAAATTCTACTCATTTTAGAGGTGAAGATTGGTTCAAAGGCAGATTCTACTCCTTGTTCTTGCTTGGTTTCGTTTCCCTTATGTTCTTCTTGCATTCATCATCCACCACTTCATCATCCCATTGATGGGTTGAAGTTTGGAGAGATAAGTGTAGATTTCATGATAGGACACTTGACGAGGTAGAAATAAGCTAGACCACCCTAGGTTGAAGTTGGGAGATATAAGTGTAGTCCATCCTAAGATAACGAAGAGGCAGAAATAAGTGGTAGTCCCATCCCTAGGTTGAAGGTTGGAGATTGATAAGTGTAGAGATAGGACTTGGCGAGGCAAAAATAAGCTAGATTCCATCGATAGAAAGAAAGTTGGAGATTGATAAGGGTAGTCCATATCACTTAGAATGAAGGGGCAGAAATAAGTGTTTAGGATGGTAGATGTTAGTGCAAGCAAGAATCCCAAGGGAATGAATACCAAGAAAGACAAGGAAAACATGATGCCTAAGACCACCTTTTCGAAAGTGAGGTGAATAAGTGATACCAATATTGACCCAATAAACATGATATAGCTAAAGGATAGACTAAAGGAAGGGTAATCCCCCATGGCAAAGAAGATCTACAAAAGTGGAATTGTACATGCAGCGGCCTTCCCTCCTACCTTGCTTTGTCCAGAATTGGTAATAGAATGTGCATCATAGTTTTCTTTGGTTAGTAAGTCCATCATTTTTGATGAAGGAAAGAGCGTGTTAGACAACATTGGTGGACAAGTGATCAAAGAAGCATTTAATATCCCTCGGTACAAAGGCATGACTATGGTAATGATGGATCAAGCGGCTAAGTTATTTCAGGATAACCAGGAGGCTTATTTCATTCCTCTAAAGCAGGATTGGTTGCACGAAAGCAAGAAGGGAGTTACCAGATCATCAAAGCTCACCGTGTCAAATTTCAAATCAAAGGATGGCAATCTCATTATGCTTCTCAGCTGGATCATGGGCCTAGCTCAAGGTATGAAACTCGAAAATTGAATGTACTTTATTGATGAAATTGAAAAAGGAAAGAGAAGATTTGATTGGGCTAGGATCATAAGCGAGAATTTAGAATTGCAACTTAGGATCGTGCAAAATCAAAAGCAATTCCATATGGAGCCTACCTCTTTTATTTGATTTGGAGGCGGTGAAAATTGAAAAGTGAATCTCAAGGAAGAGTGAATTTCAAGGAAGAGCAAATTTGGAGGAGGTGATTTGAAAATATTTAAGGCTAGAGACCAAAGGGATAATTCAAGTGGACAAGAGGAGAACATCAATGAGACAGAATTTGGATCAAGATTGGATAAGTTGGGGAAGGCTGCCATCAAGAAGAAACATTTGGGCACCCTTGCATCCCTCAATGCTTTTATCCAATACACGAAAGAATATGAGAAGGATCATGAGAAAACACTGCAAGCAGCGAGCAACATGATGAATTCAATTGATATCAAGATGAAACACACACTCTGCTCTCCCATGAAGGAACTCAACAACAAGCTAGCCAAGTTCATTGCTTTGGCTAAAAGGATGAAAGAAAGGGGTAGAACTATATTAGAAGATCATTTGATGTAAGCCCAAGTGGCAATTTCTCCTTCTTCTTGGGTAGGATAGGTGTCTGATTTTGATTGGCTACCATTTTGTTGCCTTCTCATTGGTTGCCACTTTTCCTTTTTTTCATTGGTCCATTGATGAGGTGGCATCTTCTCATTGGCCGATGGGTGGAAACCCTAATTAGGGTTTCTAGGATCCAATCTGGATCGTTGGTTTTGCCTCTTTATCTCTACCATCAGTTGTAAATTTTGGCCTCTATATAAGGCCATTTGCTCTCATTTGTAAAGAGAAATTGTTGCTAAGATAATACCAAAATTGCTTCTCTTTATCATTGTTGTGACTTGCATGGTGATTAAGAACATTTGGTGTTATTACATGGTTTCTACTTCCAAATAGTTAATGCTAGATTTCCTTTAAAAGTTGTTAAAGTAGATTTCACTTTGAGAAAGTTGTTAGGAGTAGATGGATACTTGCATGGTAATATTAGTGGATGTTTGATAGGGATTTATAAACTAGGCTACTAGCATCCTAGTAGCTTGTTAGGAAGCCTTGTGTGGTAAACTAGTCCTTTTCCCTTTGGATCATTGCATCTATGGAGGTAGAGCCGCTGGTAAACTTTCATTAGATTCAATCTCCATCCATTTGCTAATCTTTTCATTCATAGGAGTAGGAGTAGAATAGCAAGTAGTTGAGTAGCTGGATTTCATTCCAAAAAGTTAGGAAGGTAAAAGTCATTAGAAGCATTATTGTCTCCTTGTGCAATCAACACTATCTGGCGCTACACCCTCCACCATCACCGCCACCATCAACATCATCTGGCATTCATACAAAATCATCATCACCATCCCAAAATCCAAGTCATCCTTGAATGAACAATGTATGGCCGCCTACGTGATTACCAACAAATCACATCAATATAACTGAGTTAGTATCCACAGGTGTAAGGAACATTGGAGTTATTCTCATGTCTTCATGAGTAAAACTTTTCAAGAGAGGAATTGAGTGTTTGATATCCCATATCAAGTGTTCAATTGCTATATGTTATGTAGTGGTACAAAACTGACATCAACACCTTCACTTCAAAAATTTGATCAACTAAAGAACAAATGCACTCAAGAGGAGTCACGACTACTATCAAGAGGAATCTGCACAAATAAGGAAGGAGAGATCCAATCACTACATACAAACTCTAGAAACAAAGGAAAGAAGAGGAAGTTCAAACCAAAGAGAGGAAATAATTCTCAAAATCACAAGGAAAGAGATCTATCTAAAGTACAGTGCTATCGATGTGATAAGTTTGCTCACATTCGAAGATTTTGTCCAAAAAGCAAGAAAAATCAAGCTACCCTAGCTGAATCTCATGAAGTGAAAAATCCTCTATTCTATTTAGCCTTGTCAAGTGAATTAAACACAAGTAATAATACTTGGATAATAGATAGCAGAGCTTCAAGACATATAACTAGATTCAAAAATCAATTTGAGACATTCAGAGAGTATTGCATAGAAGAAGTCACAATTGGAGATAATTCTACTTATCTAGTAAAAGGAATTGGGACCTGCTCCTTACAAATAAAAATAGGAGAAAATCTCCAATTAAAAGATGTGCTATTTGTACTAGGATAAAAAGAAACCTAATCTCCATTTCGGGTCTAGCTGACCAAGGATACCATGTCATCTTCAATGAGGATAAAGTGTTACTCTGACCTAAAAGTTCCAACATAAAGAACGCCATTAGTATAGAATCAAGAGATGGAAGCTTGTACAGATTAAGTATTAAAGAAAAACAAGCGCTAAATCATGAAGTCCATAGCTCAAATGAACTTTGGCATAGAAGATTAGGGCACCTTGGCTTTAGCGTTCTTCCTACCATAGGGAAAATCACTACAGGCATACCTAATCTCAAATTTGATCACATTAGTATTTGTAAAGGGTGTGCCCTAGGAAAAAATAAGAAAGGATATTTTCCTTTAAGTAAATTGTAATGTCCCTTCTTTGGGAACATTAGAATTATTAAGAAGGAACGAATTCTCAATATTAAATTTGACTATGTTACCTAGAGATTTATTATTAAAGGTCAAATTAATATCTCATGTGGTCACAAGAGGACGAGGAGGAATAAGACGATTTATTAGGGAGAAGTTGAAGAGTCACTGTTGTGAAGATAAAAGGAGATGAGACTCATTCTTTTGGGTATGCTTGATTTATTATTTTGGCTTTCAATTCTCTCTTGTGAGTCATTCAGAAAACTTGAGCTTTCAACCCGTGTGAGGACATAGCCCCTCGTGCAGGCAGGCAATGGATGCAAACCCATTGTCCGTGGAGATATCGACATAGGTGTCTCATTGAGTTTACAGGTTCTTTGTTTTCCAATCTGACTGTAAAATCTATGTATAAAATTGGATTGTAGTTGGATGGTTATTGTATTGTTGTTGTATAATACAATAACGATTTAGAAGTTACTTAGAAGTTGTTGGTTATTATACTGCTGATGAGTAAGACAATAACATGCTTCCGGACTGATTGGAAGGTTGTTGGTTTAGTACTTTGATTTGTACTGCATTTTCCTTATGCTTGAGTCTTTAGTATCATTTTTGAAAAGACAAATTTATTGGAGAGAGCTTCGGATTTATTTGTTGTTCTTATTTTCATCTGCATGTGGATGTATTGTTGAGTGTGTTATTTAAGAGTGAGTTTGAGTAGATACCTATCTCGAATTTCATCTGTTATTCATATTGCTGGTTATTTGTTAAATGGGTTCTTTCTCTGAGATGTACAATTAAAAGGTAAAATGAAAAAATTGGATTCGGGACAGTACAATACTGATTGAATTTATTACAGTACTGGTACGGGTCACTACATAAATACAAGTCAAAAATTGTACTAGAACTTGTTCACATTGATTTGTGTGGACCCATGACAATGCCTTCAGTAGGGAGATTGTTGTACTATGTGACTTTCATTGATGGTTACTCTAAAAAAACATGGATATACTTTCTAAAACTTAAAGAATCTAATGAAGTTTTACAAAAATTCAAAGAATTTAGAGCCCTTGTGGAAAATCACACTGGAAAGAAAAGAAAAACATTAAGATCAAATGATGGAGGTGAATAAACATTTGACATCTTCAAAGAATTATGTATTTCTATTGGGACTAAGAGGGAAACTACAGTATCTTATAATCCTCAACAAAATGGGGTTGCAGAAAAATAAAAATAGAACTATTATAGAAGCTGCAAAAGCCATGATTCATGACCAAAATCTCCCTATGTCTTTTTGGGCCAAAGCAGCAAGTACAGCAGTATACATTCAAAACAGAAGCCCTCATGTAACATTAGAAAATGTAACTCCTAAAGAAGCCTTCACATAGAACAAACCAGATCTTAATCATATGAGAATTTTTGGTTGTCCAGTCTAAATTCACATTCTCGAAAAGAAAAGGTCTAAATTAGAACCTTCCAGAAAAAAAAGGCATATTCATTGGCTACAGTGAAACAACTAAGGGATACAAAGTATATATTCTAGGACAAAAGTCTGTTGAAATTAGTAGGTATGTTAAGTTTGACGAAGATATTGCTTTCAAAACATCCTTAAACAAAGAAGACGAGGACACTGAGAATCAAAGGGAGAACACTATAGAAGATGATTCAACTGGAAATCTAAGGGAGAGTTTTTCCAAAGACAAAGACACGCCTACATCTAATGTTGAGAATGATGAAGTCTTGAATCACAAAAAAAGACCACTATGGGCCATGAAAATGATTGAAGGGAACAATGTAGAACCAGATGAGGTTTCTAGAGAAAATAAGAAAACAAGAAATCAAAAATGCTATGTTGCCTTAATAACAGAACTCAAAAAAACAGAACCAACTAATTTTGAGGAGGCTTTAAAATGTCAAGCATGGAAAGATGCAATGGTAGAGGAATATTAATCCATTCTAAAAAATGATGTATGGGATATTGTCCCTAGACCTAAAGACAAATCAGTTGTATCTTCAAAATGGCTGTTTAAAATCAAGTATGCACCTAACAAAAGCATTGAAAAACAAAAATCCAAATTTTTGAAAGGGGTTTTTCTCAAAAGGCTGGAATTGATTATGAAGAAACATTTGCTCCAATTGCACATTACACTTCAGTAAGAACGATAATTGTCATTGTTGCATCCAAAGGATGGAAAATACATCAAATTGATGTAAAGACAACCTTCTTGAACAACATCATTGAAGAGGAAGTATATATATAGAACAACCTGAAGGGTTCACCACACATGATAGGAAGCTTTATGTATGCAAACTAAAGCAAGCTCTCTATGGTCTTAAGCAAGCTCCCAGGGCTTGGTATGAGAGGATAGATAGCTATTTCTCCAAGTTAGGGTACTCAAAAAATGAAGTTGATCCTAACATATATTTCAAAATATCTAGCAACGACATGTTAGTTCTTGTTCTTTATGTAGATGACTTATTGATAATAGGTGCAGTCTACCTTATAGCCAAATGCAAACAAGACCATAGCTGAATTTGAAATGAAGGATCTTGGACTTCTACATTATTTTCTGGGTCTAGAAGTATGGCAGAAAGAGAACTATATTTTCCTAAATCAAGGAAAATACACTACTGATATATTGACCAGATTCAAGATGATGGACTGTAAGCCTCTTTCAACTCTAATGGAAACTAACCTTCATAAGCTTAAAAGTGAAGTAGCAAATTCAGAACCTGTAGACCCTACTCACTATCGTCAAATTGTTGGATCTCTTATGTACCTGGTAAATATATGACTAGATATCTACTATGCTACGAATGTGTTAAGTCATTTCATGTGTAAACCCAAGAAGATCTATCTAATGGCTGTCAAGCATATTTTAAGATATCTACAAGGAACAATTGGACTTGGATTGAAGTATACAAATACAAGGTTACAACTTCAAGGGTATCGCGATTCAAACTGGGTAGGCAATTCTATTGATCGTAAGAGTACTATAGGATGTTTTAGTCTTGGATCAGCTATGATATCCTGGTTCAATAGAAAACAGTCAGCAGTTGCTCAAAGCTCCACTGAAGCTAAATATATGGCTGCCTCTATGGGAGCACGTGAAGCAGTATGGCTAAGGAAACTTTTATATGGACTATTTGGAAAACCACTAAAGCCCACCATAATCTACTGTGACAATCAAAATTGTATTAAACTATCAGTTAACTTAGTTTTCCATAACAGGTCCAAGCACATAGAGATTCCTTACCATTATATAAGGGACATGGTGGACAAAGATGTTATCAAGTTCATCTACATTATCACTAAAGAACAAAGTGCAAACATTTTCACCAAGCCTCTTGCAAAGTTGAAAATCGAATACTTCAGGAACAAACTCGGTATGACTAAATTGTAACTTGAGATTGAAATCTCTTAACGTGTAACTTATTCATAAATTTAGTAATAGTCTGATAACTTCAATCCTCCTTTTAAGAGGGAGCGTTAAGATTATAGTCTCATTCGGATTGAAGTTTTTAGACTATATATATATATATATATATATAAGAAATTATATATATATATATATATATATATATATATATATATATATATATATATATATATATATATATATATATTGATATTCACTAACATACATACATATATATATATATATATATATATATATATATGGATATGGATCAAATTAATTGTAATAATACTGATGGAATCAAATCTTCACTGAAAGTTTAGATTAAGGACTAACCGGTAGTTATTGATCGGTGTTTATGAATATATCCAAAGTCAAGTCCATGGAGGGACATGCCATGACTCTCTGTGGCATATGCCACGGGAAAGTCATGTCCCTCCATGGATATTGACTCTCCATGTACATAACTAGTAAATGCTATCGGTGACTGAAGATAATCATATCAATATCAAGGGCATAGCGATTACCAGCAGTCACCCGATACAAATCATCACCATTACATTGTATTCTGATTTGAATATTGAACATTACAGTATAACTGTAATATATGGATATAACGATTATCCAAGTGTGATATATAAGTGCATTGATTTTTTCTCTATAAAGATCCTATTTCCTTAACATAAAGATCTGTATTTACTAAACAGGTTGTTTTGTATGGTGCAAATGAAAAGATACAAACGTAATGGTCTTTAGCATATATTTTCAGTAAGACCCCATGTGGCCTTTAAAACCTAGTTTAGTAGAAGCCCCTGCATGCTAGCAGACATTCTGCTACTTCAGATGATTATGTAACTTCTTTTTCTTTACAATCTTTAGAACAAAAATATTTGTTGTCTTCTAACTTTCTCGAACGAAACAGGTGCATAGGTTATGGAAATATGTTTGAAAATAATGAGTGTCTTGTATGTTTTGTAAATAAAAAAATACTCTATTTGAAATATGCTACGATGGGATTTAAAGAGAGACCAAATTATTTGTAAAGGCAATTCTACACACAAATAATATAAAGTGTATCTACATTTTGTATATAAAAGATACTCTATGGCAGACATGTTACAATGCAATTTGAACATAGAGCAAGTTATTTGTAGAGGCAAATCCACATCAAAATAATCAACCAGAGTGAACACAAAATCTAACTTCCTAAAAGTTTCAACCACACCTGCGTTTGATGAAGAACTTCATATTAAAAACTTTTAACTCCACATCAGCTTAGAACTTAATTATTTATAACACAAAGATGTAAAAGAAAATAAAATCAAGGTGATATAAAAAAAATACAGAAATACTTCCAAAGAATTGGTTTTGTGAGTTTATTAGAACTTTAAAGGGCTTGAAACTTGTGACAGTAGAATAAGTTCTAATCTTTTCCAAGAAATCTGATTCAACTAAACAGACAGATAAATACAATAAATAAAGAAAACGAAAAAGATCAATAGGGCGTTTCTTCGGTGTAAGTTATTTCCCTGGTCACTATAATAATTATGTACACTTGCAATTTCTAAAAACTTGTGATAATTTTCAGGAATCGTAAAAAAACTCATTAATCTATTATAATTGTAGAGAAAGAAATCTAATAAACCTGTTTGAAAACACAATCTGAACAATGATAAAACAAATAGAACGAAAGATGACATGTAGTATTTTTACCTGGGAAAACTCTTATGGATTAAAAAAAATGCATGTAGAATTCTCTATTGTATAACTCAACTTTTCCATACTAATATGAATTTCTTGACTCACCCATAAGAAAGCATGGATATAAATATGGACATCAAAAGTGGTTTCACACATTCTTCTCTATTGTATAAAACTCAACTTTTCCAATACTAATATGAATTTCTTACCTTGCCCTTAAGAATGTGCGAATATAAATATGGACATCAAAAGCAGTTTTACACATTGCATGACTCATGCAAAAGATAAGCATAAGTGTTGTTAAACATGGGTATCTATAGGGAAAAAAAACAAAATAACACTCAAATTTCTATTTTCAAAAAATCCTTTAGACAATCCCAACTTTTAGACGTTAAAAATATACAACAATTATCGAACAATATTTTTCCCTTAAAATTATGTACATAATATAAGACCTTTTAGTTGAAATTTATCTCCTACAAGAAATCAAGCTTAAAATATATAAATAAATAAACTTTTACGCCATAGAAGAAGAGATGGAGAACCTTTAATTACAATCAAACTCAGATCTTGGTTGTCACGAAGATCCTAGAATTAAACTCAATCTAATACCTTCAGGTTGAGAATGCATTTCCTAAAAGCTATTAAACCAAAACACCACTTTTAAATCAAATCTTATGGCATGCCCTTGTCATATAAGAAGAGGTGACTAACTTCTAAGGTCAGTCAATTTCAAGTCTTGTATGACAGGGAGATCATAAAATCTAAGTCAAACAAATGATAAAGCACACAAACTTTTGCATATGATCCAATATAATAAATCATAAGACATACCAGATCTTTAAGTTTGGCGCTATCAATTTCAGATTGAGCCCAGCGTCGTTCATATTTTTCAAAAACATCATTTGGAAGAATTCTTTGTATCTAAAAGAAAAAAATTCACCCTTCATAATCAATTTTAGACCATATTAGATTTTCTTTTTTTATGATGAGAAAATAATGTTTGTATTTGTTATACATACAAACCTCTGACAAAGGAAATGACTCCTTACAGCCATTAGTATCTAGGCAACATAAAGAACTACGAGCTTGAAAACCTCCAAATGTGTATTCTTCTACATGTTTCCTTAAACATTGAAAACAAAAAAGGTGCCCATCTGCACACTGTTCAAAGACTCAGTTTTAGAATCTTCACATCTAAGAAACACACAAAGCATTAAATTAATCAGAATGGGTGTAATATGCAGCCATGTTTGAGCTTTCTTTCTTTCTCATTTTTTGATTGTGTTTTGAAATGTTTTTGCTATACGAAAATGACAATGATAGTGTAGATAAAGAGATAATATTGTGGTACTTTAACAAACTTAGAAAATGAACAATATTGAGACATAAGATTACTGAAAATTCCAGATTTAATTTATGATTTGGAGCTACAATTTACTGCAACAATAACAAGAATCCAATTCACAAATAGTCATTACATCTCTAATTCCAACACACCTAGAAAAGTGTAGCATAGAAATAAACTGAACTGGCTTGAAAATCAGCACTCTGACACTGGAAATTGAGATGTCTTGCTTGACCTACACCTCCAAATTCCCCGCTGATGATAGAATAGGGTTTGCAAACCCTAAACACATCAGAACAACAAGATAAAAACCCTAGACTCCCATCAAGAGGTATGGAAAGCTTGAGGAAGTACAACCCACATTAAATGAGATATTTGCCTTCAAATCCTTCCACAAACTCAAATCTGCAACTGATAACATATCTTCAAGAATAAACAGAAGCTATAGATTAATTCGTCGCCAAAAACTGATTCACAATGAAGTCCATTTCCTAAGTGGAAACAACAATTAATTCTCCTGATTGTCTTCCAATAACATGGAGAACGTCAGCTACAAGGATTCCCATCCTCACTGACCAAAGGGAAGCAATTTCATCTACAAAAAATCAGTACTCAATACTATAAACTCAACATGCCAAATGAATTCCGAAAGTACTTTATTATATTATCCTCCAAGAAGTTCAACCCACTCTTCCAAGCACACTTTATTTAATAAAATTCACTTCCTTTTATTCTCCAATGTCCCATTGAATATAAGGTCACAATATTAAAAGTTAGTTTAAATTTTGTAACTGACCCTTTAGTGTCCCTCGTTAATAAATTAAAATAACAATACATTTAGAAATTTAATTTTATTAGTTAATAAACTATTGCTATTTAATTTAAAGCCCCAAGACCATGCAAAATATTGAGTTAGCCATCAAAATTGAACCCACTGACCATACTAAATATAGAAACCTTGTCAACTAGGCTTGTGGGCCTTGAAACTAACTAAAAATAGGAAGTATTGGAAAACTATCCAAAAATCACTATAGAAAAGGGCAGTCAACACATAATCCTTGTGGGAGCTCAACTTACCATCACCAATTGTCAAAACTACAACACAAAATTGCCTCCAAGGTTCCCTACCCCTAACTCAATAGCCTACAAGAACCCATTGAATAGGCTAAGGGTCCACCAACTTCACCTGCTAAGAAAGGGACATTACAAATTGCCCTTCCTAGAATTGCTTGTCCTCAAACAATCTCAACTCTGGATGTTGCAAAATCAAAGCACTCTCCCACTTGGCATCCTTTTCTAGCAAGTTTCTTCATTTAACAAAAAAAAAATTGATGGCCCTCTTACGAAGACTTCGGTATCAATGATGACCTCTAGAACAATATCAGCTTCCCTTGCTCATTCAATCGTGGCAACTCGGATGAGGGAATCACATTATGAACAAGTGCTTTATTGAGTAGAGATACATGAAACACATTGTGAACCTTGCTATTGCTAGTAAAACAAGCTCATAGGCAACTTCTCCAACCCACCTTGACACTTTGAATGGACCAAAGAATCTAGGCTTGAGCTTCTTTGCTATACTCTTCTTGAAAGTAAACTGGTCTAAATGTGTGCAGTCTCAAATAAATGATGTCCCCAACCTCAAAATTGCACCCAATTCAATGTTGGTCAATGTACAACTTCTATCAATTCCATGCACGTTGCAAATTCTCCTTTAGTGACTTCATGATGTCCTAACTTTCTTGTAATATATGCTTCTCCTTGGGCACTCTCCTATCCCAAACAGTATATCCATGAAGTTAGAGGCCTCCAACCCATACAAAGTGATGAATGGTGACATCCTGATAGAAATTTGATAAGTGGAACTGTAACAATACTCACAAGGTGTAACCATTTGATCCAAGCCCTTTGCTACCCTAGAAACATAGCTCCTAAGATACCTTTCCACCCTTTTGCTGACAATATTTGTTTGCCCATCTGTCTGTAGGTAATAGCTGGTGGTATAAGTGAGCTCAGTCCCACTCAATTTGAAGAGATCCTACCAAAAGATACTTGGGAACTTGTTGTCCCTATCAGTCTCAATGCTGTTGGGCATCCCATGAAATCTAAAGATATCCCTAAATAATAAACAGTGACATTTGTAGTTGTGTATGTCACTGAAATGAAAAAGGAGTGAGTGAATTTTGTCAACTTGTCAACCACCACATTTCTAATTAGGAAGAAGTAAGACTTAAAGTAAACCAGTTGGGTAAGTGTGCTCATTTTCATTATGTTGGCAAGTGGGGCATTTTTTATGTACATAAGGACTTCATTTTTCATCCCGTTCAATGTATACCTCTTCCAAATTTGTCAGTAAGACTTAAAGAAGCCCTAGGTGCATCATGGAAAGTCCTCATTATCTTCACCTTAAGCAATGGAGAAGGCACCAAGATGAATTCCACCCTTGCATATGATCCGGTTGTTAACCACTGTGTACTTTTCATCATGAAGTGTGCCTCTTGTAACTTTTGTTGCCCAAGAATCTTAAGCATACTCTTCTGCAATTAACTCTCCAACCAATAGAAATCTCTATCAAAAAGCATATGTAAGGCCTCCTTAAAAGTGCATCTGCCATCAACAAGTATGTTTTTCTTCCCTTTGACATAAACAATGTCAAAAACATATGCCTGCAATCTGCTGATCCACTTCTACTACCTATCATTAAGATTATTTTGATTTATGAAGTATTTTATGTTGTTGTGATTTGTTTTGATCATACCTCATAAACTCAGTCTCAGAAAGCACTTGACAAGCCCAAATTTTTCATTGTGGCTAAAACTCAATAAAGACTTGGTAAGATCCAACAAGTGCTAAGTGTTCCATTTATTGTCATGAGAGATGGGTTCGTGTGAATCACTACTCATGAGACATGAGTCGATGAGTTTAACTTAAAAACTACACAGTTAAAAATATCAAAATTTGACTTGCTGTGGAAAAATATCTCGTACTTATCAACTTAACAAGTACTAAAAATTAATCTGCAAGAATCCCTAGTCGTTCTAACCCCAAAATTGCATCATAGATCTTACAAGCATAGCATCAATATTCCATCAAACACTGGGTTAGTCATGTCAATCTGAAATATTAACTATTCCACTAATTCTGATTCCAAATTTTCAATGCAAAACACAAGGATATTGAACATACATTTAATCAAACACTTGTCTGTCATAAGATACAGGACTATTTGATTTCTACAGAGGCATTACATCAAATACTTTTCATACTAAACCAAATTTTCACCATAGAACAACAAATTCATAAAAAAGACATTTGGGAAAAAAAACTTGGATGAAATATGGAGACTTTATCCTTAATCTCTGAGAGCAATTTTGTCATATACTTGGCAGATCACTTCTAGATTTCAATAGAATACATTCGGATATACTTTCTATATCAAACAACTTGTAAGGCAATATAAAACCCAATGAAAAAAATACCACGGTTGCAATAGAAAACCAATATAAAGGCACGTTCCTAATTCAAAATGACTTCATTACTAGCACAGTATACAGAGTCCTCTAGCATTCGCCAAGATGTACAAACTACCTCTATTGTATGCCATTTGTGATGTTCTGTTCCAAACACAGGAGAGAAACGAAAACTTCATGCACGGACTATGAAGCTCAGGAATGGTGATGTTCGTACGATAATGCAAGGTGTCTATACAGTATTGGCAGAATCTGTACATGATGCACAAGTCTGTATGGTGTTGATGCCAGGACTTTGTATGGTGATACTAAGTGAGACCATACGGTGGATGTTGGATGTCCCACGACGGATGTGAATATTGGACGTCGTATTGTATTTGAGGGTGTCCATACAATGGTAGGAAAGTAGCAGAAGGGTATGTGAACCAAATGGTGTGTCATACACTGGAAATGGTGGACGGAAGGTGTCCGTATGGTACATCTCAAGATGTTGTACGATGGAAACGAACTTGACAGTACGTTGTGTAACAAAGAGGTGTGAGGGTTGTACTATATATGGAGAAGGCTGAGGGAGGCCGTACGGTAATGTTTCACACTTTGTACGATGAGGGTTGATGGATCCATGCGGTTGCAAGTCAAAGGTGTATGGGTGGAGGGTGATGGTATGTGATCACTACGCCGGAGTATTTTACGCATTCACACAAAAAGACCACTCATTACTAATAACTATTTGCAAATAATTGCACATAGAGAAATAACAAAAGCACTTCAGATTTGCTAGATACAATAATAGATAAAGTGCCGCTTCGACCCAAACCATACAAACAAAACAGGGTGAGGGATGAATCCCACCGAAACCAGAAGAGCCAAGTAGGGAGGATCTTTCACTTCTGAAATGGCGAACAACATAGAAATCCCAACGAGAATTTGCAGTACAGAGAAATAATTAACCAAATCGCATACCAACTACTACCTACAAGCCGTGCTTAAATAACCATCAAGAAAACCTTTCCGAGGGTGTACAAAGATAGCTAACGGCCACACCTACCAACAGAAACAATTAACTAAAAATGGGTTCGAGATATACTAAATCAATTAGAACCACAAATACAAATATTATTAACTTGGGCCCCATATTAATTAATTAAAGTAACTAATTATAGGTCCTTTTGTTACATTATTTAAATTCTAGGACCAATTAATTAATTAATTTAATTTAATTATTACATTCAAATTTGGGGACATGACAAATCTGCGCTGCCCAAAGATTGCTTGCCCTCAAGCAATTCATCATCGGACGAAACGTCAATAACTCTAGGGTCCCAAATCAAACGTGCATGCGAGATGAGAGATGAGTGAAATGACATCAATCCTTGGCAACACCACATTGTCGTAAAACTTTCGCTACACCACTCTGATATAAATATTGTTGTGTCCTAAGTCACCAAGATCCCAAACCAAACATGTAGGCGAAATGAGTGAATTGTCATCAAACCTCCCTTGCACCACACTGTCGTTAAGCATTCATTGTGCCACTCTAATATAAATATTGTCTTGTCCTAAGTCACCAAGATCCCAGACTTGAAATTCATCTATATGATCCATCATGAAAGCCATTAGGGAATAGACCTCATAATTAGCCAACTGTAAAGATCGCTCCTGCAAATAATCCTCGATCGAATCTACATCACCGTGAGGCTGAACAACTACCGGTAGAGCTTGCTTATTTGGAGGGTCGCTGGTAGAACCCAAATTTCCATCAAGTTGATCATCAAGCCTTGGTTCAATGATATTTGTGCAAGTATCTTCTTCTAGAATCATTTCCTTCATCTTGGACTCAGGTACCAAGTAGATTTTGTCTTTGTGGTAAATGATTTCGCCAACCACCTTTTATCTGTCATCCTGTACTTGACCATCCAATAGTTAGCACGCAAAAGTATTCTTGGAGTATTTTACTAACAGATGTGCCCTCCAGTCGACTCGAAACTAAGCCATAGTGTAATCCAAGTCAAAGCTCTCCATTCTCCCAATACGCTAGCAGAATCACCAGCTCTAATACCATTGTGATGTTATGTTCCAAAAACACAAGAGAGAAAGGAAAACTTCATGAAGGGATTGTAATGCTCAGGAACGGTGATGTTCGTACGGTAATGCAGGAAGGTGTCTATACGATATTGGCAGAATCCATACAGTGATACTAAGTGAGACCGTATGGTGGATGTGAATACTGGATGTTGTACGATGTTTAATGGTATCTGTACAACGGTAAGAAAGTAGCAAAAGGTTATATGAACCGAATGGTGTCGGCCGTACAGTAGAAATGGTGGATGGAAGGTGTCCATACAATAGATCTCGGGATGTCGTACAGTGGTAGTATACGGTGGAAACAAACTTGACAGTACGTTGTGTGACAAATGTTAGTTTTTATATATCTCTGATAGACAAAACTATTACAGTAAATAATGATAGATACTCTTACTTGTATAAATGCAAAACAGAATTGTTTCTCAAATGGTGACTATTCTGTGATTGTTGAGATGACAAAGATCTTCCAATGAAGACTATTGATAACCCATACTATAGAGTGAATATATTAATTGTCTTTCAGCAAAGAGTGCAGAGGAGAAAGTTGAGAATGGTCCTGTGATTATATTGAAGATCGCTGGGACTTATAATGCCTTGTATTGATTGTTATCCTCAGCGATCTGCCTATTCATTTATATATTGGTGAAGGGTCATGACCCCCGTAGAGTCATGACTCTACTTGGCCTTTGGCCACAAAGAGTCATGCCTCTACGATGGCATGACTAACAACTATTTGTTAGGGTAACTTAATATATACACAAAGCAATCAGTGTTATAATCCAACATTGACAATAGTATAATGTTCGCTGATACAACATTGCCGATACAATAAAGGTCGCTGATATAATATAGTCTGTCGATATTACTATCTGCTAATAATGTCATTAAATGTATGTTAATCTAAACAACACACACACACACATATATCTGTAAGTAACAACAATGAACATTTATCAGAGAAGCCTAATACAAATTTGTATATATCAGACAAGCATCATTACTTCTACTAATACTATACATCAACACTCTCTCTTAGCAAGGGAGAAGTAATACACCTTTAGATTTCAAAATAGAATATCTGAACACTTTATCTAATCTTAACACTCTAAAACAGTAACTAGTCAAATAATTAAAATCAACATGCTATGAATACTATCATAACATATATTATAATCTCTAACTGTCTGAAACAATATCTAGAATAATCATAATGGATATGTTATCTATGATCTCTAATTGTCCTAAACAATATCTAGAGATGTCCATGATAACATAATAGATTCGTTACCCATGATCTCTAATTGTCCGAAACAATATCTAGAGATGTCCATGGTAACATAATGGGTTCGTTATCTATGATCTCTAATTGTCCGAAACAATATCTAGAGATGTCTATGATAACAGGCCTATCATTTGCAAGATTATCGCCTTACAAACAATTATCTTTTGAATATATATATATATATGTCCATGAAAGATCGTCACCTTGCATTACATATCTGATGCAACTAAACAACAATAGAAGCATAAACTCACATGAATTAAAAATTTAAATTCAGTATTCAATATTACAAATTAATCATACCAAGTTTTTCTTTTAAGTATTTCAACTTCACTTTAGCAAGAGGCTTAGTAAAGATATTTGTTGTTTGGTCATTAGTATTGATGTACTCCAATTGAATGATTTCTCGATCCACCATATCTCTAATGTAGTGGTAAGGAATTTCAATATGTTTGGAATGATTGTGGAAAACTAAATTAGCGAAAAGTTTGATGCAACTTTGATTATCACAATGAATCACAGTGGGCTTCAAAGGTCTTTTGAACAAATCTACTAACAACTTTCGTAGCCATATTGCTTCTCTAGCACCCAAGGAAGATGCAATGTATTCTACTTCAGTAGAACTTAATGCAACTCAAGATTGTTTTCTGCTGAACCAAGAAACCATACCTAATCCTAGACTGAAGCAACATCTAGAAGTACTCTTACGTTCAATAGGATTGCCTGCCCAATCGGAATCAGAATATCCATGAAGTTCAATGCTGACTTTACCATATTTGATTCCCATGCCAATAGTACCTTTTAGATATCTCAAAATGTATTTAGTTGCATGCAGATGTATCTTCTTTGGTGCACACATAAACTGACTCAAGATGTTAGTAGCATAACATATGTCAGGACGAGTATTCACAAAATACATTAAAGATCCAATATTCTGCCTGTAGTAAGTAGAATTTGGAGGTTTTGATTTGATCATATCATCTTTCAACTTGTGTAGATTGACTTCCATAGGAGTAGAAGCTGGTTTACATTCCATTATTCCAAATTTTGTTAAAATATCGACTGTATATTTTCCTTAATTCAGAAGAATGTAGTTAACATATAACACAAGAATAATCATATCACCATCTATTTTGAAGTATAAGTTAGGATCAGCTTCATTTTTAGAATATCCTAACTTTATTAGATAGTTGTCTATCCTTTCATACCACGCTCTAGGAACCTGTTTCAGACCATAAAGAGCTTTCTTTAATTTACAAATATGAGTTTTGTTGTCATGAGTGTTGAATCCTTCTGGTTGCTTGATATAAACTTCTTTTTCAATTTCGCCACTGAGGAATGTTGTTTTGACATCCATTTGATGAACCTTCCATCCCTTGGATGCTGCGATATCCAAAATGGTTCTAACTGAAGTATCTCTAACAACTAGTGCAAATGTTTCTTCATAATCAATGCCTTCTTTCTATAAGAAACCCAATGCTACAAATCTGGCTTTGTACTTTTAAATGCTGCCATCAGATGCATGCTTAATTTTAAACAACCATTTTAAAGAAACAACTAATTTGTTCTTTGGTCTTGGTACAACATCCCATACATCATTTTTTAGTATGGAGTTATATTCTTCAATCATTGCTTCTTTCCAAGACTAATTTGAAAGTGCTTCTTTAACATTTGAAGGTTCAGTTTTTATAAATTCAATTAATAGTACAACATAACATGATTGATTTCTCATTCTTTTACTTTCTCGTATCACTTCATTAGGTTCAACCTGATTTTCTTCTATCATTTTCTTAGCCCAAAGTGGCCTCTTTTTATTGTTGACATTTTTCAGAATCTTCATGATTAGACGTAGTGGAAGAGGATGGTTCAATATCATTCTCCCTCTCAATTTCTGCTTGGTGATTTTCATCTACTTCAAGAATAGATTCAGTAATGGATTCATCATTGTTTCTAGAAATATTAAAGGCGATATCTTCTTCAAATTTCACATCTCTGCTAATCTCAATTGTTTTTTGACCTAGAATGAAGACCTTGTATCCTTTTGTTGTTTCACTGTATCCAATAAGTATCCCCTTCTTTCCAAATAGTTCTAGTTTTGTTCTTTTCTCTTTAGGAATGTGGATATAAACACGACATCCAAATATTCTTCAATGACTTAGATCTAGTTTAATGCCCGTAAATACTTCTTCAAGACTGGCGTTCTCTAATATTGAGTGTGGACATCTGTTTTGAATGTAGACTGCAGTGTTAGATGCTTCAGCCCAGAAGGAAGTATGAAGGTTTTGATCGTGCATCATTGCTCTGTCTGATTCAACAATTGATCTAATTTTACGTTCAACAACTCCATTCTGTTGAGGATTATATGGTACAAAAAACTCTCTCTTAATCCCAACAACAATGCAAAAAAATTTTAAAATATCAGAGATGTATTCACCTCCATTGTTTGACCTTAGAATTTTTATTTTCTATCCTGACTGATTTTCAACTAGGGCTTTGAACTCTTTGAATTTTGATAAAACTTCAGCTGATTCTTTCTGTTTCATAAAGTAAATCCAAGTTCTTCTAGAGTAATCATCAATAAAAATTACATAAAAGAAGCACCCGTTAAGAGAAGGTATAGACATAGGACCACAAAGGTCAGTGTGAATCAGTTCAAGAATGGATTTTGATTTGTGAATAGTTTTAGGAAATGATTGCTTAGCATTTTTGCCTAAAGCACATCCTTTGCAAATACTTAAGTGATCAGTTTTGAGACTAGGTAAACCTTTTACAATTTTTCCTCTGGATGATAATGCACGATAGTGAAGGTGACCTAGCCTCCTATGCCAAATTTCGGTGGAATTTGAAGTTTCATGACTAAGAGCTAGGTTTTGATTATTACAAAGTTTATATAGACTTCCATCTCTAAATCCGATGGAAATGGCTTTCTTGATATTAGAGTTCTTTGGCCAAGATAGAACTTTGTCCTATTGGAAAGTGATTCTGAATCTTTGATCAGCAATACCAGAAATAGAGACTAGGTTTCTTTTTATTCCTAGTACATATAAAACATTTTTGAGTTGGAGAGTAATTTGTGAATTTAGGTAAATTGAATAGGAGCCAATGCCTTTGATAGGATGAGTAGAGTTATCTCCAATGGTAACTTCTTCTGAGGATTGTTCTGAGAAAGTTTCAAATCTGTCTTTAAAACCGGTCATGTGCCGAGATGCTCCACTGTCTATGATCCAAGTGTTGTGGTTTGAGTTTAGTTCACTTGAAAGGGCTAAGTAAAAAGCATAGTTTTCTCTTTCTTCTTTTTCTACTTCCTCTCCTTTGATTTCTACTAAGGTTGCTTGAGTTCTCTTCTTTTCAGGGCATAAGTTATGGGAGTGACCAATATTATCACATTTGAAACATCTAGCTTTGGACCAATCACGTTTCTTATACGATTTGTCAGATTCCCTTCTATTATGTTTGAATTTTCTTTTCTTGTTTGAATTTACATGAAGTGCTTGAATGTCTCCCTCTTGATTTGTACTTAGTCCTCTTGAGACTAATCTTGATTCTTCTTGGGTGCATTCATTCTTTAGTAAATCAAATTTAGGGAGTTTGGGTCGGGAGTTTAAACCTCGAATAAATGTTTCCCAAGATAGAAGAAGACCTCTTCATGCTATCATGCTAAGTTCTTTGTCATCAACTCAATTTTCCATTGTTGCAAGTTGATCTTTTAATTCAAAAATCCTTAGAAAGTAAGATGTAATAGATTCTCTATTTTTCATTTTTATATATTGTAGATCTTGTTTTAGGGTTAATAATCCACTAGTATTGTTGATTTCAAATGTATCTCTTATAGTGGAGAACATCTCAAATGTAGTCTTGAGACTGGATATGGATGGTAGAATATGATCTTTTACAGAATCTATTATAATTTTCATTGCTTTCTTATTGTGTCTTTTCCATGTTACTTTTTCTAGATCATTTTCAAGCATAGGATATGTTTGTTTCAATATACTCTCTAATTCCATTTCTTTTAATATTATCATAACTCTAATTTTCCATGATGAAAAATTCGATGCACCCTCAAGCCTAACTTCTAGTCTCACATGATTCACCATTTTGATTTAATAATATAGTTTAGCTTTTGTAAATCTGAGACTTTAGATTTTAATTCTGAGTAACAGCTTTTCTTATTAGAATGGCTCTAATACCATGTTAGTTTTTATAGATCTCTGATAGACAAAACTATTACAATAAATAATGATAGATACTCTTACTTGTATTACTGCAGAATAGAATTGTTTCTCAAATGGTGACTGTTCTATGATTGCTGAGATGACAAAGATCTTCCAATGAAGACTGCTGATAACCCGTACTGTCTTTCAGCAAAGAGTGCAGAGGAGAAGTTTGAGAATGATCCTGTGATTATAGTGCAGATCGTTGGGACTTATAATGCCTTGTATTGATTGTTATCCTCAGCGATCTGTCTATTCATTTTGATATTGGTGAAATGTCATGACCCCCGTAGAGTCATGATTCTACGTGGCCTTTGGCCACGAAGAGCCATGCCTCTCCAGTGGCACAACTAACAACCATTTGTTAAGGTAACTTAACATGTACACAAAGCAATTGGTGTTATAATCCAACACTGCCGATACTATAATGTTTGCTGATACAACATTGTCGATACAATAAAGGTCACTGATATAATACAATCTGCCAATATTACTATCTACCGATAATGTCATTAAATGTATGTTAATCTAAACAATACACACATACACACATTTATATATATGTAAGTAACAACAATGAACATTTATCAGAGAAACCTAATACAGATTTGTATATATGAGACGAGCATCATTACTTCTATTGATGCTATACATCAACAATAGAGAGGTATGAGGGTCGTACGCTATATGGAGTAGGTTGAGAGAGGTCAAATGGTGATGTTTCACACTCTGCAAACACATAGGAGAGAAACGAAAACTTCATGCAAAGACTGTGACTCTCAGGAACGGTGATGTCAATACAGTAATGCAGGAAGGTGTCTGTATGGTATTGGCAGAATCCGTATGGTGATGCACAAGTCCGTATGGTGTTGGTGGCAGGACTTCGTACAATGATACTAAGTGGACTGTACGGTAGATGTTGGATGCCCCATGGTGGATGTGAATATTGGACGTCACACGGTGTTTGAGGGTGTCCGAACAATGGTAAGAAAGTAGCAAAAGGGTATGTGAACCGAATGGTGTGGGTCATACGGTGGAAATGGTGGACAGAAGGTGTCCATACGATAGATCTCAAGATGTCGTACGGTGGTAGTGTACGATAGAAACAAACTTGACAATACGTTGTGTGACAGAGAGGTATGAGGGTCATACGATATATGGAGTAGGCTAAGGGAGGCGTACAGTGAGGGTTGATGGATCCAAACGATTGCAAGTCAATGGTGTATGGGTGGAGAGTGACAGAATGTGATCGCTGCGCTAGAGTATTATATGCATCCATGTAGAAAGACCACTCATTACCAATAACTATTTGCAGATGATTGCACATAGAGAAATAACAATAGCACATCAGATTTGCCAGATACAATGATAGATAAAATACTGCTCTGATTTGCCAGATCCGAGCCAAACCATAGAAACGGAATAGGGTGATGGATGAATCCCACCGAAACTAGAAGAGCCAAGTAGGGAAGATCTTTCACTTCTGAAATAGCGAACAACAGAGAAATCCCAACAGGAATTCGCAGTATAGAGAAATAATAAACCAAATCACATACCAAATACTACCTACAAGCTGTGCTCAAATACCCATCGGGGAAACCTTTCTGAAGGTGTACAAAGATAGCTGACGGCCACACCTACCAACGGAAACAATTAAATAAAAATGGATACGAGATATACTAAATCAATCGGAACCACAAATACAAATATTATTAACTTGAGCCCCATATTAATTAATTAAAGTAACTAATTAAAGGTACTTTTGTTATATTATTAGTCCCTGCCTTGCATAAGGCAGGGTACTAATGTTTTCGGTGGTGGTCACCATCGAATTGTTTTTCCAACCGAAGCTAATAAATCTCTAAGGTTAAAAAATCTTTTATTTTTAAATTAAATTTTCAATCAAAAATTCTTGATTTCTCATTGGCTAGCAGCAATTATACCAGGGGTAAATATATTTTTTAAACTCAAAAATAAGGAAAAAAGGTCTCTCGAAACTTCTTCGAATTCATTTCAGCCAAAAACATTATTTGTAATATATCTAGAAACTTCTAACGAAATCGTGAGGAAATGCTAGTCCCTCATCTTTATCCAATTCCTCTTCCTCCATTTCGCTGTGTTTTTTGCAGATGACCTGACTACCCAAATGTAATTGCAGCTGAAGGAAATTGACCAATTCATTTCTATGCATTTAAGCCTTTTTTTTCCCTCCTGCAATCCAGATCTCCGACATATTTAGGTAAATTTTGTTCTTAAATGTGAGTGGGATTTTGATTTCGGCTATTTCCTAGCCTCAAGGGTTTCAACAGAGCGCTATCTAAGTCATACTAGTCTCTGTTGCTATCGTACGTGTAATACGGGAACACATCCGCCATGGAGGGAAACTCATCCTTCAAAATGAATTGCAGAACAGAGCTCATGTTACTCTTCACTTTCTCACTGAAACTCCCCTTTGACGGATTCAGAGGCGTGAATTCCCCGATTATGTTTGTGAGAGCATGTGTCATCGACACCTTTATTTTGCCCTGCAAATTTGCTTTCACAATGATGAGAAACGGCAGAGACACAGTAGAGTGCTCTTTAAAAAAACTACAACTTAGCAACGGCTTCACCGAAAGCAACTGCTACTGGATCTATGCTGGGCCACCTAGTGCTGAAAACTATGCTCAAAAAAATCATGAGTAAAAGCAAATAAAAAGTTTTCTTATATGCCGAATTTTGACAGAAAAATTGTTCTATATTGCTTCCTATATTTCTAGTGCTTGGATCAAGAAGATGTTCCATACTCCACTCAGATGGCAAAAGGGATGATCACCCAACCAAAAAAATACAATATTAAGGAAAATTTTGAAATTCTCCTTCCTAGAACTCCAAATCTTGGTAGCTGATTTTGAGCCTACTATATATACCATCAGACTTTGATGCTTTTCATTTCAATTGCCTAAGAGCCTATTGTCTAGGAATAAACAAATGCACTTGTATAAAAACTTTGATGCCACATTTACAAAAGAGCCCAAGACGTCAAGACAGGTGCACCGCTGAAAATGCCATACGTTCTGTTTGCAAACAAATCTCAAGCCACGTGTTGACACATGACAGTTAGATGCATATTTTTAGCCAACATGCATGTGCCTTGGATAGCTTATTGTTCCATCATTGAAGTGAATTGGGCATCTTAAATAGTTGCGGCGCTATTCAAGCCTCTTCCACTATTGATTCTTAAATGGGAGACCAAATTAACTTGAATGCAGACACCTTTGATGAACACCCACATTCAGGTTGCTATCCCTCCCTCTAATACAAAGATCAGATTAACAAAAACTTTAACGGCATTCAATTTGTCAAATTCACATTGCCCTACATACATCTATGTGACTCAAGACCATGCCAACCAAGAATTGAATGGGCATTGAGATGGCTTATTGTGAAAGCTGTCATGTACTTGCATTGCCATACATTTTCACTTGGATACGTGCCTGGCTAAAGGACTGCATCTAAGATCCAATTTTATCGCAAACTCCAAAACAAACATAAAAAAATACCATTCACAATTTTTCAAAGGTTGGCAATAAAGGGATGATAATACACCTGGAACAAACGAGCCCAACTTTTATCAAATTTGATTATTTTTATAATACTATATTATAATATGACAATTATATTAAACAAAGTTTTATGTAATGATATTATTTTATTTATATGTATTAAAAGTAATTAAATATATATATTATTTTCTTTTATATTAACAAAAAAATTGAGAGATAATGTAAGATTGTAAAAAATCATTCAATGTTTTTATTTTGAAAATAAAAAATTAAAAGAAATTTGATTTTCAATGAAATAAGACAAACTCATTACATGAATAAAAAATTTAAAAAATTCTATCTTCATAGTGTTCTTATTCATTTTTTGAAAAAAATTATATCTTATGCTTTAATGAAAACTCAAGTTGTTTTTCAATCTTTCTCATTTTCTATTAGAATCTTTTAGATTTCTTTAAACTTATAATAATTTAAGTACAAATATTAGAAAATTAAATATAAATGTTGACATTAAATTTACTACCAAGATGTCACTAATTATTAATTTAAGTTGGACTTAGACCTATCATACTAAGTTTTTAAGCATCCCAATTATGCATCTGTGAGAAAGCTCCAAGTAATATAAGCACAAAAAATAACTACCCACTCTACATTAGAATGAATATATGTTATTATATATGAAAACATTTTGAGAGCAACATAATTATATTAATTTTCAGGCTTACGTCTTTTGAAAAAAGAAATAATAATAATTATATTAATAACAAATAGAAAAACAATTATAACTACACAACAAAATATATAACCAGCCTGCTCCAGACAAACTCCCTTGCAAAAGGCAGGGACTTAATCTCAAACAAAGCTCTTGTTTAAATTTTGGGACCAGTTAATTAATTAATTAAATTAAATTATTACATTCAAATTTGGGGACATGACACCATCTGCATCTCATTTGTTAATGTCTCGTAGCCTCTGTCGGATAAAACTCATTAAAGATACATACATACATACATACATACATATATATAATAGTTATTATCACTTTCTTAATCATAATAAACAAATGTTATTCATAACTAATGAGTGTTGAAGAGATATGTCTCTATGGAGACATGCCTCTTAAATGACATATACATATGCATTGAGAATGTTATTTGGAAAACACAAATTACAAACAGGGTTAGTACGTTTACATCCTCTAGGAAAATCAACATGGTATCATAGTGGGTTGGTTACCAGGACTGTGAAGTTTTAGATATTCCCAAATTCATAATATACAACGGGACATACAGTTGAAGACCATTAGACTCCGTTGCATGACAAAGTGTACGTGAAGGAAGGGCGTGTACTAGTAGGTAGGACCTGCGGTATAGTCGATAAGGAGATATGGAATCCATGCAAGTGACAAACAAGAGAGTGGGCTGAGGTTGAATAGATATCTCACTTATAAAAGGTAACATAAACTAAGTGCAAAGGGGAGCATATATGGAGCATAGACAACAAAGATTTTCCCTCACAATTAAAAAGAAGTCAAGAAGAAGAATCTGCATAATCTATATAACTTGCATGGTTTTGATAGCGATAATTGCATCTGTTGTAATTGTAGTTGTCCCATCCAAAAGCAGCAACAACAATGAAGATCCCACCCAATCGGGAACAATGAGCAAGGCAATGATAGTCGTGTGTAGCATGACTCTTTATAAAGATAAGTGCATTGTGATCCTTTCATCTTACTCTAGCGCATCCAACTTGAGCCCCAAGGATCTGTTTGATATTGCAGCGGTAGTTGCATTAAGCGAAGCACAAGATGCCCTTTCTCTCGTCTCTAATCTCACACAAAAGAAAATCAACAATCCATTGCAGAAGGAAGTGTTCAGTGACTACAGGGATTTAATAGATCAAATTGTAGACCAGTTGAGTAGTTCGAGTGACGATTTAAAGAACTTCAACATTAAATCGTTGATTGAGCCAATTGGTAATGAACGGACTGGTCAACAAGCGTTAACTGTATAGGCTATATGATAATTATAAGGCCGCCACATGGATGGTGGACTCACCAAGAAACTCGGAAAAGAGATAATAATCATAAGTATTGACCACTTCAGCCACATACAAAGTTATTGTTTCATCAGTTGTAGAAGTATTGGTTGATAGCACACCCATACATATCGACTAACATTTTATGAAGCACTAGAAGTTAAGATCATATGTCCCCTTAGGGTGATGAAGGACATCATCATTGCAATCTTGGGATTGCATTGAGTTTGAATATAATTCTCAACTTTAATTATGTGACTTGGCAATGACTACAAGGGAAGAAATAACATTGAAAATGGCATGGACACCTTCATATAAGGTAAGTATATATGTTATATTATTATTATGAAATATTAATACTAGTATGCTTATCTCCTAATATTGTTCTATTAACATATTTTGTTATTATGAATGTTGAACATTCAATTACCTATAACCTATTGTTATTTTGGAAAGTTATGTAGAAAATTAATTAATTATCATAATGGAATTAATTAATATACACAATTATTATCAATTACAATATTAATGTCTAATGGAAACAAAAAGGATATTGATGTGCAGATGAGTATTTCTTATCCATGAGTATTATTGTAGTCGCTCTTTTATTTCTATTCTTCAATAAAAGCTATGTGCCTAAATCTTTTCCTCTAAGAATGTTACTTAAGGAAAAGGAGGACTGGTATCAAATTCAAAGGAAGTTTGACACATTTTCAAAGGTAGAGGAGCTCAGAAGATTGAGGTTCAGAGGGAGTCTGACACATCCATCGGAAGGAGCGGATAGAGTTTACGATTTAGTCAACCTTCAGTGATCTCGATCATATTGATTCAGAGGGAGTAAATCATGTTGAGATGGATTCTCTAGTGATCAATATATTGTAGTAGTCAAGAGAACTATGATTCATGAATATACCTCATGACTATGTGATTTTAATGGGCCTACCCCTTGTGTACATCATGAGGAAGTGACGAGTTCCAAATGATGTCATTTGTATTTGGAGAAGTTATTGAAAGGTGACGATCTTACAATAACTTAATTTTCTATTATGATGGATATCTTACGATGTCAATCTCTATGCAAATCATGATAGATTATATTTTGCATAGTGGATGCTTATATGGTAAGCATTATGAGAATGCATGTGCACATATCTTATAAACAATTTTTTAGTACATGCTAAATGTTATGCAAATTGATGTTCTAGAAGGTCATTACATAGAATACTTGGTGAATATCATGCGACTTGATGTTCTAGAGGGCCATTACTCACAATACTTGGTGAACATCTTGCATCTCAACATTCTGGAAGGCCATTACTCAAAGAGTATTTGGTGAATATCATTGATATTCTGGGACACCAATACTCATGATATCAAATGTGATATCAAACATTTTTGAGCAATAGGTGGATATCATGTATTCTGGGAGACCAATACTCATGATATCAAACCTTTTTGAGTACTTGATGAATATCATGTATCAATATTCTTGGAGACCAATACTCATGATATCAGATGTGATATCAAACCTTTTGAGTACTTGGTAAATATCTTGTGTTGATATTATGGAAGACTAATACTCTTGATATCAGAATAATGGAAAAAAGATTTCCTTTATGTGTCATTCCTAACATAGCTAATGGTGTAATATATGTCTTATGTTTATCCTCCCTAGCTAAGAGGGAGTGTTAATCTCTTGTAGCCTTTGTTAGATAAAACTCCTAGTTGAAGATATATATATATATATATATATATATATATATATATAAAAGAGTTATTATCACTTTCTTCATCATAATAAACAAATGTTATTCATAACTAATGAGTGTTAAAGAGACATGTCTGCAGAGGCATGCCTCTTAAATGACATATACATATGCATTGAGAATGTTACTTGGAAAACACGGAAATTACAAACAATGATAGTACATTTACATCCTTTTGAAAATCAACCTCATCCACTCCATATAGACAACTTGCCTTCCATATGAAATACTTCCCTGAAATATCCCCAACTGAATATTTACTAGATTTGTTCTCAAAATAGCATTTAGATCATAAAAACATGAAACTGTATCATAAATAAACCAGCAAGGTAAACCATAGGAAATAACCCAACTGATAGAAATCTGGTTGTTTCCTCAAATTGAAATTCAGAACTTAAACCATAGTCACATGTATTACGAACAACAATAGAAACCAGTAGATTCTCCCATAAATTTAAACCCGTTCTTTTCAAGATAACATTCAAGATTTTCAAGCATATAGAAATACATTACAGTCCCACAATGATAAAACCAAAAAACTCTCATAAAACTCTTTAAACAATGTTATTATATTATACAACAGCAATACAATAACCAGTACTAACAACACCTAAACTTATGTCTCCCTGGACAATGGATTTGCGTCCATTGTCTGTCAATACGAGGGGCTATGTCCTCATACTAGTTGAAAGCTGAATCTTTCTAAATAACTCTCACAAGAGAGAAAACTAAAACTAAATCATAAAACAAGCATGCCTAGCAATGTGTCTCTTTCCCTTTTTAATACACAAACTAAGACTCTTCAACTCCCCTCTGGCATTCATCTTATTCCCTTGTGACACTTCAACTTCCCTCTAGCATTTTGTCAAATCGTTCTTGACCTTTTGCCCTCTTTATAACATTAAATTGACCTTTTAATAATTTGAGTCGACACTCTCATGGTCAATTTTAACATTATATAATAAGACTTAACAATATTTCTAATGTCCCAAAAAGGGGACATTACAAATCTCCCCTCCTTAAAATTGCTTGTCCTCAAGCAATTAATACCAAGATCCCATAAAAGTCTGTAGGTAGCTCTGTAGCCCAAATAGAACACAAAACCGGCCATACTGCAAAACAAGGTGCCTCTCTGCAATCCCTCCATCAACCGGATCCCTGGATCCCATATAACTCTATGAAAGAATGTTGCACCTGTAAACTATACAACTCTGATCATCACTGCATCCAATCTCAAACTAAGTAGAGTTGTAAACAAATCCTCAATAAGCCATAGATATATGCTATCAACACCTAGATCCCAAACCTGTTGTCATAACCAGCAAGTATGATAAGGTAGAAGTGTATCCATGAACTATGCATAACCCAATAGATGGTGACAATCCGACCTAAATAGATGATGTAATAAACAAGCCGCTCAAAATTTGAAGGTTATACCCTGGGCACAACAAATACTACACTGTCATCTTCAATCTGGAGAATCGAGTACATAGGTATTATGAATAAGAATGAAGCTCAAAGAGCATTCCCTATGATCAACACATAACTCTCCTCAAAGCTACACCAAAAACTATCCAAAGGCTGATGTATATAATCCAACCAACTCCTGTATGGTGTGAAATCAAGAACCCTATGTGGACTGATCCAATAATGCACAACCGTAGTCAAATTACCACTTCCATCCTGTGACCCATATTCATTGCTAGGAATCATACCAGGATTCCATATCTTGAAATCAAGTTCTCGTTTATCTCAAAAAGAGGATTATCGGAATTCCAATCAGCATCTACTTCAAACACAGGGTTATCGATAAGCTGAATGTGATCTGAAACTTTGGAACTTGGTTGCTTGAGGCAACCATCCAAATCAAAAGTTGGATGAATGCTATCAAGCTCAACAACGACTTCTTTGAAAAACTCTTGCCTCACGTTACCCTCATGTTCCCGAGAGTGATTTGTGACCCTGATCTGATTTTCTGCTTCCTGAAGAGAAAATCGAGCATCATCTAATGCCTCATGAGTATCCTTAAGCTCCCTCTTGAGCTCCATAATCTCATTCATTTCTTTATCCAGCTGATCAAGATGTATTTCAGCAACCTTAAGAATGTTATCCCTATCGGAAAGCAAATATAAATAATCTGATTTCATAGTCTCAAGAGCTGTTTTGATCACCTACAAATCAGCAACAAGCCAATCTCCTTCCACTCCCTTTTGAGCCATCCAGTAGAGATCTTGAACCTTTTTGTGAGTGTTGTCATAATGTACCAAAGAAGCCACAACCATATCTTCACTAACCTTCAGCTGGCTCTTTAAGGTATGTTTTTCATTGTTGTCAAGTTCACGTGGTTCATCATCTTGTAGTACCGTCTCAATTTGTTCCTCCAATTCCATGTCATGGACATCGGGGATATATGGTTCATCACCTCTCTCAAAATCATAGGTATTCTTTCCCTTGTTCTCTTGATTTGTATGCAAAGGCCAAAGTTTTGCCATGTTATCATTTGCATATAAGGTCTCATCATACAAGGACCCCAACCTGCCATTACCTCGTGTGTAACCTATCTCATCAATCTGCTTGTCAATGCTAACCTCCCATTCACCAACATAGAAACTTACATTCTGTGTAACATCATCTACTAGATCATGAGAAGGTTGTAAATCAAAGGCGGTTGATAGTTATTTTTCAAGATCCTCCATTAAATAATTTTGGTCTACTGGAAATTCTTCGTACAAACTTTTGCACTAATCATTTTCAAGGAGATCCTGAACCAATTCAAAGTACCTTCTTGCCATATCCGTTTTATTTTGAAGCTCCTAGTAATCACTCAAGGGTAAATCATTATGAATTCAGGTAGGAAGTTCTCTATACTCTCTGTAAATGTCAATTATTTCTGCTCTTATATCGGATTCAGAATCGAGGCCTAACTACACTTGTCGCTTCATAGTACCTTCCTTGGTTTTATCCAAACTATATTTTCTAGATTGTCAAGATGAATGTTCTTTCAATAAAATAGAAACTTGATGTGCAAAGATCTTCAATCAATCTTGTTGCGGCCTGACCTTTTGACTACAACATTCAGCCTGAAAACATCCAACTGTGATAAAATTTGGTCTTTGACCTTTTTGCTCAATCGATTGTTAAGTTGTGATTGCTTTGTTGTGCCCAAAAGAATTTGTTAACCTTTGTGACTGTAACCACAATTTCAAACTACAGCTCACACTCGGAGTGCACCTCTTCAATTGTTTCCACATTACAATGTCCCTTTAACTCTGATGCAGTACACCACGCACAATGCTACAAAGATGCTCAAGTAATGATACTCTTATTGGTTTAATGGTGACGTTCGTATGTGCTAGGCAACCGTACACCCTTCTTCTACCTTCATTCACATGCTGGACTATCTATTGATTCTCCAAACAATAGCAGTGGGGCTCGACTGATTTGGCTCACAGGAATTCACATTAGTTTGTTTGCAATCCACAAGAATATTTGAATGCATGACCTCCTGATTTTTAACTCCTTAGGGTCTTCCCTAATCGTAGTTTGATATATAAGTAATCTCTAAACAATGTTAAAGCTAGCTTCTATTCCGAAACCCGCATTTACCTAACTACATTTTCCACTTATCATGATCTACTAATAGAAATTATTGCTGCACTTACAAGCTTCCAATGTTTTAAATACATATTTTACTTAGAGCAGTAACAGACTCTCACAAACTATTTTTTCAGTTATTGCTGATTCAAATGAATGCAAACACATTCTATTAGATTATGCAAAGAAATCTAGTCACCCTTCAAATTCTGAATTCTCTGACTTATAAATGCCAGCAACCTGTTTTACCCTTTATGGTAGGAGCATTTTCCTTTGTCATAAAATTTTGTTGAGAAGATAGGATGATTTTTTTATTACCATTAAGTGCTTGTTTTCTAGAAATCATTCAAATTAGGTAGTCGCCAAAAGTCGTTGCCAAAAGATTTTACATCACCAAAGTCATCTCCCTGGAAAGATTGATTAGGACTTGCTGATAGATGAATTTGCAACTCTTCTAAATACTGTACAAAATCTAGAAGGTGAAAAGATCTTGGCTTTAAACATGAAATTCGGGGGCACATTTATAATTGCATATTTATCACAAATAAATTCAATTCCTCCAATAAGTTATATCTGTCGAAAGTGCAGATATGGCTCTACCAGTAAGTAGCTACATGCTTTATACAGCTTCCATGTAGGTGTCGATACTTTCAGATGTTAACTGTTCTTGCATAAATTCGTTTTTTGTATTATTTTTCAATGCTCCCACTACTCTTAGAATATGAGATGTCCATTATCTTATTATTCCTTATTCACCTGACAAATGCCTCATCTTCATCCCTCCTCTTAGAGAATATACTCGATGCCCATTTGGAGTTACCACTCTTTCAGCGACAAAGGTTCTTTGATAACCGTTCTTCCATACACGTCAACACTCCTTGCTGGCCAATGACTCCTAACTACCATTATTACCTTGCTTTTAACTTGTCACTATGACAGACGACTCCAATTAAGAATACTATGGTGATGAGTTTCTGTCGCTCCAACGTGGATGAAGAAATATGGAGTTCGCAAAAAGCGCTACATGTAACTGTCGTTTCTTGTATCCTTGTAATGGCCCAGTTTCCAATCAATGAAGGACGCCCTCTGCGGTTGCCATCACATTTCAAAATGGACTTGGCACCTCTACAATCAAAGAAGGAAATTGATGTGACCAGTAACTGATGCTATGCCTCCTGGTACCCTCAATTAGATTGAGGACCTTCACGTTAATACCAGCATACACTTCACTGGTACTCTATTGAAGTTTATAAACATTTGCTTTCAACTGGAGTCGTTTCTGATATGCTACAGGTTCAACTATGTTGCTGTCTTGAGGAGCAAGCTGCTGTGGAAGTCCACTCACGCAGCAGTTCAATGTAAGGATGTCGATCCAACATCTGGACTATCACGTCTCACATAGAAAGCCATTTATTGCTAATGAATGCATTAAACATTGCTGTTGTGATCATTACTTCTGCCTGCAACCTTCAGATGTCCTCCTGTTCCTCTTAGAAAATCACCCACACACCAAACTCAAATCAAATCACATACTGTAATATTTCCACCTAAACTGATCAAAAATTACCATCTGGTGTAGGTGACATTTTGTCAAACGGTTGGTGATAGAACTCTCTGCACTAAGTCACTATGTACTCTGAATACTGATGTAAATTCTAGTATGTTGAAGACGTAGGTTGTGGATATTCAACACGACAGCAAGTTGAAAAAGGTATATATATTGGTTGAATTAACTAAGTTACAACAGTTCAACTAGAAAATATGACCAAATACCTTACAGCATTCAATATTCCAAACTACACAAAGACTACAATCTTCAGAAATAAAGTATGGAAAACGGTGGAACCTGGAAGTAGATGTTGAAAGAATTAATAATCTGGCTTTGCACTGAATGTCAGTTGTTCAAAAATGGTCAACCTGTAGCTGGCTGCTGTATCATACTAGTCTCGTGATTTGATGAATTGTATCTTCCTGTCATTACCCACCCAATGTTGGTTAAGCCCAACTTAATATTTGTTGTCGGTGAACAAACTCGGTTAATGAATACTCCAATGCGGTAAAGACCCGATTCTAGGAGTTGCATTCTGCCACACCCCTACCGGCCAACCACCTTACTCCTCTCCGTGCCTTCTAGTAGCAATTCCCGGTGTTATCAGGAAGGGATGTTTTAAGTGTGAATGTCCCAGTCCACCTTACAGTCATGTGCTCTGTTGCTACCAATGAATGAAGGGAGCAACCTGTAGGTAACTTGTCCTCTTGTCTACCTACCTACTCCTCCAGTCCTGTGCATATTCCGTCTGGGGCTAGGACTATGCTAGTTCAACTAACTGAAGCCAACTAACCCTGCTATGACTATTAGTTGCCTTCCAATACCATCTGGGCATATTGACATGAGAGGATGGGACGATTTGGTCTATGCATTTGGAATGCTGCCCAACTGAAGATCTTTACACAACTTCTATTTACTTCAAATAATCACAATCCAAACTGTGTCATACTAACCTACAGATGGCCCAATACTAGGCTGTGCAATTCGATGCCTTTCAAGGAGCCATGTCTATCCGAAAATCTTCAAATAACTAATGGAGGCTTCATAAGAAGACTGCGGCTACATCCAGCTTCTGATTTCCCAAGGATTTTCGTCCTCGAGTTGTTCAGTCACATTTAAGCAACCAAATTTCTTGGTATTAAGTTCATAAAAGTATCATGTGTAAATCCCAAGGCAAGGTCTCTTATTTATAACCTCGAAGTGAGGGAAAAAGCATTGAACTAAGAGATGTGGGATAAAACACAATTTCGTCCTATAGTTACTTAAGTCACTTTATAAAGTAAAAGGCTTTATATACATAAAGTAACTTTATCCAAACGCTTTTAATTTAATAAATGACGAACTTAAGATAAAGTCTCCTCTGTGACTCATAAGCATCCTAATTGTTGATGCCGTTAATCTATCTGCATGTGGAGATAGAGTAACCCGGCACCATAATACTAGTACAAAGAAGGCGACATGACAGTCCTCCCTTTTGGGATTGCTTGCCCTCATGCAATCTCAATGTTGGGTGCCACAAAATAGACTCGTCTTCCCAAGCGGCATCCTCATATGGTAAGTCTTTCCAACGAACTGGATATTCTTTGACAGTCCTGTTTTGCAGCTTCCTTTCCCTGGTTTCAATCACCTCAGCCGGAACCAAAACAAGCTTACCCTCCTCATCGAGCGGAGGCAGACCCTCTGAAGGGACAATCTACTAGCCAATGGCCTTCTTGAGGCATGAGACATGAAATACATTGTGGATTTGACTGTCACCCGGCAAATCCAACTCATAAGAAACCTCTCCCACTCTCTTGGTGATGTAATAAGGTCCATAAAATTTGGGCTTCAGTTTTTCTAATCCACTTTTCTTCAAGGAACTCTATCTATATGGCTGTAGACGAAGGAAAACCCTATCACCCAGCTTGAAACTTCGCTCAGAACGATGACGATCGGCATATAACTCCTGCTGGTTCTGTGTTTGCTGAATGTCATCCATAAGAGCTCTGAGGATATCCTATTGATCCGAAATCCAATCTTTGGCCAAGGGTGCCTGCTGTGCTACAAAGCTAAATCAATGAAAGATAGGGGCTCGTAACCATAAAGAGCGCGGAAAGGAGTCATCCGAAGAGACATATGATATGTGGAGTTATAGCAATACTCCCCCAAATACAGCCACTTAACCCATGCTCTCTGCTAACTTGTAATGTAATTTCTCAAATACCCTTCCACCCATTCATTCACTATTTTGGTTTGACCATCCATCTACGGGTGATAGCTAGTACTGGAAGTTAACTCTGTACCTGTCAATCTAAAAATCTCCTGCCAAAAGGTGTTGAGAAACCTGCTGTCCCTATCACTCACAATAGTCCTGGGTAATCCATGGAGACGAAAAACCTCTTGAAAGAACAACTCAACCACCTGAGAGGCTGAGCAGTCCGCGGCAATACAAAAAAGTACGTGAACTTAGTCAATCTGTCCACCACCACAAAAATGCAATCTCTGCCCTGAACCCTAGGTAACCTTGTGATAAAATCCAAGGAGATACTCTCCCACATCTGAGCTAGAAAAGGAAGAGGCTGAAGTAACCCTACAGGAAAGCCCTGTACTGACTTGTTCTACTGACAAGTCTGGCACTCCCTAACATGTTGCAATACATCATCCTTTAGCCCCTTCCAAAAGAATCTCTCCTTAATCTGCCTGTAGGTTTTAAAAAAACATGGGTGCCCTGCTGAAGGTGCATCATGTAAGGTGTACATAATATCCCTTTTAGTTTAGATTTAGGTACTAGGTAGATTCTATTCTTGTAATACATAACATCATTCATTACCTTGTACCAGTCATCCTAAAGTATACCATCCATAATCTGACATGTGTGAGCATTTTTAGAATACTCCACTAATAGCTAGGACCTCCAGTTTGCTGAAATCTCAGAAATGGCGCAACACTCTAGCACTGGGGGTCTTCGGGAAAGTGCATCAGCAACTATGTTATTTTTCCCTTTGACATACTCAATGTCAAAATCATATGCTTGGACCTTGTTGATCCATTTCTACGGCCTTTCGTTCAACTCCTTCTGTTCCAAGAAGTAATGTAGGCTGTTATGATCGGTCTTCACTATAAATTTACTTCCCACCAAGTATTGTCTAAATTGGCCAAGGCATGCATTATGGCCAGCATCTCCTTATCATAAGTAGAATATAATAATTCGCTGCCCCTAAGTTTCTTGCTTTCAAAGGCTATGAGATGACGATCCTATACCAAAACTACCCCGATTCCGCTTCCCGATGCATCACACTCCAAAACAAAGGATCTAGAAAAATCAGGAAATGCTAGAACTGGACATGTACTCATCACCTGTTTTAGTCTATCAAAGTTTGAATCCTTTGTCCACCTAAATGCCCCCTTCGTGTCAGATTGGTAAGGGATGCTACTACCTGGGAAAAACCTTTGGCGAATCGCCTATAACAGGAACAAAGGCCAAGGAAGCCCAGTAACTCAGATACATCTCGTGGTGGTGGCCAATCCAAGATTGCCTGTATCTTTTCCTGATGTACCTAACTCCCTCGGCACCAATCACGTGACCCAAATAGAGAATCTCACTTAACCCAAATTTGCACTTAGACTCTTTTGCAAATAAAAAGTGTTCTTCCATAAGGCTAAGGATCTCATCTAAGTGTTGCAAATGTTCTTCCCAAGTCCTACTAAAGATTAATATGTCATCAAAGAAAACCAACACACTCTTTCGTAGTTGCTTTTTGAAGATATGGTTCATGCATGACCGAAAAGTGGTTGGTGCGTTAGTGACCCCAAATGGCATCACCAAAAACTCGTAGTGTCCGTAGTGGCATCTGAAAGTTGTCTTGTGCACATCCTCCTCTCGGACTCATATTTGGTGGTATCCTAACGATAGATAAACAGCTCCACGAAGCTCATCTAGTAACTCATCAATGCGGGGAATCGGATACCTGTTTTTAATGGTTTTCTTATTAAGGGCACAATAATCTATACACATCCGAAGGGTGTCGTCCTTCTTAACCAACACCACTGAAGAGGCAAAGGGGTTGGAACTGGGTCTGATATGTCCCATATCAAGGAGTTCCTTAATCGTCTTCTCTATCTCTTCCTTGTAATGCCTGGGGTGACAATAAGGGGTGGTAATGACGAGTTTGGCGCCCTCCTTTAGCTCTATGATATGCTCAAACCCTCTATTTGGTGGAATACCCAGGGGTAAATCCTCAAATATCCTCCTATGCTTGTCTAGGACCATCTGAATCTCACAATGGTACTGTTGTCCTGTATTTTGTGTCTCTTTGGAAGAGATGAAACACTATGTCGCCCATTCGATATCATCGTGCCTCAAAATAGCCTCCATCCTGTGAGCTGTTATTAACCTAGGTCCACTATCCGGTATGGCTTTTAGGACTACCAACCGATCACCCTATGAGAACTCCAACTACATGGTCTCGTGATCAAATATGTACCTACAGAGAGTCCTTAACCACTCTCTACCCAGAATGGCATCCAACTCATCCAAATCAACAACATAGAAATCAGTCTCTAAAAGATAATCATCAAACTATATCTGAAGGCTGGCTACTTTCTCTATAGATCTCAAAACCTCACCACCAGCTACCTTCACCTCAAACTTGGGTATATCAACTGTCTACAAACCTCTCCTAGATACCATCTGTATGCTAATGAAATTATGGGATGCTCCTATATCCAAAAGACAAACAATGCGCTAACCCTTAACCACACCCTTCACTCTAAAAGGATGACATGCCGGATCACTAGAAAGAGTGGCTATAATCGGAGACTGTTCCGTAGCGGTCTTTTTCTTTTCATCTTTACGAGGCTGCTCTTCAACTTCATCCTCCTCGCTGTCCTCAACGTCATCACCCTCCTGTTGCTCTCCTTCGTCCTCAGAAAGAACCTCAACATACTGAATCTTACATTTACCAAGGCATCTGTGATTGGGGGTCCAAGGTTCCCTACAAATGAAGCACAATTTCTTCCTCCTGAGTTCATTATGTGTCTCAAAATCCAATCAGGGAGGATTTGATTTTTGCTGGCTTTTGTTTCCTTGGGTCAATGTAGACCCTCTATAGGGTTTCTTCGGAGGCTGCAATAGTGATGAAGGTGAATCCAGAGCATGGGCAATCTTAATCACGTCATCCAAGGTGTTCGTTTTAAGTACCTTAACCAAACCCCTAAACCTGTCCTATAACCCCTCTGTGAATAACATCACCTTGTGTTGTTCTAACATATCTGGCACCATCACTAATATACGCTGAAACTCATCAATAAACTTATCCAAAGACCCACTCTGTCGTAATTGAGCCAAAAACCTTTAATAGACTTCAATAACTTTCCTGTCAAAGTGAGTAATCAGCTTGGAGCTGAAAACAACGTATGAAGTTATGAGGTCATGATCTTGGGTGACTAATCCATGATGCCACCCATCACATGCTGCTCCCTCAAGGTGCATTGTTGCAAATCTGATGGCTTCCGCTTTTGCCATGGGCTTAAGTGTCAAATAGGTATCTAGCTTGTGAATCCAAACTCTAGCTGATGTCTGACTGCAACCATCAAAGATGGGGAGAGTTAACTTGTTCATAACATATTTTAGGTCCTTGTTAGGTGCCCTTGGTCTCCGGTCCTACTACTGTCTATCAGCCTCCCTTTTCTAATTTAGGTACTAGACAAAGGTCAAATTTTGTTTAATTGGGTCTGGAAACAAATCCCATTCATCAAACATTGCCATAACATTGTCCGGTAGTAAATTTGGTGTTGGTGGTGGTACTGCTTCTTCTACATTAAAAACTGGCATTAAGGGCCTGTCAGTATTACGCGTGGGAGCTTTAACAGCTCGGGGAGATCCAGCTACACTACCGCCTCCACTGTGATGGCTCAGTGCTCTTCTATGGGCCGGGACCAACTGCTGCATAGTACCTGCTAGTTGCTAAAGAGCATTAGCAATGTTGTTCTGTCCATCTCTGATAGCCTGCAACGTTTCCTGAACTTCCTTGTCCTGTTCAGTTTCAAGATGTGCCATTTGAATGTTATTTTCCAGTTCACCCTGTCCTGTATGATCAACCTGTGGAGTAATATCAGTTTGCTCACCTGTTCCAAACATTACTTCCTCATCCACTGTAAAACTATAAATGTGATCTAAAGAACTAGTTTGCTCCGGCTGTAGATGACTGAATTTGTGTTGTCTTTTACTCATTCCCAACTATCATTTTTGGATAAAGAATAGGTCTGCAAATTTTTGGTTATTTCCCACAAGATGGCAGGTCTTGTGGCTCTGATAGCACTGTAATATTTCCACCTAAACTGATCAGAAATTACCGTCTGGTGTAGGTGACATTTTGTCAAACGGTTGGTGATAGAACTGTCTGCACTAAGTAAGTCACTATGTACTCTAAATACTGATGTAAGTTCTTGTATGTTGAAGATGTAGGTTGTGGATATTCAACAGGACAGCAAGTTGAAAAAGGTATATATATTGGTTGAATTAACTCAGATACAACAGTTCAACTAAAAAATATGACCAAATACCTTACAGTAATCAATATTCCAAACTACACAAAGACTACAATCTTCAGAAATAAATTATGGAAAACAGTGGAACCTTGAAGTAGATGTTGAAAAAATTACTAATTTGGCTTTACACTAAATATCTGTTGTTCAAAAATGGTAGACCTGTAGCTAGCTGTTGTATCATACTAGTTTCATAATTTGATGAATTGTGTCTTCCTGTCGTTACTCGCCCAATGTTGGTTAAGCCTGACTTAATCTTTGTTGTTGATGAACCAACTCGGTTAATGAATACTCCAATGCAGTAAAGACCTGATTTTGGGAGTTGTGTTTTGCCACACCCCTACCGACCGACCACCTTACTCCTCTTCATGCCTTCTAAAAGCGATTCTCGGCGTTATTAGGAAGGGATGTTTTAAGTGTGAATATCCTAATCCACCTTATAGTCCCGTGCTCTGTTGCTACCGGGGAATGAAAGGAGCAACTCGTAGGTAACTTGTCCTCCCGTCTACTTGCCTACTCCTCCAGTCCTATGCATATTCCATTTGGGCCAAGACTATGCTAGTTCAACTAACTAAAGCCGACTAACCCTGCTATGACTGTTAGTTGCCTTCCAATACCATTTGGGCATATTGACATGAGAGGATGGAACAATTTGGTCTATGCATTTGGAATGCTGCCCAACTGAAGATCTTTACACAACTTCTATTTACTTCAAATAATCACAACCCAAACTGTGTGTTGTACTAACCTACAAATGGCCCAGTACTGGGTTGTGCAATTCGATGTCTTTCAAGGAGCCATGTCTATCCAAAAATCTTCAAATAACTGATGGAGGCTTCATAAGAAGACTAGGGCTACGTCCAGCTTCTGATTTTCCAAGGGTTTTCATCCTCAAGTTGTTCAATCAAATTTAAGCAACAAAATTTCTTGGTATTAAGTTCACAAAAATATCATGTGTAAATCCCAAGGCAGGGTCTGCTATTTATAACCTCGAAGTGAGGGAAAGAGCGTTGGAATAAGAGATGTGGGATAAAACACAATTTCATCCTGTAGTCACTTAAGTCACTTTATAAAGTAAAAGGCTTTATAAACATGAAGTAACTTTATCCAAGCGCTTTTAAGTTAATAAATGATGAACTTAAGATAAATTCTCCTATGTGACTAATAAGCATCCTAATTGTTGATGCCATTAATCTATCCGGATGTGGAGATAGATTAACCCGGCGCCATAATACTAGTACAGAGAAGGGGACATGACACATGTCGACCAAAATATTAACCAATACCAAAGGCCGCCTAATATAGTTTCTTTTGCATATAGTATCAAAAACAATAAACATGGGTCCACAGGAAAAATACATTGACCATCGAATATTTGCCCAAACAAATATACTTTTTATGATAATATTAGAAATCTCTAAATAAATATGTTTCCAGAATTCAACTAGTATTGTCAAGGCAATATACTTTATCGATCAACCCGTTCGGTCAAGTTTACAGAATATGAGTTCAAATAATTATAAACATCGGTCTTCTATAAAAACTTACTCTCTTCAATAGTCGGCAAATCTACTTTCAACTATGTCTTCCTTGTTCTAAAAGCCTTATATTCTTCCAGAAATATACTAAGAACTTAAAGCACAATGAAAGCAAATAGATATTTCCTCTGTGAAAATTACTTATTGATTCTCAATATTAGATCAAAATTCAATACTCTTACAACTCAAATTCAAATCCTCATGAGTGGTCAAATGTAACCCTGCAGGCTAGCAGGATACACAACTCTGATACCACTGAAATACCCTGAACCGGATATTTATTAGATTTCTTCTCAGAATAGCATTTAGATCGTAAAAACATGAAACCGTATAATAAATAAACCAGCAAGGTAAACCATAGGAAATAACCCAACTGAGAGTTATCTGGTTGTCTCCTCAAACTGAAATTCAGAACTTAAACCATAGGCAAATGTATTACGAACAGCAATAGAAACCAGTAGATTCTCCCATAAATATAAATCTTTTCATAATAACATTCAGGATTTTCAAGCGTATAGAAATGCATTATAGTCCCACAATGATAAAACTAGAAAACTCTTTAAACAACGTTATTGCATTATACAACAACAATACAATAACCAGCACTAACAAATCCAATCTTAAATACAGATTAACAATTAGATTGGAATACTAGAATAAGAACCTATAAGCGCATAGGAAACACTTGAACTGATGTCTATCTGGACAATGGGTTTGTGTCCACTATCTGTCGGCACAGGGGCTACGTCCTCATACTAACTGAAAGCTGAAGCTTTTTGAATAACTCTCACAAGAGAGAAAACTGAAACTAAATCATAAAACAAGCATGCCCAACAATGAGTCTCTTTCCCTTTTTAATACACAAACCAAGACTCTTTGATTCCCCTCTGGCTTTCGTCCTATTCCCTTGCGACTCTTCAACTTTCCTCTGGCATTTCGTCTTATTCCTCCTTGACCTTTTGCCCTCTTTATAACATTAAATTGACCTTTTAATAATTTGAGTCTATGCTCTCATGGTCAATTTTAACATTATATATAATAAGACTTCAATATTTCTAATGTCCCAAAAAGGGGTGATTACATTCCCATGGAGGCTGTATTGCAGATTTGGTTTGTGGCTGAGGGATTGATTTGGCCTATGGCAGAGCGAATGAAGAATTGGGTGCCTTCGTTGTCCAATAGAAGGTTTTGGACCATTACACTCTCTCACCTCCAAAACCCCACCTGGAACCAATACCAATTTCCCTTCTTTTTTCTAAGGGTGGTAGACTAGGAGTAGGCACAACATGTTGTCCAATTGCCTTCTTGAAGCATGAGACATGAAAAACATTATGAATGATGTTATTTGGTGGCAACTCAAGCTCATGTGCAACCTCTCCAACCCTCCTCGAAATCATGTACATATCATAGAACCTTGGCTTAGGTTTTCTAGGGTGACTGCTCTTCAATGTGTTGTATCTATATGGATGAAGATGTAAGAAAACCATATCGCCAACCTCAATAGATCTCTTTTTCCTATAGTGGTCTATGTATAATTTCTGATAATTCTGAACTTGCTAAATATTATCCCTAAGGGCTCTAAGATTTCTTGATGATTGTGCAACCAATCCCTAACCTAAAATCTTGTACAAAAAGATAAGTCTATGAAAGGCAATGGATCATATTTGTCCAATGCCCAAAATGGTGACATACCAATAGAAATATGGTATGTAAAACTATAGCAATGCTCTCCTAAATATAATCACATGGCTCATGCCTTCAATCGACTTGCAACATAATTGTGCAAACCCTCCACCCACTTATTTCCAATCTGTCTATCCATCCATTTGGGGGTGGTGACTAGCACTTGGTGTCACTGTCAACTATGTACCTGCTAATCTAAACAACTCTTGCTAGAATATATTGAGAAACTTGCTATCTCAATTATTGACAATACTCTTCGACAACCAATTCAATCTAAACACCTCTTGATACAATAATTTATCGACCTATGAGGTTGTCCAATTAGCTACAATAGCAAAAAAGTGAGCAAATTTGATCAACTAGTCCATCACTACAAATATTCAATTCTTGCCCTAGACTCAAGGGAGACTTGTGATAAAATCCATACGCGCACTCTCCCATTTCTCTAGAATCGGTAAGGATTGAATAGACCTACTAGAAAAGTATGTTTTGACTTGATTAGTTGACAATTCAAGAAATTATGTATATGCCTGTGGACGTCATGTTTAAGACCCCTCCATGAGAATCTCTCTAATCTGCCTATAGTTTTCGAAGTAACCCAAATTTCTTGCTAATGAAGTTTCACGAATAGCTGTCATAATATTCTCCTTAACCTTATACTTTGGTACCAAAAATATCAGCTGAAATATTCCTTTTACCTTTGACATACTCAATGACAAAATCATATGCATGAATATACATGAATCTTGTTGAGCCACTTTTTTGTCGCCTATTTAACTCATAAAATACCTGAAACGGTTATCATTAGTTCTCACCATGAATTTTCCACTTACCAAGTATCATTTGAACTTTGCCAATGCATGCATGATGGCAAGTATTTCTTTATCATTGGTGGAATACAATTGCTCATTACCTTTCAGCTTAATGCTCTTGTAAACAATGGGATGTCTATTCTAATGAGTACTACACCAATCCCTTCACTTGATGCATCACATTCCAACACAAATGGCTGACATCATTTGACCTTCTAAAAGAATCCTTCTGTGTAAGGTTGATGAGTGGGGATGCAAGCTATAAAAAACCCTTGATGAATCTATTGTAATAAGAACAAAGCCCAAGGAACCTTCCCAAGTCTGGAACATTCTTAGGTAGAGACCAATCCGTAATCGCTTGTGACCTTAACACCATTAGCCCCTATCATATGATCTAAATATAAGATCTTTGCCGATCCAAACTCACATTTGGATGTTTTAGCAAATAATGACTGCACTTCCATGATGCTCAAGCCTCACCAAGAAGTTGAATGTGAGTGCTCCTCCCAAGATCCATTGAATATCAAAATATTATTGAAGAACACCAAAACGAATTTGCACAACAGCTTTTTAAAGACGTGATTCATGCACAGCAATACAAGACAGCCAACTATCACTAATGTGAGAATTGTAACTCAATGAAAAGGGCTAGATATTCCATGTCCAAAAACAAAGGGCATTCATATTTGTGATTAAACTCAAAACCTAGTGGAAATAACCAAATGTACTATTGTCTTCCACATGCTCCATGATGTTTACTTCATATTCTATATATCCTCTCCCAATGTGATTAAGGGGTGTTGTTATTATGTGACAAGGACAAGTACTACAAGATAACATATATGGTATGCCATGCAGTTATTCAATACTCATCCTATGTCCCTTCTATACAACAAGATTAATGAAACCATGTGAAGGTAGACGATGGGTAGTCATCATCATGAAACCCACCTTTGTTTAATATCTCTCGGATTGGCCTTCATAGATGCTAATAGAATTTGTTGGTCCAAGCTATGCGTCTTATTGAAAACTCCTCTCAAGGGCTGTCACCCTCCCTTTTATGAAGGTTGCGAGCTATATTGATTAGAGAATTACTGTCCATCATTATTGAATGAGTCCTTTTCACATCTTCCAAGGTTTGACATACAAATTTATAATATTTTTGGTATGAGTCAACAACACATAACTCATCTTTGTAATGTTGCCTATTTTTAGGAGTTGGAAGGTAGTCAGTGAGGCCAGTCCATCATTGTGATTCTTGTGGTTTCGCAAGATGTTTAGAGGGTCCATGGTGCTCGACTTACTATTTTTAGGAAATCAGTGTTGGCGATTTCCATTATGGAAGACACCTAGGCGCTATATTTAGTCAATGATGATAATGGCACTTTCAATGGTTTGGGCACCTACTAGGGGTATTAAACATTATTTCTCATGAAATATAATCCTGTCTTAAGAGCAATGTTTTTAGGTGAAAGGAGTGTTGAAGAAGGTCTTTGCATCTCTTGAAGATAGAGTGCAAGGCATCTTTGATCTGTATATGAAAGTCGGAAGAGACCGAGCCTCTCTAAATAAGTAGTAGAATCTCCCTTGGATTCCGTAGCATATGGGCTAGCAAAAAATGGAGTCTCCGTCTCAGCATCCCCTAAATCACAAAGCTAGCAGATCTTGTCCTCTCTAGCTGAATGGTGGTCGGTCTAGGTGTGGAGCCAATGTGTAAATGAACTAAACTTATATCAGACTGTATGTTCTTTTCTTGTAATCACAGGTTACTTAATCAAAGTTTGCAATTTTATTTTGCAGGAATAAGACTTGATGTACCTTTATCAGATTTGACCAATCTTTAATGTCTGCAATATTTGTAATTCGCACTGTATGTAGGAGCACGATCTACTGGTAATATAGACTCCAACTCTCTGTTTCGGTCTGCAATGATATTACTGAATGTACAATCCGATCTGTAATAATGTCAATATCTAATTCTGAATATCAACCTTTAAGAACACACTGGAAAGTGAACTGCAACAGCAAATATAATTCAGATAGTAATTGGATGACAATAAGCAATGATATTGGATGTCAATTTGCTGTAGGTATTGATCATTTATTGATTTCGATGTCAATGCTACAATCATCGATGCACATATTGTAATATTCCTCCTTGAAAACTGAAGAAAAGAGTTAAACTTCTAACCAAGGAATTCTAACAAACGGTTGGCATGCATATTACTGCTGTTAGTTTTAAATGGCTCCTTGTAACTGAGTTTAACAATCACAAATCCTCACTGTTCAGCAACTTTGATTTAATGGTTACAAGGGTCGTAATATTGATACGTTAGATACATTAAATCATAGGATAAGTTGCATTTGAGGTAATGAAACAACAATTTATAATGACTGAAAGACAGTCGGCTCACTACACAAATGGAGTATCATAGGACCATCCGAACATTCAGTCTGGTTTTACACTGAGATGCAGTTCCCTTTTTATTGGCTAGAGGTATTTCTGTGAAATACTTGGTACATAATCCTGATAATATGTTCTGATGTTACTGTAAATAATTTGAATCCAGTTTGCATAACAATATGACTACGAAACTCGTATGTAATAAGATCATTTCAGAGAACGATACTACTGCATTAAATTCCAGATCACAGCAAACTCATACAATGTTTTAAATATCATGCCCAATGTTGAAACATTTACTGAGAGATTTTGTCAACCATTAACTACACTTAAATCTCAAACGTATGCAAGAGTACTGATGGAACCTGTGTGTTGCAGAGGTTCATGGCTCTATTGCTCAACTATGATTCTCTCCTCCTGACGTGATGATAATCCAGCTATATGCAGTCATTGATTAGAGTGGAGAATGACCATGTACTGAAACCATGACCCACTGATTGATGTTTGATCGGTTCCACTGTGCAGACCCACTATAGTTTCCTTGCCGTCAATTAAAGTGAGTTTTTCTGCTGCAAATAGAATGACTCCACTGATTGCTGCCAAACTTTATTCCAACTGATATTCTGGGCGCTTAATCACCATATACCTGTGCGTTGTCTAAAGCTCCTATAGCAAACTTCTAAACCTTTAATTTGAAGCCTTAGTTCTGTAATTATAATGTGAGCCACTAGGTTTTCGTCTAGTCTCACCACTTTCCTTAGGGATTTCGTCCTTCGGAAAATATCTAGTCACATTAAAGCAACCATTAAGATTTGAAGAAATATCATATATATTCATTGTGTCAATCCCAATGCAAATGCTTTCCTTTATAACTTCGGAATGAGGAGAGGTACGAACAACTTAGCAATGTGGGATAAACGACTATTTCGTCTTTTAGTCACTTAAGTTATTTTGTCAGAAAGTGACTTTATGACTTTATATTATTATAATTATTAATAACACTAAAATATTAGAATAAATCACTTGAACTTTAATATCTCTTGAAATACTTGTCTAATTGCCATGCCATCAGAAATAGGAATCTCTCCTCATAATTCCCCATGTGACCAAATACGCTTTCTAAAAATAGAAAGGGTCCATCTCTATTACTCTTGGCTTACTATACATAGTAAGTATGGCAAATGGAGTCCAAAAGATATCGAACGAAGGCCAAGACCATAAATCCCTGAATGTTGGAGACGAACCAATTCTCAAAAGACCCTCTAACCAACCTTATTAACCTACAAGGATCCAATATTAGGCTAATCCCTGAAATTCTAATGCGAGCAACAAATGAGGACATTACAGTCCTCCCTTCTTGAGATTGCTTGCCCTAAAGCAATACAGCAATCACAGTGAACTCCAACCTCCACCTAGATCCCAAATGAAGTAGTATGTGACACCCCTGTTAACATTGAACCAACTGGATACCACTAGCATCATTAGGACCAATAACATAACCTGCAGTATAGCACTCAAAACATGTGCTAATGATGTAAGAGTCAGAATATCACCAAAAGAATACCCCACAAGAAATATCTCCATCTTGGTTCTCACTCATATAATATAAACTGGACTGGAATCTTGAACAACAATCCCTAGAAGAGACATAGCTACAGGAGAACCATATGCATTCATGCCCATTGTATCAACCACAGGTGTAGCCACGTCAAAATATGTGGACTCGGGAACGTTACTAACTGCTGCAATACAAAATTGAATCTTTACAGATGGTGAAAACTAAGCCCAACTCCACTCAAGTGAGTGATCAACCTCAAACTCAAACAACGGATGGTCATAAGACAATGTTGCATCCATGTCAAACGTAGGATTATTCATGAGGTGAACATCAACACTTCGTTGATCGATAGTGTAACATGACTCTATCACTACATCGCCATCAAAAACATGATCAGGGAAACTCATGCCGACAACTATATCATCACAATTCGCCCTTCGAAAAAACAATATCATGCTTTACTCAAATCTCGGCTTTGAAATCAGTTGGGTCATCCATTTGTGATTTTGATTCATCTCATTCACTAGCACATCCAACTGTTTCACAATACCCTATATCTCAGAATCTCCCTCCACTGGCAGAGAAGTACGCCCTCTGCAGGTGTAATGAATACCAAACCATTTGTCACCATCCATAACACTGGACGCCAAGACCTCTACCTATGGGTCAAAAGAAAAGTAATAAGCCCTCCTCACAGTGTAATGCAGATAAAAACTCCCAATCTTTGTCAAAGGCTCATCATCATCAAACTAGAAATCAGAAGATGGCTCCAATCTCTGACTTTGAACTATTGGTCAAGCAGGATCCTAGGCAACCCTCTCAGCAAGCCCAACAACAAAATCCCTATTGGTAAGTATTGTAGCCAAGGTCTCTACAATCTTCCTCACCAATCGTCGAATAGCACAAGAGCCCCAAATGAGAGCACCCTCAAATATAATGTATGAAACCTCCCGCAAATCCAAGCTCTCAAGCAAAGATTCCATGAATGACTCAGTACAGTAGAAATTATATGTGGAAGCATCAATCTGCTCCCTCGCAATCCATAGCTGATCTCTCTGAAAATGTGACAATGCGAACTGTCCCATGCTACCAACTGTATGAAAAGAAGAAATAGATTGACTTCCACTAGAAGGAAGCAAATCACCCTGAGATCTCGTCTCCACTAATGCTCTCACTTCCTCTGTACATACTACACTCATATCCTAGATGAAGGTGTTCGCTGCATCATCACGTCCCTCATCCTCAACCGTACTAATTTTCTCTCCTTTTAGGGTAGTTATAGTTGATATGTTACAAACACAATATCCACTTTCTTTTCCAAAATGTGGTTCCCTAGAAAATAGTGCTTCTAAGAAATGCTTAAACCTCGCATGTTCTAGGAGGGGTCTTCGTTTCTTAGATTTGGTTAATGAGACTAGAGTTTTCTACCTTTCATTGGTGATTTCCCCTACAATTTGTTTGTGTCTAGTGAGTCAACTCAAAGTTTGGTCACTCTTTTGTTCTAGGGCCAACATCCACTTGCTCCTAGTTTTACTTATTTGAGTCCCCTAGTCCTCATTTTGGATACCATATAACATCCCCTTCTTACGTGACAGGCAGTTGAATAGGAATTGACCTATTATCTAGTTCTCATAGGCCAGTAGGATGGAAAGGGGACCCATATTGAGGCCTGCGGAGCTATGTAGGAGCCTTATAAGCTAACCATTTTGGACAATCTAAGACAGTTTCCTAGATGTGAAGAGAGGTTCCTATTTTTTAGAGATTGACAAGATCTTGACTGGAATACATCAAGTAACCTCTGGGATCATTCAGAGGTTTTGGTTGCAGATCCTATTTTTAAGGGGGGCTGTCAGTTGATTATTTGACCACCTGAAGGGTTGAGGAGCATAGAAAAGTGGCTTAGGGGTGTTTATCATTGAGTTGAGACAGTCTCCTATTTATTAGAAAAAACCTTATTATTTAGGATACTGTTAACTGCACTACATCCTGACATCACACTGGTACTAGTGGCAAAATTTGGTTTTCAGTTTGATGGCCCGATGACAAGTTTATGAATAAATTAGGGATATTAAAGTGTTTACTTTAATATCTTATTTAAATAAATATAAGGAGGTGACTTAAATAAAATATTTTTAAAAAAGGCCCCCATGCAACACTTCCTTATGTGATATAAATTGTAAGTTATTACTTAAAAAGTGATCATTTTATAATGAGGAATAAGAACCTCAAAGAGATTCAAACCTCTAGGAGGGAAATAGATTTAATTAAGTTTATTAAAATAAACCTAGAAGCCCTAATTAGGTCAGATTTCTTAAAGGGAAAAGGTAAGAAAATAAAAGAAGAGTGAGGGCAACAAATTCGTTCATTCATGAATTCATTTTTAGATCAGCACTTTGGGGTTTGAGCTTTGAGAAGGGTTTGAATCGAAGATTCGGTTTCCACTAACAAAAATTCTTAGAAGAATAGGGAGTTAGACAAAAACCCCTCTCCTATGAACAAGATTCAACATGTATCAGATTGGGAATCAGAGTGACTTTGAATTCTGTGAAGGAATCCATTGAATTAGAATTGTCAAGGACAAGTCTCAGTTATTAGTTTGCAGTAAGAGGTGGGACAGAGAATGTATTTCATTTCAAGTCTCCGAACCCCAGCCTTACAACTCTGAGCTACTCCACAGCTTCACCTAGTTGGGCGTTCAGGTATGGCAGCAGAGAATTTTGAGAACAAAATCCTTGTTTCAGAATCTTTTAAGGCAGATCATAGTATTTAGAGTTTGAGCAACATTTTTATCACATCCCAAGCGTTCATAAACTGGCTGCACAGCTACAGGAATAATCCCAGAAACTCTCTCAATTGGACACCAATACCAGACAGCAGCAATAACATAGAATTTAGTGTTTTCTTTAATCTAAATCAGTAGATTGAGACGTCAGAGAAAGAAATCAGAGTTTCTGTCATATTAGTGTAATTAACTTGGTTGTTAATAAACCTCCATGTCCATGTAGCCTGGTACGGGTATGTAATCAGATTCTCAAAAAAGACAAATTAGAATTTATTCTCTTGTTTGGTGTAGATTATTTTTCTTTAGTTTCAATCAATATTTTGTTAATATTCAAGCATTGCATATCTTATCATAAATGCAACCAAAAAAATCAGAAAACCCTTGAAAAACCAAAAACAAAAATATAAATCGCAAAAATACAAAAACAAACAGCAAATTCAGAAAAGTCAAACAAAGTTCAAAATTTCAGTTCAGATCGCATTGGGGATCTTTCAGTGGATAACCCACTAGGAGTGGTGCTTGGTGTGTCAAAGATCCTCTTCAAAATCGTAGAAGGCCCTTCACCTTCCAAAACCACATCGTTCCCTAGGGAGATAGGATCGGTCGTTTTGGAGCTACCAATGGTGACCAGGTGAGGCATTCCCCCTTCCTCTATCAAAGGCTGCTTAATAGGACTTGCAAAGTTCTCCTCAGACTGGGACTGAATTGAAAGGTGTTCTTTATTTTCCAAAGCGCAAGCAGACACCATTTTGAGGAGTTCCCTCATCAATCTGCCCTGTTTCTGCTGTATTATCTACAATGGATGTATTTTATTGTACCTGGGGTTTCTTTGATAGATCCTACAGTCAGAGAATAAACGACCCTACCTAAAACATTTCTGACAAAAGATAGTGGCATTTACATAGACCAGAGCTTGGGTCCTTTTACCCAACTTAGATTGTAGAATGATAAAAATTGGGAGAGTTTTATTAATACCCACATTAAAAGAAAATCGGTAAAAGAGTAACCTGGATTTGTCTTTTGTGATACATCAGCACCAATATAGAGTTCAAAGGTACTACCAATCCACCTGAAGATCTATCCATCCCAAAACTGAGTGGGGGATTCTTGGCATATGCACCCAGACTGACATTGTTTTATTTACATCCACCTTAGAATCAAAGACTGGTTTCCATACACACAAGGAGGGGTGATGCTTCCCATATGACCACGAACCAAAGAACTTGAACAAAGAGTCCAGCAGGCATGGGATATAACCTATCGCTCTCCTTCAGCTTCCATTTAGTATCAAGTTTATCAACCCATCGTTTGACCATCTCTATGGTTGGTCTAAAGGAGAAGAACCTCCCCACCAAGGAAGTATTTATGAAGCATACCATACGATCCATGACCACATCAATCAGCGATAGTGTAAGGCCTTCCTCGCTCTATGTGCATGTAGGATTAAAATCCCAGTCCTTACATTGGCTTTTACTAATAAGCACATTTCTGAGTTTCTCCAGTCACAAGGCTTTGAGTTACCCTTGGCCTGCACAAAAAGGGATTCCTTTGGCTCCATAAGAACATCACTTCTTGCACAAACCACCTCGACCGAGGCCTCCACAAGAGGGGAACTATTCTCAGTGAGCAGCACAATATTCACAAAAGTAGGCAAGGGTTACTCAGGCAGGGGAGAAAAGCCCCCACCTTCAACAGACACCATGAGAATTGCTGGTTTGTATTAAAAATTCAACAAGCAAGAGTTGCAGAGATTTGTAAAGAAAACATACAATTACCACTACTTTTGTTTACAAAGTTCTATGTCATGATACTTATTTTAAATTATTAAATTATAAATAAATAAATTGTCTCTCCAAAATCCCTGTCTCTAGTGACCTTCTGTGGGACTTCGTAAGTTTCCTAGAGAGGAAAATTTTTTAAATTGTATCTATTCAATCTTATTTGTTGATCCAATCCATGGAGCTTTTAATGAATAATTGAGTGATAAAGAAGGCAATCTTAACGAAGGAAAATATTAAAAAATAAATACATCATTATAGCCCAAAATGTGATAATGTACTGCAGTGCTACAACAATATATATCCTATAACAATTCTATCTGCCCATCTTAAAGCATACTTTTTACATAGCAATGTGAATAAGCATCAACTAAATGGGCCAAAAAGAAAAAGAAAATCTACATGTTTTCATTTTAAAATGTATATCATTGTCAATGAAGACGAGTGTGCAAGTTAGACTGTGATTTTTATCAGAATATGTTAGATAGTGGTGTTGCATAAGGCACATTTTAATAGGAAGGCTATTATTAAAGACAATAATATACAGGTAAAATATATAGTTAGTAGATGCTTCAGAATTGTTTCAATGCTTGAATGTTAAATCATTACAATAACTTTGCCCATCAGTATTACCAATCAACAAAGTGTACCTGTACAACATTTGGAAATAGAAGATATTCATAGCAACAACTACACTCCATATCCTCAACCTCAGAAAGCATTTCCTGGCGTGAGCATCTTGCTTCCACCTCAATCGGGCCATCTGAGTATCTAGCCTCATCATTAAAGGGGTCCTGTATTAATAGTGCCATTTTTTTAAAAACTAATTTTCAAGATAATTGACTATTTTAAAAAAAACATATTGCCTAAAGTTGAATCATCTTGCCACTCTGAATACTGAAATTAAAACTAAGAACACTGTCCTCTTATTGAAATCATTAAAAAGAGGAATTAAAACCAAAGAATTTATTTATTTATTTTATGAAGCAAGCTGACTGAGGAGAACTAAATATTTCCTATACAGTCACTAAATCTAAAAATGGTTAAAGCGCCTTAACAAACCTCAATTGTAAATTACATTTACTTATAAATTGAGTTTTCACTCTTAAAATCAATCTTCATATGAAAAAACAAACTTTTCTTCTAAATAGCTAAACAACATCCAAGCTTGTACATTACAAAGTGCAGATTCATTACTGCATATATATCACAATTTCAGCTGAAGAGACCTTTTTTAACATCATATTCACCTTCTAGACAATGATCATTGACAAGAGCATTTTCTAATGATCAAATGTAGAACAATCAGTAGTTTCCCTATGGTACAAACAAGACATTTTGTGTCCGATTGAACAAATGAACTAGTGTAATCTTTTAGAATAGAAAGTAATTAAATAACAATTTTGTTGTTTTATAATTTATTTTACCGGAGTGCAATGGTGAAAATTTTATACCCATGCCAATTCTCATTTATTTTTAGATTCATTTTGATGTAAAGTCTTAATATGATTACATGGTGACATTGATGCAATCCTAAGTGGAGGCTCAACTGAGCAAAAATACAATCCAGGCAGCCAGCAAGGATAGATTTAACTATAGAACATTCAATTTTAAACATTGAACCCTGGCCCTCTTATACAGACAAATGAACAGATAGAGCAGAAAATATAATAGTCTTTGTTTATTAGGAATCTTTCCGAACATCCCCTCCTTCCAAAATTAATGGCCTTTGTCCTTCATTTCCTTCCATCTTCATCAGAGATGCTTGTGGAAATTAAAATCCTTCTTGGATCCCTATGGATTGTAAGTGAATCATCCAGAAATCATGGGGAAGACTGACAAAAAGATAAGAAATCAATGTTACAGATTACAGTTCACTGCTGAATGCATTGGAGTTGGAAACCTACTACAAATTCAACATGAGCGCCCACTCATAAACTTGTAATCTCATCAATAGATTTTTCAAACTTTAACAACTTTAGATTCAGACATTCAAGTTGCATCATTTTTTGTGTGTCCCTTCCATTAGTCCAAATACTCATCACTATCAACACTTCTTGTGCTCTGGTCAATTATTATGTCCAAATGGCTTCTATTTCTTCTTTCACTTTCTTAGGCAATTGTATTACTATTCACCAATCACTAGTTGAAGAGCTTTTAGTCAAGTTCTTTGCACTTGTGTAGCCCTAAACAAAGGTTTATAGTTCAGAAACATTAAAGATAGATGTGTGTGTGAGTGAGTGTCTGTGTGTGTGTGTGTCTGAGAGAGAGAGAGAGTGCAGGGTAACCCAAATCTCTGCCCAGACTTGTATTCTGAGACTAGTATGTATAAAGAAATGTACTTTTGATTGATATGATGAAACAAGTCTTGTATTTAAAACTGTTTCCTTTCAATATGCTTGTATGTGTGAGAATTACGGTCTCAATCCTTGGTGTGAGTTTGTCTGATTAATTAGCTGTCTCTGTTGGAGTTATTATAAGTATCTGCTCACCTTCGTGTGTAAGAATGATGTCTTTACCTGAAGCAACAATTAGAATGGGTGTGAGCTCCTTGTGATTGATTTAGTTGGTTATTGGGTTACCTGCAGCAAGTTAGAGGTTACATAATAGACTGCAGCAAAGAATCATAATATTTTCCCTTGAAACTGCAGAGTTGCCTAAAACAACCCAGCCTCTCATTGTTCAAGCTAAAAGTAAAGAGGACTGGAGTCAGTTATCTGGCACTGCCAGTGGTCGTGTCACCATGAATTTTAATTAAAAATATTTATGAAACCATTACTTGAAAAGTAATATTTATATCAGCTTTTTAAATTCAATAATGCAACTAAAGCAAAACTTTATGTCCGTACAAATTAGAAAATAAATTTAATATAAAAAAAAATTTAAAATACAACAAAGAGAACAGTACTTGTAGTTGCCATTTTGTATAATTTTAATTAATTTTAATGAGTGATTACATCCATACCTTTGAACAGGGACATAGCAAAATAAGTTCATCCTTATTCCCTTGATAAGGAATGTTACAGAAAGGGCAATAGACCTGCACAGTAGTAACATCTATATTGATTAAAATGCAAATCCCTAATGACCATCAAATTTAGTTACATAGAAATCACCTCATTTTTGGATAAAAGAGAGTTGAACAAAAGAAATGCGTTGGGTGATCCAAAATATGTTCCCATGTTTTTAACACAAACTAAGTTCTATAAGGAAAGCATTGAGCTTGCTCCACCTCCATGTTAACAAGGAAGCACACTAATCTATGCAGGTGCTAGTTAACCATAAGTTACTATCAAACTCAAAATCTCGGGATCATGAAGCTTAACCAAAATCAAATAGCAATCATAAGACAATATAAGAAACCATACTACTCACCAGATTTTCAAGATTGGCTAGGTCAACATCTGTTTGAGCCTGCCGTTGTTCATATCTTTCAACAAGATTGCTTGGTAGACTTCTTCGAATCTACCACAAAATAATTCATTCACCATCATGACTCGGCAACATAATAAATTTAGCTTCTGAATATAGGATTTTAAATTCTGTGTAGCATTCATTCAAACCTCTGACAAAGGAAATGACTCCTTGCAGCCATTAGTGTCCAAGCAGCCTAAAGAAGTACAAATTTCGAACCCTCCCAATATGTATTCATCCACATGCTTCTCTAAACATTTAGCACAAAAGAGGTGTCCATCTGCACACTGGTGTATAAATAAATTTATGGATCTTTTTATTCACATAACACTGACTATTATAATTAAGACCGAAAAATGTAAACAAAAAGTACACCATATCACTATGCATATCTTTTTATACCATATCACCATGCATGCATTGATCATAATAATAAAGAGTAAAACTCTTCATAAGGAAGATTCCAGACCATATGCTTGTGCACACCATTGATTCTAATAATTAAGGTTAAAAAAACCTTAACAAAGGAGATTTTCACACCATATTGTTGTTCATGTCACTGATTATAATTATCAACGCTAATAAAATTTAGGCAAAAAAAAAATCAGAGCATGTTGTAAGCTAAAACTTCTAATCGAGTTCAGCAGTATCGAGATAACATTAATCTTTTTAAGACTGTAAAATAAGTCTTATAAAAACGTTTTAAGCTGTACATACAAAGCTACCTAACTAGTGACTTGACCAAAATAAAGCTTTAGTAGGCTTCCCATTTTACAAGGATGTCTCGTAATGAAAATGTAATTCGCATATTAATTAGCATGAACATCCCTTGACAATAGTTTGGCACAGAAACCGCTGGATGTTTACCGAGAAATAACTTACAGGCATGTTTCTCCTCTCTAATTAACTTGCAGTACACTTCAGCCATAATTCAAAATCCACAATCCTAAATTACAGACACTTGTAATATATAAAGCACTGTTCAGTAAACACAATACCTGTGCCATATTGTGAAAGGGAACTCTCTCTAAACAACGGCTACACTCCATATCTTCAGCCTGGAGAAGGAAACAACTATATAAACGTTAATAAATTGGAAAACGGGGGAAGAATTATGAATTGACTGCATCTTTTAGGTTAGAGAGCAAATCGTAAGTTAAATCCTATTTCCACTGCGTGCATATACCAAATTAAACCAAGTAATCGATCTCCTCTCTCACCGGCTTTTTGTAATAACAGACAAATTGAAACCAGAGAAAATTCAAGTTCTATTGTTATCCGAAAAGATCATCGTAAACATTCGTCCGTTAACTACACATGCTGGGACGCCTGCACATTCAATTTATTTATTGAAACACGCAAAAAGCATACCTTAAAAAGCACAAAAAAGTACAGGTACGGAATTCATCTAAAATTCGCAAAAGTTATGTTGAAAACACAAAAATGTCTACTGAATTCATCCCAAAAAACGCCGCGCCGATTTTCAACCAGCATGTTGGACGCTCATGTGACAGTACTAATAAAAATTAATTACAATCAAATTAATATTTCACTTTGTTGATCGGCAATTCAAAAATGGGGAGGAAAAGAAATTGAAGTATACCTGTGAGTCAGTGTGAATGCCCTTTTGACTGCAAACGATAATTAATAATTATTAATAATAATATTATTATTAAATTACTTTTTAATCTTTGTTTTTAAAATAGATTTGACACTTCTTCTTTTTTAGAGTTTTTAATTTTAAAGTCGTTCTTAAAATTTTAAGCTTTACATTTAAGATTTATTTCTGTGAGATAAAAATTTAATTGTTTTTCTAAAATATTTTTAATTAAAATTAGAACTAAATGTTTGACCAATGAAGATGTGAGGCAATAGTCTAACTTTATTTTCACCCACTCTAAACTAGCAATCCATGCTTGCTTTTGTACATGCAACGAGTGCATCAATAGGAGATAAGAGATGAGATTTAAGAAAAAAATGTAGAATGAACATTAAATAATCTAAATATAAATTTTTTTTAAATGAAAATATAAAAATAAAAAAGTTGAAGATTAGAATATAGATATAAAATTTACAATATTTAAGAAATTTGAATATTACTTTAAAAATGTGTTAATAATTTCAATATTTTACAATTAAATTCAATTTATCAAATATGAAAAAAAATCATTTAAAAAAAACTCATCAAAAAATTTTATTATGAAAAATTAATAAGAGAAATAGAAAAAAAAATGAAAAATAAGAACATCTCTAACAAATATTCTATTGACTAAATACATTATAAAAATTGAAAAAATAATATTTAAAGAAAAAACTAAACTAATATAAAAAATAAATTTAAAGTAATTTAAAACTAAAACCTAAATCAATTTAAAAAATTAAAAGTTTAATAAATAGAGATCATAACATAATTTAATAGGAGATCACAAGTAATTATTTTTTAAATAAATAAGAAAAGAAAAAAAATAGTTAAAAGTGGATATTTAAATTATAATCTTATGTAAACAAATTAGATTATTAATAATTTTTAATTTAAATAACATAATATTTAATAAAATCTTTTAAATAGATTAATAAATATTATTTATTTAAATTAAATTTATCAAATATGAAAAAAATAATCATTTAAAAAAACTCATCAAAAATTCTATTATATGAAATTACTAAGAGAAATAAAAAAATAATGTCTAATAAATATTCTATTGACTAAATAAATTATAGAAACTAAAAAATAATATTTAAAAATAATAATAATAATAATAATAATTAAATTAATTTAAAAACTAAAAACTAAATCAATTTTAAAAATTAAAAGTTAAATGAATAGATCACAACATGAGCTAATGAGAGCTAATGTGGAGATCACAATTAATTTTTTGAAAAAAAAGAAAAACGAAAGTTAAAAGTGGAGAAAGGAAAGGAAAGGAAAGGAGGTTTTATAGTCCACGATACTATGCCATAGTTTTTGGGTTTACATATGGTGACAATGATATGGTGACAGTGATATGAGATAACAACTAATAAATATCAAAACAAGAGTTAAAAGTGGAGGGAGATAAAAACTTACCAGTAAATAATTAATGGGAATGATTTTCAATTTTCCTATCAAACTCTTGCAAATTTTTCATCAAAAATTCAATTTTCGGGAACAAAGTACCCACAAGTAGGCTATCAACAAAAAAATAAAAAATAATCATATGAAATGCATATTTATTTGGTACACAACAATTTAATTTAAATTAAAGTTATTTTCCATCTATTTAGAAGTGTATTAGTTAGTTAATTTAATTTAAATTAAAGTTATTTTCTATTTATTTAGAAGTGTATTAGTTAATTTAATTTAAATTAAAGTTATTTTCCATCTATTTAGAAGTGTATTAGTTAGTTAATTTAATTTAAATTAAAGTTATTTTCCATCTATTCAAAAGTGTATTAGTTAGTTATTTAATTTAAATTTTTATTTTTATTTTTGGATTAGTAAGAGGCCCAAGGCAAGCTTTATTATTATTTGTTGTGATTAATTATTTTAATTATTAGTTAATCTCGAGTAGATTTCAACCCAAGACCTCCCAATTAAGAGGCTCACAATTTAGCACTGTGTTGTAGGCTCTTGCCTTAATTTAAATTAGAGTTATTTTTTGATTGATAGTAAAGATTTTTTAAGGTTTTTATTTGTCAATATAAAAAGATTATATACAAAATTTCAAAGCTTTCAAAAGATTATTATATAAAACAAGTATTGTGTAGTAAGTAGTATTTAGTTATGTAACTAATTATAGTTTGGATTTTATATTTATATTTATAATTTATAATGTCATTGATGTTCGTATGTATACATATGCAAAGGGGTACATGTTACTATAATGCTCTATATAATACAAAGATATATATGAATAAGCTTAATAGACATGATAATATCTTTGATAATGTTTAGTGTAGAGTCCTTCGTAATATAATTTAATGGACTAAATATTTATTTTGCAAAACATTTTTGTGATTTTGCATACTTAGGAGATAAACATTCATGTCACTAGACATTAAATGGTAGGAACCTTGAAATCAATTGATTCACTAGAATGTGATGAATATACTTACTTACATTATATTACTTTCTTCATATTTAATGTTAATATAATTTTTTAATTAATTAATTTAATTCAAATATATTCTCAACATTTTAATAATGGTTTGATCAAACTATTCTTTATAATTTTATAATGTATAGTTTTAATAGTTCTATATAAGGTTTTTCAAAACTATCCTAGAAATTCATGTGCAATAATTAAAGTGTTAAAACAAAAATTTAGTGAACCTTTGAAATAATAGGTAATAGAGGATAACATGGACAATTTAATGAAAAATGGCAAACACAACGAAAAAAGTAGCTAAATCCAAAAAAGCAAAACGTCTCCCTCTGGCGATCATTCGTGGCAAAAATTAGAACTCTAATCAGACATTTAGACCTAAAAACCAATGCACTGTTGCACCTTCTCCCCTAAATATCGGAAATTACTTTGAACTATTATCAACAGATTAGGGAGAATTCAATCAAACAAAAACATTGAAAGGAAAAATGGATTCAAAGCCCCAGTTCATCTTCACGGAGAAAGAAATTAAGAAATCTTCAAAATTTAGAATGGCTCAAGAGATCAAGAGGGGAGTGATTGGTAGCAAGTTGTAAATAGAAAAGCCAAAAGATCAAGCAATATCCAAACAAGGAAGCAGTCAAGACCAATCGAAAAATAGATTCAAAACGATCAAAAAATAAAAAGATTTCTTCTGCAAGATAAAATACACAGATATTGGGGATCATGGTAAATCTTCATCTACACTAGAAAACTCTGCCAATCAAACTTCAACCACTCTGGTTAATCCTCACCCTAAAATCATCTTAGTTGCTAACAATATCCCTTTAGGTTTTTTTAAACCTAGCCCACCCCTGCAAAATGACCGATCCAAAGGACATAACATTATACCCTTTGTTTCCACTAATCCCTCAGCCTACATCCCCCCTCATAGAAAACATCAAGTAAATACCCTCAAAAATGGAGAAAGTGGGACTACCTATCCAAAAGGAGAAAACTATGCTAAAAATCTTGACATTTTAATTATAAGTAATGATGAATAAAGATGGCAGGAATGTTTTGCATTAGGAGTATATGCATTTTAGAATGGCCCAAAAAACTACAAAGCAAAACTGGTAAGAAGTCTAGCAAAGATCTACAACTCGCAAGTAAGTATCACTGCTTATGCTAAGCATTTGTTGTATCTACATTGCCTAAACATTAAAATTAGGAATGAATTAGTTGCATTCTCAAACTATTTTTACAAAGGCTACCCAGTCAAATTTATGGCATGGGAACCAAATTTCAATGAAATTATCAATAAGAAAATGCAATTATCAAAGTGGTTTGAATGTGAAAACTATCCACTTGGACTAAATAACATTGAAGTCATGAAAAAGATAGGGAACTTTTTAGGAAATTGTATAGGTATAGAATCAAACTTTAGTACCTCCTACGAGACCAAATTTTTAATCAACACAAAGATAGGTCAAATAGAGATTAATACAAAAAAAAAAACAAATAGATCAATTTATAGATTGGCCTTTTCTAATTACGAAGGAGAGATCATGGAATAATTGGATAAAAATCAAACTGGAAAATACCAACACCAATCTTAAAGAGACCTTAAGGAACATCAGTATATTGGGAAAAAAGGAAGATCAAAGAAAGAAGGGAGAAAATCAAACACAGAGGAAAAACTTAGAAGCCAGAACAAAAGGAAAAAGGAAAAAATAGGGAAGCTATGCAGAAGTACCAACACAAGTCGATCAACTAGATAATCCAAAGAGATCAGAAGAATCAACAATTGGATTGACAAAATTTTAAGAAAATCAGTACAAACTCACAAAGTTCAAAAAATGTAAAGGATGTCAAAGAGAAAAGGAAAGCCTCAAAGATATGGAAACCAATCACTACTATATTTGGGCTCGAATTGCAATGGCCACCTGTCGCTCAAGTGACAATAACATGAATTGGCCCCTGTCGAATAGGCATCGGACTATTTCTGTCGCAAATTGTGACTGCAAGCTAGTCCATTGCAATTTGGAAAAAAGAAAGGGGAAGAGTTCCTCTAACAATCATTTCCAACATAATGTGCTCTCTCTTTATTGACATAAATGGAGGAAGGTTACTATTGGTGACGAAAATAGGCCACATAGAGTAAACAGATCTCATCTCTCCAAATGGATTGACACTATCAGATGTCAAAGAAAACTTGAGATTTTGAGGTTCTTCTTTAAAGTACACTTTTCCTCTATACCCATAAATGTTGAACCATCCACAGGCATTCAAATAATGTCATCTTGACTTCTATTGTGTGCATGTTAATCCATAAATTGTGGCAAGCTACTGCACCTGAATAATTGTTTAAGACATGGAAAAAAGGGGATGTAACAAAGAACCTTACGAGGCACCTCTTTTGTCACTTGATCATCTCGATATTTGGTCATATGGAATTCGAGCAATTCTGTTGCATTTTCATGTTCTTTATGATAAATTACATTATCTTCAAAATAAGTATCTATTGATTGATACTCCATTCCAATATGTTTCATAGTGGCACATATTATCGGTATGAATGAGGGAGAACATTTGATGGTGGTAACAAATAGTCACCTATTAATCTATAGAAAAAATATAAGTAGTTAGTATAAACAATCTTAATGGTACATATTTTACCTTTTATATACTATAATGACATATATCAAAAACCTTAGCATACATGACATTGTTAAGTTGGATAAACCATTCATAACCTTCAAATTCACCAACAACAATACAACAAAGAGAAGAGTTGATTGGGATCCTTTGTAAAGGGTAGTGTTTGCCTTCTCAAGTAGAGGTATATCATGTATGGCATCAATGTCATCCTCGTTGTAATCATCATCATCATCATCAACAGTAGCAACAACACCAGTACCAAATGTGTCATGGATCAATGCATTCGTACCATCATCTTAAAATGTGTTTTCTGGCGCATGATCGTCATCTTCCATGGGATCATGATCTTCTCCTTCAATACTCACTCCTCCATGTTCCTCCGTATTCACACCTCCATGTTCCTCCAAGATGTATCACGTACTACCCTAGGGAGATCGACTTATACAAAAATGATGATAATAAAACCCCCCTTCTATGGTTCATATGTATATTAATTACGAAAACAATATAACAAACAACTTACCAATGGATAATAATCAAACCCCCTCTCCAGTGTGACCATTATCCTTACAATGTCTCTTAGTTGTTTTGATTTTGATTCTTCTTGTCTTTAAGTTGTTACAACTCTTGCAAGGACAATAACATTTGTCATCGCCTTCTCTTTGAAAGTTAGACAACAATCTAGTGATTGTCTCCTTATTTTGATTAAATTCCCTTGTATTATTTGACATGATCCTTCTTCATGGGAATAACTTATTCCTGTACCCTTATTGAGTTGGTTGTGAATATCTACAAAAATATTGGACATGTTGTACTTAATAGTTATGTTTGTACATATGGTTTCGAAAGAAAAATTTGGTGTAATTAATGTGTATATCTGCAAAAATATTGGACATGTTGTACTTAATGTTTATATCTGCACATATGGTTTTGAAAAAAAAAATTGGTGTAATTAATGTGTATATTTGCAAAAATATTAGACATGTTATACTTAATGTTTATATCTGCACATATGGTTTTGAAAGATAAAATTGGTGTAATTAATGTGTATATCTGCAAAAATATTTGACATGTTGTACTTAATGTTTATATCTGCACATATGGTTTTGAAAGAAAAATTTGGTGTAATTAATGTGTATATTTGCAAAAATATTGGACATGTTCTACTTAATGTTTATATCTGCACATATGGTTTTGAAAGAAAAATTTGGTGTAATTAATGTGTATATTTGCAAAAATATTGGACATGTTATACTTAATGTTTATATCTGCACATATGGTTTTGAAAGATAAAATTGGTGTAATTAATGTGTATATCTGCAAAAATATTTGACATGTTGTACTTAATGTTTATATCTGTACATATGGTTTTGAAAGAAAAATTTGGTGTAATTAATGTGTATATTTGCAAAAATATTGGACATGTTCTACTTAATGTTTATATCTGCACATATGGTTTTGAAAGAAAAAATTGGTGTAATTAATGTGTATATTTGCAAAAATATTAGACATGTTGTACTTAATGTTTATATTTGTACATATGGCTTTGAAAGAAAAATTTGTGTATTTATGCCTCTTCATTTTGATCTTGTTCAAGGGAAGCCCATCAATGGTAATAGAAAACAAGAATGCATTCTTTAAGAGTTTAGAACTATTCAACAAGATTAATGTTTTACAAAAAAATGCACCTGAAGAACTGTTAGCTCAGAAGCAAGAACGTGGTGTTGAGACAGTACAAAAAGTGCTCAACATTAGAGGTTCTTAAGTGAGGGTGTTGATCAATATTGAAAACTTGAATACTGAAATGAAAGCTATCGAGGATAAAACACATATGCCAGAGTTACAACACAATGTGAAGTTGATTTTAGATATGTGGAGGTAAATATTCATAAGTTTGATCAAAATTCAAGGCATGAGAGAGTCTACGGCAATATACCAGAAGGAGAAGGAGCGACTTTAGAAGGAGACTGTTCAGCACAAACAATAGCTAGAAAACATAGAGGATATTATGGGAGCACTGGATAGAATCCAGGAAAGTGTTGTGATAAATAAGATTGCATGAAGAAAACCCAATCCAAAGGTAAATATTAGATCTACCTTGCTAACTCCTAATGGGTTGGGGTATAATTATTTTTCCCCATCACATTCACTTTGATAGCCATGTTAGGGAGGTTATCTCACCTAATTCATCCTCATGACTTTGAATTCCTTAATCATGATCTTCGGTACTCAAGTTAATGTCCAAGACATTTTCGTCTTAGGGCCCTATTTGATCATCATTTAAAAGGGCCTGAAAGTCAACCATAAAATGTCTCTCAATATGTTGTTCTTGTTGAAAACAATTGGTTAACTGTATATTATCTTTGATGTTACAAAAAATGTCATATCTTTACCAATCAATGTATGTCATGCTAACTCAAGCAATGAAGATAGTTTCTTGTGTCTACCGAGCATTCTAGTATTTTCCAAGTTTAGAAAACATCATCTACTGAGTTCACTCAGGCATTGAAGTGAAGTTCGTAGAAGTCGAGTGTTAACTAAGCTCACTCGAGTAACAAAGAAAAGTTGGATAGAACTAGTGTTAACCGAGTTCACTCGATTACCAAAGGAAGTTTATGAAGATGTAGTGTTAAAGGATTTCACTTGGTTAACACAAGAAAATCACTTTTGAGTTAGTGCCTACCAAGCAGGGTCAATTAATGAAGGATTTTCTTGTTTTTACATATTGAGTTTAATGGATTCGTTTGTTGGTTCTATCCAATCGAGGAGATGAAAATTATTTATTCTAAGTTGTATTCAAGCTAACTTGACAATGTGTATGATATAAGTATAAGGTCAAGTTAACGATTGAATGTGTGAGTATATGGAAGAACAGAAGTTGCAGAAAAAATCAAGCCATCTCATTGTTACTCTCTAACCATTGTATCAGTGATTTAAATCTCTTAACAGAGTTGGCGTAAAAAGCTATTTGTAAATCCTCTAACAAGGTAGCATTTCTAGATTGAAGTGTCTAAAGCCCTCTAACAAGGCCACTCCTAATAGGGTGATTAGATCCTATAACAAGGTCACACCTAACAGTGTATTTGTAACCTTTAACAAGGTTTTCTCTTAATAGGGCTCACTTCGGAAGAGTGAAAATCACTAACTAGTTGCAATTGGTGGTTTTTCCCAAATTGGGTTTCCACTTTAAATCTTGGTGTCACTTGTGTTGATGTTATTTCTTTCATGTGTATGTAACTAAGTTAATTAAGGTTAATCATAGATAATATCCTAAGATTTGCATGTTAAGCATTTTTTGAGATACAGTTGTTATTTCAGCAGTTATCGAGTTACAACATATTATCAATATTAACTAAGTGCTTATGTGTTTACCAAGCTAAAATAATTCTAGTGAAGTTTATGTTCTATATTGACATATAAGGGATATAGGGTTTATTTTAGTGGTAACTAATTCACCCCTCCGCTCTCAGTTACTCCTCTTATATTTCCAACAATTGGTATCAGAGCTTTTGGTGCTTACAGAAAAGGTTTCAAGGACCTAAGCTAAAAGATTAGGATGTGTTATAGAAGAGAGATTTCCAAGTTGAACAGAGATAACTTCAAGGCATGTCAGGATCTTATGAAGTTGCACTTGGCAACCATCGATGATTTAGTTTTGAAATATTTGGAAAATTCTTACAAGGCTTCTACTGGAACATTGAAAATGGAGGAGATTGTTGACAAGAAAATTCATTACATTATGATGATTGGCATTGCATCATCTCTTAACTATGTTGAGGTTGATGAGGTCAAAGGATGTGCTACTACTCATGACATGTGGACCAAACTGAAGGATATCTATGGAGGTGATGATAATGTGAAAAGAGCCAGAGCCAAAAACTTTAGAGGACAGTTTGATCAAATGATAATGAGAGAGGATGAAAAAATTGCAAAATATGTTAAGAGAATCAAAGCTAGTCTTAGTACAATCAAAGCCTATGGAGGTACAATTGAAGATGTAACCGTGGACAATTAAAGCTAGTGTCAATGCAATCAAAGTCTTTGTCCTGTTTGGCATCCTAGTTTTTTTCTAATCTATCTCTTGCTTACTTGGACATAAAGGTGACCTTTTCATCTTTTGAGGTGGCCCCTTGTCCTTTATTCCCTTCCTCTTCATTCCTCTTGTTTGTAACTCCTTGACACTCCCTCCATTCTTCTTTTTTTGGCCTTCTTATTTTCTTGAACATTCAAGGAGTTGTTGACATGATTCCTCATTTGGTTCTTCTACATCTTTCATTAGCTCATATTTCAATGGAATTATTTTTTCCTTCAACTTATCCATCTATTGGTTTATCCATGTGCGAGTGAATGGTGTTAAACATGAATTGTTATTGTGTCAAAACTTCATCTTTGTTTGACCAATCTATAGCAAGAATTACATTCTTTCTTGTTATGTCATGATCACCTTGGAAATAGCATCTACATTTTCTTAAACCAGCATATCCTAATATCTTAAATGCAATAAATTAGAAGGTATAGTAACTCAACTATATGAGTTGTTTCTATAGTTGATCACTACTTTCATTCATACTAATTGTCAACACACTCTCTTGAAAATTTTAAGCTTATATTTGTTCTCTAATTATTTGCAGTCAAACAATGCTCTTTCTTAGATTTGGCTTGGGCTTGATCATGCAGGGACGATTTTTGTCTATAATGTTATGTCATTGGCACCTTGTAAACCTTTTTTCATTATATATAAATTCTAACCATGATTTTTTTGTAGCTTTCTCATCTAAATGGCATAAATATTGGTATTGGTATTTTATTATGTAACAGCTCAGGCTTTAGCTCAATAGGTCAATAAAGATCATTTAGAGGAGGGTCTCATCTATCCACCATTTCAAAATATTAGAAAAATATTAGTGCCATAGTTGCATAAGTTGTCGCAATGTCCTATGAACTAGGTATTTTCCTGGGGATCATTTTCATTTTTTGCACATATTTTTAAGCTAATCTTTTGCATTCTCTCATCTACAATTTTTTAAAGAAAATAGGACTGTACAAATAGATGTGTGACAGGAGAAAAATATGTATGTAAGCTTGGTCTCAAGTCTATAGTTTGATTTTCCATATTATTCTATTGTAATATGTCCTACCTTCCCTTAGCCAGCTCATGAAGTCTTGCTCTAGTGAGAGAGAGGTATGGTCAGATTTGTTCATTTGAAACATTTTGTTGGTTTTTTTTGTATGTTCTTTATTTGGTTTCTCCTTTAAAAGTTTGCATGCACAAGATCTTTAAAGAAAACACACTTCTCACAAGATTCTTACTCTCTAATTTATTCTATTTAAGATATTAAGATATTAGGATTTGTCATGATCACCTTGGAAATAACACATGATCACCTTGGAATTTGTCGTGTATTACATCTACATTTACCTTGCCATTGCTTATAAGAGTGTTTCAAGATTAGGAACCACTTCAACATCCTTTTCATGTTGTACAGATAATGTCATTGTGCCAGAGGCTTCTGCATACATAGAAGCAAAACTTGCTTCTTCAAGTCCTTTCACTCAACTCTTTACTGAAGTTATTCTTCCAACAGTGAGAATAATTGCTACAAATTCTTCGAAGCTAAGGGACCCTGAACCTATGCTACATTTTCTGGAGACATGGAAGAAGTTACTACCAGATTCAATATTTCATAACATTCTCGATCATATAGGATGCACAAATTAACACCATTAATAGATACTTGAGATCCTTGTAGGGAGACTGTGCCACTGCATGCATGGTTACACCCTTGGCTTCCATTGTTGGGCCAACATATCGAGCCTTCATATCCAACCATTTTCTATAAGTTGGTGAATGCATTTCATGCCTAGCATGTAATTGATGCAGCTGCATATGAAATTTTATCACCTTAAAAAACTATATTTGATCTTTCTAGCTGAGAAAAATTGGTTGTTCATTTTATTGTACCTAATTTGATGACAATTTTATAGGAATTTGTAATCAACCCAACTAATCAACAACTAGACCAATTTAACTAGTTTATGACTTGTTTCTTTCTAAATATATATGCTATGATATGTTTTTGTAAAACTTCTTGCAAACTCTACCCATTTTTCATGTTCTACATTATTTTTGTGCAAGATCTTGAACTAAGTTACTTAGCACGGGTTGAGTGAGTTTTATTGTTTTATTATTTTGATTCTGGAATATGTATGCAGCTAGATCAATTTTTCTATTGTGCTAATATGTAATAAGCACCTTCAAAAAGATCTCTTTGTATATATAAAGACTACAAGTTGTGTAATTTGGTCATGTATTGCATCTGCATTTGCTTTCTCATTGCTTATAAGAGTGTTTCAAGGTTGGGAACCACTTCAACATCCTTTGCATGGTTTAGAGGTAATGTCACCATGGAAAAGGCTTTTATAAGGGAATGAGCCTCGTGATTATGACATTTGTACAAAAGCAGAACTTGCCTCTTCAACTCCTTTCACTCAATTCTTCATTGAAGTTATTCTTCCAATAGTGAGAATAGTTGCTAAAAATTCCTAGGAGAAAAGGGACCCTAAACCTATGCTACTTTTTTTGGAGACATAGGAGAAGTTACTATAGGCTTCAACACTTCATAATAGTCTGGATCATATAGCAATATCCAAATTAATAGCAATAATAGATATTTGGGATCCTTGTAGGGAGACTCCAATACATGCATCATTACACCCTTGGCTTCCATTGTTGGGTCAGTATATGGAGCCTTTATATCCAAAAATTTGTTATAAGTTGGGGAATGCACTTTATGCCTAGCATGCAAGTGATGCATATGCATGTACAATTTTATTGCCTTCCAAATTTGTATTTGATCTTGCTAGCTGGAAACAACTGATTGTTCATTTTATTGTACCTAATATGATGAGAGTTCTACAAGAATTTGTAACCAACCTAACTAACTAGCAACTAGACCAATTTAACTAGGTTATGGCTTGTTTCTTTCTAAAAATATCTGTTATGATATGTTTTTGTAAAATTTCTTGCGAACTCTGTCCATTTTTCATGGTCTACATTATTTTTGTGCAGGATTATGAGGTAAGTCATTTAACACAGGTTGAGTGAGTTTTATTGTTTTATTATTTGGATTCTGGAATATGTATGTAGCTGGGTCAATTTTCTATTGGGAGCTAATATGTAATAAGCACCTTAAAAAAAATCTCTCTAAATATATAAAGAGATACATGTTTAGAAGGAAAATAAAAGAACAGTTACATAGGTACCTCTTCTCGCCCTTGAAGAAAATTGTAGAGCAAGGCCACACAGATGACAAGGGCATGACATAGAAATGAAATCATAGAGCAAGGGCATGATAACAAAGCATAGAGATCATAAGGTCACAACAACAAAATGTACCAATCACAAGGGCACAACAACGTTCATAACTCTCCACCCTCATTCGAAGCTCTCCACCTCTTTTGCGTGCAACTCTCCACAATCAAAAAAAATGGGAGATGATTTAACTCATGTTTTTTTTTTTTTGTTTATGCTCGTACGAGCATTACAATTACGATGTCAAAGTCGATTTTGCAATGACATCAAGGACAATCGCAAAAAACAAACATGAAAATGACCACAAATTGCACTATCATCGCCATTTGACCCCAAATGTTGTAGAGAATATGCAAATCTTGAATAAATTAACTCATGAGCTCTTGCCCATTCAAAATGATATAAACGATCAAATAATATTAGAACAATAAAATCACAAGGAGCGTGAAGGAAAAATATTAATAGAACAGGCAACAGAAATGATGTTAGCACCAACAATATCAGAAGCAGAAGGAAATACAACAAAAAAGAGTAATAAGAAACAACAATGTGAAAGTAAGTCAAAGCCCAACATCACAAAGAAACAAGACACATTACAAAAAAACTAGGATTCTAAACCAATCGACAACAACAATCAACCATTAGTAGTACACAAGTCAGAAACAAAGAAATAAATAGACTCAGCAAAATAAAAAATTGGAGAAAGACAAGCACAGGTAACAAACATACCATTAGCATCATCAGAACACTAGAGTAATATCACAATAGGGAAAAAACCAAATAAGAAGAGTTATAAATTCTGGCAGACACCAGTTAATGGAAAGGGTCTATTTGAAAAAAGAGGGGAAGAGAAACACCAGACATAGGAGGAAATGGATATCCCAAAGGAGACCCGAATACCTATGGAAATAGAAACAATATTCAAGGAGTCAAATTTAAAGGTAAGACAAGTCTGCAACCAATAGGAAGATCAAGAAGATCAATTAGAAAGCAACTAGATATGGGAAGAGTTCGGAGTATTGGAGGACACAAATCAAAATGAAGATGAAGAAGAGATCAAAATCTATGATGAAGAATCTAAGGATCTAGAGATTGGAGAAACAACATTAGAAGAACACATGGTCAGAGAATTATTAGAAGAAGATGAGCATAAGGAAGAAGATGTTATCTTAACCAACACAAACAAAGAGCAGATATCCTTGGATAATCTAGGAATATCCATTAATCAAGAGGGTTTCAAAACCCTAAAATGTGGCAAACAGAAAGCGAAAAGAGGAAGGAAATCACTTAAAGAATTAAGAGAGGCAGTAGGATAAGCGAAGGAATAAACAAAGATCAGTGAAATCTTAAATTTAGGGAAGGGGAACATCCTTCTTGTGGATCAATGAGAATCACAAACTAGAATGTTAGGGGGGTAAATGCCCCTAGCAAGAAATGCTTGTTAAAGCATAACCTCACATTATTTGAATCAAAAGTTATATTAATTCAAGAAACCAAATTAAATACAGAAGACGGGAACAAGTTAGACTTGAAACTAGGCTAATGGAAAATAACATTTATGGAAGCAAATGGGGCTTCAAAAGAATTGGGAATTTTCTAGAATCCTCAGAAGATAGATACAACTATAATAACAAAAAAAAAACAATTGGATGCGTTGCAGAGTGTCTGGTCTCAGGTACAACCTCCAAATTATTCTTCTAAACATCTATGGACCCACTCAAACAATAGACAAGGTAGTAGTATATAATGAAATCAGTTCTTTTTTGGAAAAGTATCCAAATGAAAACATTTTCATTGGAGGAGATTTCAATGCAATACTAAAAAGAGAAGAAAATATGGAGGATCACAGACAATATCACCAGCTATAGTGGATTTCAAAGATTGGGGAACAAAAAATACACTAATAGATATTCCAACCAATAATGGAATATTTATATGGAACAACAGGAGGAAGGATTTCAGCTACGTAGCAGAAACACTAGATAGATTCTTCTTCAGAGGAGATCTAAGTAACATAGATCTAGAAATTAAGGTAGATATCTTGCCTCTTGTTGGTTCAGATCACTATCCAGTCGAATTAGGCTTAGTTGAACCAATTAGACCAACCATAAATCCATTTAAATGTGAAAAAATATGGTTCTTAGATAAGAAATTCATGGGAAACATTAAGGATTGGTGGCAAGAAGGACAGGCCCAAGGATAAAAAAATGTTTTGTTTTGTTTCCAAACTAAAAATGCTTAAAGAAAAATTCTAAAATGGAACAAATCTCAATTCAATAAAATATTAAAAGAAAAACTAAAAATTGAAGAAGACCTAAATAAACTAAACCTAGAAGTTATTAAAAAAGGCATGGATAATGGGAAATATATTAAAGAAAGAGAATTGCTTACAAAATAAGAAGATATCTTAGCCAAGGAGGAAATATTCTAGAAACAAAAATCAAGGGAGAAATGGCTAGCAGAAGGAGATCGAAACACAAAAAAAAATCATAGTAGTACCTTACATAATAGAGCATTAAACAAAATAAGAAAAAACAAAAATAATAAAGGTAATATGGAAGAAAACCCACCCAAAATTTATGAGGTATTTGTAGATTATTTTAAGCAAATACTTAATAACTTCGAATCCTCAAACCAATTAGCCCAAGATAAGATGTTAAAAGAAATTCTTAGAGTTATCATAGAAGAGAATAACAATGTTGGAAGCATGAATGATGATGATATTCCTATGGGGAAGTATTGTAGAGACATGATTAGATCATTATCATGATGATATGTTACATTCATGATTGTGTTTATCATTGATGTCAACATAGCAGTTTTCTATGGTATCTCACAAAAGAACAACAGAAAGATCAAGTTGGTACGAATAGATAGTTGAGCATTTTCACTAAGCGAGGTTAAAGAGACATACTACTAAGTGTCTAGTATATGCAGCTAACCTTAGAAGCATAATATATTAATTCTAGAAGAAGGTATGCAAGTTTTGGTGAAGATTGTTCTGAGATAGAGTTTATAGAGGCATGTTTTGGTAAACTTGTTATATCTCTTAGCAAATTTTTTATTCTGAGAAGCTGATGTTAAGGATGTGAAGAAGACATGTTGGCGATGACATGGCCAAGCTTTCTCATCGTAATGTTATGTGTACGAAAACTTATTTAAGTTACAAGGCAAAATATTGATGTTATCGCTAAGTATAATGTGTTCTTAATGTGGTCCTATAATACTTAGCTAAGAAGGTGTAACATCTGACTCAGGGAATTATTTTATGGATTTAGTATAAAGGAATGACATTTTTCTTTATCATGTGTGATTATTATGTAAGATATACGAATGATTGTAAGCAACACAAAGAGAAGAATGTGAAGATAAACAGAGCAGAGTGAGGGTGAAGGAAACTTCATTGTCGAAGTTTTATTGTGTGATCCAAAGTTGGATACTTGGATCTGAGGCTTGTCACTTGGTCTTCAAGGTTTGATAGTGATTGGTCCGGTTGACAGGACAAAGGAAAGAAGTTAAAGTACAATTCATACAATTATTTTGCAAGGAATAGTTGAGAGATCAGTTGGACAATGACTTCGGTGATCTTGCCCCACAAGCTACTTGGATAGTGGGTCCTTTTGTCTTCTACAACTCCTAACAGGGTTGGCACAACTCCTAACAGGTTTGAAATCTTCTAACAAGGATTCAAAGTCTCCTAACAGGGTTGGAATCTTGTAACAAGGATTCAAAGTCTCCCAACAAGGACTCATATGTACTAAATGTTGTAATAGACTCCTAATAGGGTCCATCCTCTAACAAGGAATATTTATATTAGTACATGATCTTGTGGGCATCATTCTCGCTAGGGTTTTCCCTAGTTAACATATCTGGTGTAATTGTGTATGTGCATCTTTGTATGGTTGTTGTTTACTTTGGTTGAATGGTTAAGTTTATTTAAAGTGGATAAATGTTTTAACCATTGGATAATTGATTCACCACCACCCTCCACCCTAGTTATCTTTTTTTACTATTGTCTCTAACAAACAAGTCTCTCAATAAACCCTTCACATTAGCAGAAATAAAAACAACACTTTTTAACATCAACCCTGAGAAATCGCTAAGATTAGATGGATTCCAAGATTTTTTCTTCCAGAAATGCTAGGAAATTTTAGGGGAAGGCTTATGGAAGGCAATAGAATAATCTAGAAATGGAGGGTCACTACTCACTAAAATAAATTATACCTTCTCAACTTTAATTCCAAAAAAATGTGTCATTGAGGAACCTGGAGACTTTAGACCAATAACACTATGTAATACAATTTATAAAATACTATCAAAAGCTTTAGCAAACCATCTTAAAAAATTTATCCCAAAATTAATTTTAGAAGAACAAACTTGAGGTTTGTACTAGTTAGATCCATTTTAGATGGCATATCGATCATCCAAGAAACTATTCACTCAGCATCAAGGAATAAGGAAGCAAGTATGCTTATGAAACTAGATATACATAAAGCATGTGATATGGTGGATTGGAGATTCTTATAAAAATCTCTAGAAGCCTTTGGATTCTCGCATCGATGGATTAACATCATCTTTCAATGCATATCAACACCTAAAATCTCAATTCTTATCAATGGTACCCCAGAAGGTTTCTTTATTATATCTAGAGGCATACGTCAAGGGGACCCAATTTCACCCTTTCTCTTCATAAGCATGGAAGAAGCCTTTGGGAGATCAATCAAGTTGGCATAAACTAACAAAATTATTAAAGGAATAATGGTGTTAGATAATATTCCCAATATCACCCACCAACAATTTGTAGACAACACAATCTTACAAGGGATTAGCTCAAAAGAAGCAAAAAACTTTAAAAAGATCATATATGACTACACAAAAGCATCAAGACAAAAAGTTAAAGCTGAAAAAATAAGAAATATTTTTCCTTAATACACCTACTAAAAATGGAAGATTTTATTTGCAACAAGTTAGGCTATAAGAAAGAATTGATCCATGTAAGTATCTAGGAATCTACCTAGAAAATGGAGAAAAGAAAAATAAAGGTTGGGAAAATATTTTAGAAAGAATAGATAACTAGATGGAGCCCTAGAAGGGGAAATGGTTGACCAAACCCAACAGAGCAACAAAAGTTAAACCAGTTCTCTCAGCTATACCCACATACCAAATGTCATGCCTCCCATTTCCAAAAATTATCAACAAAAAGGTAGAAACAAAACTCATAAATTTCTTCTGGAAAGGAATAGAAGACAAGAAGAATCAACTTTAATCAGATGGGGACAAATTTGTAGGCCAAAAGAAGTAGGCAAATTAGGAATAAAAAATCTCAATTGGCAAAATGAAGCTTTGTGAGATAAACAAGTATGGAGAATGTATCAAGAAAGAGATATCAAATGGGATAAAATTCTATATATTAAATACTTGAACATAACTGATGCTACATCTCTCCTAAGAACCAAGAACCCACTAAAAGATTCAAAGGCTTGGAATTTCGTGCTAAAATATTGATCGTTGATCTCTAATTATGATGCTTGGGACTTAGGAAAAGGAGACGAAGCATTATTTGGGGAAGATTCATAGAATGGATCCCCCCCCCCCCGCAAGATAGAATGAAATTACTAGCAAACACCAAAAACTTACTAACCTAATTATGGGGGATAACAATAACAGATTACATCCAAAGTATGAAAATCAACAAAGAAGAAATCTAGAAGTGGAAATCCTAAGACAACTTAGGACTGCCATCGAAAGAAAAGAAGGTACTAGAGGAAATTCTAGGTAATCGTCTGGTCAATCACAAAGATAGGAAAGACAAACTGATCTGGGCAGCTTCAAAAGATGGATTATACAATGTAAAGCAAGGATACAATCTAATAGTCAATTCTCAAAGATGGGAAAAGATAAATATGCCTTTAAATTTATGTTGGGACCTAGCAGGACTACCAAAGGCAGGTATCTTCTCATGGGTAACAATTCAAAATGGTATCCTTATAGTCAATAGATTTAGGAAAATGGGGTTTGAAGGCCCTTCAAGATGTAATTTTATGCAAAAAAAACTCTGAAATAGTAGAGCACTTATTTTACCAATGCAACTATGCTAAGGAATGTTGAGTATGGCTTTGAAAAAAAATGAATTAGAGTCCCCCCCCTTCCTAAGGGACTAAATGATCACCTATCTGGATGGCCCAATGGTAGTAAAAACAAAACTTATGACAAACTATGGAACATTTCTCCAAACATTCTTATGTGGGAAATCTAGAAAGAAAGGAATAGATGAATATTTAAAGACACAGACATTAGTGCATCCTCTCTCATTAATAAAATGGTAGCTAGCATCACAGATGTAATCAATAACAAGTCACAAAAAATAATCAAAGAAGAAGGCACCTTCACAGAATGGGATGCAAAAATGAAGAAGAATTGGCAACACTTAATTAACTTATCATTAGTCTACTAGTAAAAAAAAAACCCAAAAGGCTAGAAATGAATGTAGATGGGAACCACCACCAAAGGATGGATGAAATTAAATTTTGATGGAGCTTCGAGAGGAAATCCAAGAAAGGCAAGTATTGATTGTATAATCTGATCTGACTTTGGAGATTGGATCATCAAAAGAGCCAAGCCCTCTAAACAGTTTGTATCCTTAGTTTATTTAAATCTATCTCATCCTGGCATGGATTCAGGCTGACTTAGTTTTCCCTTTCTTTGCTAGCGTTGATCGACCCCTTAAGATCTACCACTAGAAAATTTAATTTTAAAACAAGTAATATAACCCTGACATTTCAAAAATATATGCAAAGAATATTAATATTTAGCATCATCCTATTAACAAATGGCAATATAAAGCTTTGGGTTAAAGAGATTACTTTCTAATAAATTTAAAGGTATATATATATATATATAGATATATATAAAACTATGAATGTCAACAAACGGAGCAAAAGGATTATACATGATAAGCTTATTAATGTTAACAAGCAAATAAAACTAATTTGCAAAACATGTAAACTAGTAAGATAACATACTTTGGATTTCTAACATTGCTAACGTGCTTAAATGAGTTTGGAGCTATTGACAGCAAATAGGAAGAAGATAGCTAATATTATTTTGCTTGATATGAAGACATTGAGGTCTTGTGGTCCCATCCATCATCACTACTCAAGAATTGTGATCTATCCTTTGTTGCTCCACTATTGTTGAAAACTAGCAGGCAGATTCTCACAAAGTTAATACTTGATCAAATTTTATTAAAGATTAAAGGCTTTCATGTAACTGGGGTATGCCCATTTTGAACTTGTAAAAGTGTATAGGATGAAAGTCCTGGGCAAGATTGGAGTTTTTCTTCTTCGTTCTTTCCTACCAGTGCCCATTTGAATGGAGTTAACATTATGCATCTTTTCCTCTTTTATATATATATATATATATATATATATATATATATATATCAAATGGCTTTAGCCTTTTATCGATCAGAAAATAATAATAATAATAATAATAATAGAGGATAATATGGCCATGATACCTACAATATGGCCACAGTGGGTGAGGCTAAAAAATAGGGATAAAAGAAATCATTCAAAAAAGCTAAAAAATTTAATATATACAAATTGTAGAGTTAAAAAATTAGCATGTATGTTTTTAAGAAATGTAATATTTATATAAAAACATCAAATAAAATGAATTTTAATTGTTACAATAGAGCTCATTTAATAATTGGTTAACATAGGTTTGTGGTGAAAGACTAAAAATGCGTGGAGAAAAAAAAAACTTAATAAACAAGTCTTGCATTATGCTCACACCAAATATGCGCTACCTCTACCTCTAAGCAATCAATTCAATGCCCTATGTTGGAGATATACTCCAAGCTCTTGTGATGACTAACTATCATGAGTGGAGAAATTTAGAGGAGGATGAGTGGTCTATAGTCTATAGCTGGAAATCGATTTGCGCTGAGAGGAAAAACTATGGAAAAGCATCCTCTAATACTAAAATCGAGGCAAATGTAGGAAGGAGAAGATTTGGCAAAATACAATCAAATACAAACCGCTATAAATCTAGCTCTCATGGCTATGGCCATGGGAATTTAATAAGAGATCCTAGACCCAAATCAAGGGAACTTGGAAAGAAAATACAGGGATGAGTTTGACCGAAAACCCCAAGGGCAAAGCAAATTGCTCTCAAGATCAACATATATCATTTCAAAGTATGAAGATGAAAAATGCTTCATTTTCTAATATGAACATAATAATTTCCAACAATACTTTCTCAAATGGATTATGGAATCATTGTAAAAACTAGCAATCACATCTTGTGTGCAATGAGTATGCTGAAGATATTTGAAAGGTTTATTAAAAAAGTATAATTTTTTTATACGCTTGTGTATTTAATAAGACAATTTTAAGATCAATTCTAACATATCAAATGACCAAGATATGTATATCATTTTAAATTTAGAAAAATATATATCACTACAATGAGTGTTAGGTATCCATTCACAATTTAATTTGTGATGGTAATATCACGTTTGACTTGTGAAAACTATATCCTACCTTTTAAGTAATTTATAATCAATTAGTATGATATTTATTGTTTGAATTTTTTTTTAAATAGCTTAGAAATTAAAATAATTATATAAACTCCAAAATGTTGCAACTTAGTAAAACATTAGTTCAATTGAATTTTAAATTAAAATTGACTAAAGAAATTAAGTATATGTCAAAAAATTTAATGCTAAATACTATATATATATATATATATATATATATATATATATATATATATATATATATATATTAAAGAAACTAAATTTAATATACGTAATTTATTGATTTAATAAATTGAATATGTGTTAATAAAGGCAAGAGCCTACAACACAACGGTAAATTGTGAGCCTCGTATTGGAGAGGTCTTGGGTTCGACTCTACACAAGCTTAATAAATAATAATAAATCACATAATAATAATAAAAATTGGCTTCACCCTCTTATCGACATGCGTCAATGAGTTCCACTAAAAACTACACACTTGAACTCTAATAGCAATATCACAATTTAACTTACCCTAAAAAATACCTCCTACTTATACATTATTATTTGTTTAAATTAAATTTTACTTAGATAATTGCACTTTTATATTATTACATTTTTTTTTAACATACATAGATACACATTAGAAAGAATGTAAACATTTGAAAATTCTTTAAAAAAAATTAAAAGAAAATAACTCTTAATAAATAAATCAAAGAAAATAACTCCTAATAAATAAATAAAAGGAAATAACTCCTAATAAATAAATAAACAATAATAAATTTCTAAAATCATAATAAAATTACCTCATATAAATGTCCCTTATTTCTAATAATAGAATTGAATCCCATTGTTGATGCCACACTCCCCTCCTAAGGCATGTAAGATGAGGCACCCCTAACGACACCCTCGATATGAATGACCAACAATGAGTGGACAATTGGTCATGTCTTTAAAACCCACTAACTTCCTAAAGATATGAGAAAACAAATACCTTCTTGGAAATCGTAAATTCTTAAATATAAAAGAAAACAAATAGGGTGTTCAAAAGCTTTCCTCAATATTAAAATAATAATAATTTAAAAGCATTCATGCACTGTGAAATACGATACCATAGAATAATTAAATTCTTTTTTTTTTTCACATTTCACGCCCCTCAAACTAACGACTAACTACTTATATCCTTCCATTTCTAAGTTTGTTTGTCACGAAAGTCTCTCGCAAACTTATACAACGTGGAAAAATCACTAGACGAGAAATATGAAATTGCCATTTTGTAGACAAATAAAGGGTTCATGGCCAAATGGCAAGAAAAAATAACAATCAGAAAGATCTTAAAATTTTGTTTGCCCCGTAATAAAGAGGTGACTATGAGGCCCACCTCATGCCAGTTTATGCCCGCAAAAGGCAAAAAGTTGTGAATGATGACTAAGAAATCTGATGACAAGTGGTGTTTCAATTGGCTTGTGTGCTCCTTGTATAATATGAACCATTGATACAATAAGTTAGTTGTTCACTTTAGTATAGGTATGCCTTCGGCATAATAAAGGAGTTTTTGCATTATTCGATAGATTTCAACTTCCTTGGTTGGCTAGAAAATAAATTTGTGGATTGGGTAAGTATAACAACCCTAGAAGAGAAATTTATTTTTGTAGAATGCAATAATAAAGAGTTAAAGAGTAAACTACTATCTCGTAAACACTACTACTATAGAGGGTTTCTCGTTCATTTTTTTTATTGGATTCCAAATTTTAATCATGATAAATATAAAGTTTATATTATGCTAAAATGTTCTAAAATTTCTTGTCGAACACTTGCATATAAAATTTATTTTTGAAATTGGTGATACTTTGGGCAAGTATGAGGGTTTAGTGGAATTTTTTTAGTTTTTAACACTTTTAGAATTCTGGTTATGGTTCCATTGTAAAAAAAAGTAGAAACTTATAAAAATTACGACTAATAACTTTGTCTATATTTTGAAACCCGAATTTGGCAATGTTATGAATATAAATATTAATTTTTAAAGATCCAAAATTTGATAAGGACTATTATAACCACTTGACTCAAATTAACAATTATCCTAAAATATCTACCAATAAAAATGATTGGGGCATAAACTTTTTGAAAGAAAGTGATTTCATTTTGAAATTTTTTATTAAGGAAAACAAAGGATGTAAACCAAAAAATAAAAAGAGTCCTCCCTAGTTAATGCGGAGGACAACTAGATTGAATCTCCCAAAACCCCTTGTTGTTTACGATTGAAGGGTAAAAAGTGATCTAGACCAAAAAAAAAATCTCCAAACTAACATAAAAGCTTCTTTCTCACCCAAATGTATGGATACTCCAGTAATTCCCTCTAATAGCAATGCTTCTTTAAACCATTGTCCCAAAATGTACTCTATGTTCACCCTTCAAATTTGGCATCTATGCCACGTGAAAATTACCCAATAGTGGATAATATTATTTTGTCCAACCTACTTAAACAAGAGAAACTTATAGCATTGAATTAAAAATGAGGGATCTAAGTGACCTCTTAGGAAATATAATGTCAATGCATATTGAAATCAGTTAGGAATTACTTATTTGGCACTCTAAAGAGAAGCTAAATGAAATGCAAATGTCAAAAGAGGTGAGTAACAAGGATATTAACATAGGAGAAAATAATAAGGAAAAAATAATGGTTACAGATTAGGACAATGAGATCTCCCCTAAGTTAGAAGTAGTCTATAACATGCTAGGTATGAATAATAAACCAACTAACTTTGATATTAATGATGAAATTACTCCAAATCAAAATAATTTTGAATTAATTAATAAATTAGAACAATATTTAGATAATCAAGAAGCTAATGAGCTTGAAAATACTAAAAGCAATAGCTCAAATTGCCTTATAGTAGAGAATAATATCAATAACCTTGGCATTGCCCAAAATTGAATAGGTTTAGAATCTCCCAATTATGGGAAAACCCTTGAAAAAGGGTCAGAAAATCTGCCCTTGAACTAAGAATGAGAGATAGTAACATTGATATAACCAAACTAAAATTTCATCCATCTTCAATGAAAGGAAGGGGAAGAACCTTGCCACTTCTCCATGCGGCTCATCACGTGGAATGTTAGGGGCTTAAATTCCTCTTACAAACAACGTCGATTAAAATGTTCTATTAATATTTTTAAATATGATATAATATTAATACAAGAAACACAACTAGATAAAAAATAACTTATCAATTTTATTTATAAAAAACTAGGAATGTGGATGTTACAAGGGATTTCAACAGATACTACTTTGGGAGACCTTTCTTTAATATGGGATTCTAGATGGGTAAAGTTTGAAATATCTTTTAAAAATCATTATTTATGGGGGGTGGATAAAAAGTGTAAACAACAAACTTTCTTTTGTCAAAAAAAAACTTTGTTATCCAATAAACACTAGTGGTAAAAGTTCTGTATGGACTGAAATTAGCAATTAAATTAATAATAACAATAACATCAATTACTTTATAGGAGGATGTTTTAATGTAATTAAAAATCTAGGTGAAAAAGTTGGAGGATTAATAACAATAACCCAATTTATGAATGATTTTAATCAATGGGTTATAGATAATAACCTAGTAAGCATTAAATTTACCAATAATATTACATGGAACAATAAGAGATCAAGTTCAAATTATATTGTAGAAAAACTTGATAGATTTCTTTTTTCAAGCAATCTCTCTTTCTTGAACTATGAAATGACAACATCCATCCTTACCAATTCGTGTTTAGACCATTTTTCGGTTTAATAGGACATTACAAAGGAATCTAGACCTTTAAGAAGCTATTTTAAACTCAAAAACATGTGGTATCTAGATGAGACATTTATGGACCTTCTAGAAGAATGGTGGCTAGAAAAAATAGTCAAAGGATCAAAAATGTATATTTTTATTTCTAAGATTAAACACTTAAAAGTAAAAATCCTTGATTCAAACAAAACACATTTTAGAAATATTTTTTAAGAAAAAGAATGTGTTGAGAATGAAAATCAAGGAATTAAATGAAATAATCTTAAAAGAGGGACTTAACAAAGACAACCATTTCAAAGAAAAAGAGCTATCCAAACAAGTGTCCCTTCTACTCAAAGAAGAAGCATTCTGGAAATAAAAATCTAGAGAAGAATGGCTTTTGGAAGGCAAAAAGAATACTAAATTCTTCCATAATAGCACAAAGCTAAGAAGGAATATAAATAGGATGACACAAATAAATACTTCCTAAGGAATTCTACTTAATGATCCCAAAGATATAGCTAACGAAGTTGTCAGTTTTTTTCAAAACACATTAAATAATTAGGAATTCTTCAATCTAAAATCATAAAATTAGTTATTAATTAACATTCCTAAATTAATCTCTAGAGAAGATAATATAATGTTAAATAGTTCATTTTCAATAAACCAAATCAAATTAGTACTCTTCCAAATGAAACTTGACAAAGCATCAGGGCCTAACAACTTTCCTCCTAATTTTTCTTTAAAATGTTAGCACTTATATGTGAAGTGATCTATGAGAGGAAATAGAAAATGCTAGAAGGTTAGAAAATATACTTAAAGAAATAAATAACACTTTCTTACCACTCAAACCCAAAAAAATAAATTTGAAACTAAAACATTCAACAACTTTAGACTCATAGCACTATGTAATACTATACAAAATTATGTCTAAATCAATGGTGAATAGATTTATTTTTAGAATATACCACAAATAACATCATAAAAAAATAGGTTTTGTTCCTGAGAGATTAATTTTTGATGGAATTATTATCATTCAAGAACTTATTAACTCTATGCTTAAAAATAAAGAACCTACTATGTTGATCAACTTGACATATAAAAAGCATATGACAAATTGGACTGACGCTTTCTTTGAAAATGTCTTGAAGATTTTGGTTTTCCAAAAAGATGGATTACTCTTATATTCAATTGTATTTCTACACCCAAATTTTTTTTCTTAATAAATATTTCACCAAAAGACTTCTTCAATATTTCTAGGGGTTTAAGACAAGGAGATCCCATCTCTCTATTTATCTTCATCGTCATGACAAAAACTTAGGTAGAATGATAAAATATTTTCAAGACATAAACAAGATATCAGGTGTAAAAGTCATAGATGGTGTACAAAATATTACCCATAAAAAATTTGTAGATGACATGATTTTGCTTGCCAAAGCTTCTAAAGGAGAAGCTTGCAACCTCAAGAACATATTAAATCTGTATATGAAAGCTTTTCGAACACAAGTGAACATTGAAAAATCCAAAATGTTTTTCATTAAAACAAAACCAAATATTGAATTAAAAATTCATAATATTGTGGACTTTAGAAAAGGTTTTTTTCCATGAAAATACCTTGGTATTCCCATCGATAAAGATAATAGATCAACTAAATGTTGGGAGCCTTTGGACAAAAAAAAAAATTGATAAAAAGATGGAAAGCTAGAAAGGTAGGTGCCTAACTAAAGCTGGTCAACTCACCACGATAAAAGTTGTCCTTTCTACCCTATCATCTTATGAAATGTCATGTCTTCCCCTCACATCCAAAGCCAAATCTATAATTTAAAAGAAAATGAGGAACTTTTTTTGGCAATGGATTTCAAACAATAAGATAACGGTTTTAACAAGTTGGTACAAAATTTGCCAACCAATGATCAAAGGAGGTTTAGGGATCAAAAAACTATAATGGAAAAACAAATGTATGGGGGCCAAGATTATTTGGATAATGTGTCATAATATTAATAGTAAATGAGCTAAAATACTTTACCATAAATTGTTAGCATGAATGCTTGATGATGCTAGAGGTATTTCCAAACCCAGAAGAAGAAAACCCAAACCTTTATATTATTATTTTGGGAAACTATAGTACAAAGAGGACCCTTATCCTACCCCCCTGATGGTGCATAGTAACAAGAACTAGGTAACCTTTCGACATAAAAGAAATTTTGAGTCATTAACTAAGAAAATTGCCTTCTTGTAGGTACTCTTTTAGATAATGGAGGATGACACATTGCGAGCACCACTTTGTGCAATGGTACTATCTACCTCTTCTAATAGTCTCATGAGTCCTTAGAGGTTAGGGGGAAGCTAGTTGTTGCTAGAATTCCCCTCAATGTTGGGTTTAGCAATTAGTCGATGAGCACTCTGCATGCATGCATCCCCTACTTCTTAAAGAGGTTGCTCCCCATTCCTTCTAGTGTTGTCCGCTGTAAACAAGTTGAGGTGTCCCTTGACTCCCAACTTGCCTACTATCTATAAGGCTTGATGTATTATTGAAAGTGGGCTAATATGATGGGATTGTTTTCAGAGTCATGATCAACCACCCAGAGGAGATTATTAGTATGTCAAAGAGTTGATTAAGTGCTTATGTGTTGTATTCATGACTCTATTTATCATTGATGTCAACGTATTAGTTTTCTAGACAATTTAGTCAGAGTTACAAAGGAAGATTCATTCAATGAGGTTTGTGGTTAGAGATTTATCTTCTATACACTACGAGGATAATTTAGAAATGGTTATGATGTTGTGTGTATGTTTACAGAAAGAAATATGCAGATTTGGGCGAGTTACAAAAGTTTCTATGGAGATTGCCCTTACAACAAGTTTCTAGTAAACAAGTACTAGTAATTGTGTTGTATCTTTTTGGTGAGGTTAAAGATCATTTAGTGGAATTGAATTATTGTAGAAGACATGTTCAAGATATTGTAGTTAACATGGCAGAATCAAATGTTCATTCCATGAGTATTTGTGAAGATTATTTAGCGTGTTGTTTCCAGACAACCAAGTATTGTTAATATCATTATGCGAAGTGTTATTTGTAATATAATGTGTAATGTATATCATAGTGTGGTCATATCTATTCATTATGAATAAAGAAATCCTTAGGTCTAACTCAATACTTGTTTTAGGACTTGGTATAAAGGTAGGATACTTTTTTATCAGATTCATCAGTACAGAAGGAAATATACCCAGGCTCCACCAAAAATACACATGAAAAGAATTAGATTAAGGATTGCAATCAACAAAAGGATGGGAAACTATCTATCATGAACTAGGGTAGATCAAATAGTTCCCAAAAAGCAATCATTGACTACTCTCACATGCTACATTACCAAAGCACAAAATACTCCATAAATTCTCACAACACCGTAAAAATAATGATGAAAAATAGAAGTAAAGAGAATCAATAATTAAAATTTATAGGAAGTCTTTGCTCTGTTTATGACAAAGAAAATAGCAAGCAGCCTATAAATAAATTCAAGGCATTAATGATCTTAGGTAAAAACCCTAATGGTACACTCCAAGAAAACTTTGTGTTACTGGGTCATATGAATAAAGTTCATCATTTGCAAACAAGAACATTCCTTATCTAGATTCTATGAAACAATCTATCCCAGCTATAATAGTGTGTAATTACAATTTTATCATTTCTAGCAACAATGTTTCATATTTATTATGGAGTCGATGCAAGAAATTCAGACTTTTCGCGTTCTAGGGAGCCAACCACACTTTAGAATTTGACATCTCACTATGGTTTAAAATGATGTTTGGTAACCAGATAAGTTTTTAAAAAATCTCAAATAATTTTATCTATGTTGAATGTAGAACACAAAATCTTAGAGATTCATTATTATCTAGACCCATGTTATAGTGTAAAGGACTTTCCATCTCATTTTTTTCTTGGAAACCCAACTTTGAAACATAAAAGGTGTATATTTGTTCTTTGTATGGATGGACCATCAATATCCCTAACCTTCTAGTCAAACTTCTACACTTTCAAATTTTATCCTAAATAGGTGATGCTCTGGGATGTTTTATAGGATTTACTATGGATTATATACAATCAAATGATGCATCAATTCTAGTAGAAATCTCAAAGGGAAGAACACTAAAACCCTTCAAACTAATCACAGGCTATTCAATTTATAACCTTATCCAATTTTCCACAATGATCCCTTCAAATCCAAGATTGTCTTTGCTAATCTTGCGATTACAAAAGCTTTCTCTAGCAATTCTAATCCAATTGTTCGAAATCAAAATTTTAGCCATAATAGACCTTCTATTAAATTTTTAGCTAATGGGGGATTTTATATTTCAAACAATAATGGCACCATAGGTATTAAAAAATATGAAATGCCTATTCATGAAAAATATAATCCTTCCTCTAGAGAGGAATCTTCAAAGCTCATTATTGTACTCAACAATCTCTCAAACTAGCGTTTGGACCTAGAACTAGAGGAAGGGGGAAAAAATTTCAAACTCTTCCCCCCACCCTATGCCCTACTATGATTCAATCAACCCTCACATATATTTAGTCAATTAATCACCTCATGTTCCTTCACATTTGCATCAATCTAATACGGATATAAAAAAGACTAAGCATCATTAGGCAAAGAAAAAAATATAAAATGAAATAAAGAACATTGATATTAAGGAAGGAGAGAAAAGAGAAGAAGAAGGAAATTAGGCCCCTAAGATTCTTAATGAATAATTGTCATCTATGGAGGAAGGAGAAAATTGTGGAATAAAGGAGGCATCATATGGAAAATCTCCACCATCAACTCAGAATATAAAATCAATGTATGTCATGATAAATAAAGAAACCATAAAAATAATAAAATTACAAATAAGTGTTAAAGAGACTAGAGATTATCATCTAGACTCGTTCCTTAGATCAGATCCTAATATAATTATGTCTAATTCATTATAGGAGCATGCTAGTTCCTCAAATATTATTCAAGCTGATATCAAGACCACTATCAATAATAACTCTAAAATATTATATAATTTTGTTAAGGTAACCCAAATTGACATGGATTTCATAATTAAATCTGATTTCAATCTCAATTCAACTACAAAATCCAATTTGGATAATGTAAGTACAGATGAAGACGATTTCTTTAATGATTTTAATTCTAAATTAGAAGATGAAAATAGTGAACAAGTGACTAATGAGAAAAGATGGTTAATAGCAAGAATCTTAGAAATAGATGAGGTAGAATAAGAAGAAGAGTAGTACTATCTTAGAAATATGAAAATAAGGCAATTAATAAATTTATATGATATCAAAATTTTTGATAATAAAACCTTAATACTATAATATTATTATATTATATTTTAATCATAGTCTAAACTATAATCACATAGAAGTTTTTCACATCACTTTTCAATGGTAGCCACAGGAACAATCTAAGGTTCAAAATTCAACTATATAATAATAAATGAATTGAATAATAAACTTCCTATCCTCTTTGTGAAATTTTGATCCTTTCACGAAAAATTAAATATTACCTTATTCAAATTTGATAACAAATATGATTTCCAATAAACTTATAAATCTACTTAAATATGATATAATATGTTTGAACTCACATTTAATGAAGACTATAATTAAGAAAAACATTGAGGCAACTTACCAAACCTTTTTTTTGGTTGGTAATTATATATTTTTTAAAATTATTTATTAAAAACTTTCATAGATACATATATCGGCTAAAATCAATAGCCTTCCCACAACTTTTTACAACTTATTCACCTTCATAGATACACATCTATCCTTCATACATATTAACTATTTCCCATTTGATCAGGCTTATACATACTTCACATTACAAAATTGAAATTTATAGGATTTTATGTGAAATCCTTAATATCGCATTCTGCCCTTCTTTGGCTGTGTCCAAAAATTGCGAATAGTCTTCACTTTCGTCACTCTCTTGACCACTTTTTTGTTGGTTGATCCATCCTTTGATTATCCTTTCCTACTTTAGATTCTTAGTGTTTTCCAACATGAACCAATCCCCATAGCATTTTTCATTATTCTTTTGCAGGCTCTCAACCTTCTGCTATATTCTTTGATTTCCTTCGTCATTCTTTAACAGAGGCTTGTCACTCCCAAAAGACCACTTTTCAAATCCCCCAAAAAATTTAGACCCCATTCCTCTATTTTTCATCAATGAAAAAATAAACAAAAAGCAAAAAGAAAAAATGTGGTCACCCATCAAAATCAAACCTTACTCCTTTATCGGGAACACAACCCTCACCACCATTCTTTTCTTCCTGCTTCCTATAGTTCTCTGGCGTGATCAATGGGAGACTAGGAACCCCTCTACCTTTCTTCCATCCCTTTCTTTAAAAATTTGAATCTTTTCCATCAAATTGAGCCACTCCACTCTTATTTTTTCCTTATAAGCTTCCTTATCCACCGCAATTGGCCACCAAATGAAGCCAAATTTTCCTTGTGCTTCTCCCTCAACTTCATTTGCATAGCACTTGTGTAATTGAAACCCTTCCCCCATCCATACCCATTCCAAAAAGGAGTCAATTCCTATCATAAAATCTTTTGGGAATAACAACTTCATCACCCATTCTGCTTCTTCTTCTGAGAACGCCAATTCTAGTCCCCATGCCATCACCATTACTACATTATCCACATAAATTTTCTAGTGGTGGGTTGAATTTTGAAAAAATTCTCCAACCGTTCCCTTAATTTCCTCCAAAACACCCTATGATGGGCATTGACGTAACAACCACAATCTCTGATTATGAACCAGGTCGAAAAGTGCCTTCTATTGTATGGTTATTTTAAAGGTGAAGGAAGCTTCCATATCTTCCCTCTAAAATTTCCTTATCTATCACTTTCACCAAATCTGCACCCTACTGTTCAAGTTTGTTAAAAGTTACCTTTTTAATTACTTATTTTATAGCATTTTGATTATCTTATTTTTTGCACTCTATTCCATTCATCAAATAAGTTAATCATTATGTCCTTTACTTTTTAGCCCGTCTTTTCATTATGTAGGCATTTATTTTAGATCGCCCAAATCTTCCACCTTTACTCTATTATGATAATCATTTTGATCATCATCCTCCACTTAATAATTTAACATCACATTTTAAATTTGGATTATTTATTTTGCTTTAATCATCACTCAAACCCCCTCCCAATAGTTACACCATTCAAAACACTCTGATCCCACCTCCAAACAATTTGCCACACATTTTGATAGTTGATCAGCTTCCTTATTAGCCCCCTGAAACACTTGACACAATTTAAAATCCTCCAACATTTTCAACTCCTCATTAAAAGCTATTAATTTTTTTTCTAAGTGTCATGCTAAGATCTGATTTCTTCTTATCGCTTGCACCACCATCATGGAATCCCCTTCCATAATTACTTTAACGCCCCCCCCCCCCCCCCCCCCCACCCAACCTTCTTAGCACATTGAATTACTAAGAATGCTACTTGGAATTCAACTTCATTATTAGTACAATCTAGTAATCTATTTGCCCCTATAGCCAAAGTCTCTCCTTTATGATCTCTCGCAATGCAACCTGCCCCTAATTTTCTTGTGTTACTCCTTGCAGCATCATCAAAGTTTAATTTTAACCATCCTTCCTCTGAAGCTTTCCACAGTGCATTATTTCTCTGTTCTTTCTTTGGATTACCTCTACTTATAGATCTAGCCAGTCTAATTTTGATTGTTGGCCATTTCTTATAGATATATCTATCTTCTCTCATAAAAACACTCTTTAACAAATCCTTCTTAAAAATTGCTGCACTTACCACTTCTTTAATAGAGTGGCCAATCCTTCTCAAGAGTTGTTCCACAGATTCTATCATCTCCTAAAAGATTCTCCTATTTTACTCCTTCGACACATCCCCTATTACAATTGATGGGCCTATCCTCCATACAATTTCTAGCATATTTCTTTTACTCATTCTTGGCCAAGAAATGAAGAAATCAACTAAAGAAAAACTCCATGGTCCTATCCATCCCAACTTACCTTGGATATAACTCCAAAATTTTGCTGCTACCTCACAATGTAACAATAGATGATCCACCATTTCTTCCTCTTTATCACACAACACACATTTAGTTGGGCCTTTAAATCCTAATTTCTTACTTCTTTCCCCAGTCAAAATTTAGCCTTGAATATCTAACCAAGAAAAAGTCTCTGCCTTATCCAAAATATCTTTATGCCAAGATAAATCACCTAGCTCAAAACTAGCATCCTTTCTATTTGCAATTAGTCCATAGCCTAGTCTTACAGAAAACTTTCAATAGCCTAGTCTTACATAAAACTTTCATGAAGCTGCAGCACACCAACTAATCTTCTCCTTTCTAGAAATTACATAGACTTTCTTTTGGGAGAAAATATTTTTAAGGGATTGTTGTTGCCCCTGGGCAAGGCCCTCTACTCTCCAATCCTTCCATTCCCAAAACTTTCCAAAAACACCTTCCTTTTCAATTAAGTAATCTCTAACTTTTTCCCTCCACAAACCACATAATTTTTGTTTTGAATCTCCATCTTGACATTCTTCATCAAGAGCCTTATAACCATTCTAAGAATCGTCCCAAAAAATTTATTGATTACCATCACCAATCTTCCATAAAATTGATCTATTATAACATTTCGACATGAGATAATAAAATTCCAAATGGTTGAAACTCTTAAGGGATTCTGGATAGTTGAAATCCTTGTTTCATCATTAGAATCCAAATATTTTTCCCTTAAAATCTTAGTCCACATCTGGTTAGTATTCGTGACCATTTGTCACACTAATTTAGCACCTAAAGCTATATTCATAAGAGTCCAGTCTCTAATTCCTGCTCCCCCATTCTTTTTCAATCTACATATTTTCTTCCATTTTAACAAAGGGATTTTTTTACATTCCTCTACTCCACTCCAAAAGAACCTATACATATATTTTTCCACACTACTAATTACCTTCTTTGGGATTTTAAGACAGGTCATTAAGAAAATTGGGACAACAAACACTACTAATTTTAACCTTAAAATTCTTCCTATCAATGACAACCACTTACCCTTCCAACCTTCCATCTTTTTGAGATACTTTTTTGCTAAAATCTTCCAAACTTCACTCTTATTTCTACCTTGGAACAACAAGATCCCTAAATATCTTCTTGGTAGTAACCCTTACTTTATATTAAGAATTCTATAGACAACCACTTTTTACGTATAATGGTATTAAGGAAACAAATCTTCAATTTTGCCCAATTAATCTTCTATCCTAAAACTTTCCCATAAAAATCCAAAGTGCTCTTCATAATTTTGGCTTCCTTCTCTGAAGCCTCCCCTGTTAAGAAGGTGTCATTCACAAGCTGAAGGTGGGATATAGCTTGCACACCCCTAGCCACTTTCACACCTGTCCAAAAGCCTCTGTTTCTCTTTATACTAATCAATCTCCCCAACACTTTAGCTAAAATGATAAAGATAAAGGTAGATAGAGGATCCCCTTTTCTTATACCTTTTCTAACTCAAAAAAACCTTGAGGGCTGCCATTTACCAACACCAAGAACCTAACATAACTCAAACAACCTTTAACCCACCTTATCCAAAATTCATTGAAACCAAACTTATTCATAACTTTAAAAAGAAAACCCCTATTCACTTCATCATAGGCTCTCCTTAAATCTAATTTCACCATCATTTTACAAAGCTTTTTTATTCTGATAGAATGAATCATTTCATGGGCTATTATAACACATTCAAAGATAGATCTCCCTGGTGCAGACCCACTCTATTTTTTCAAAATCACCTCACTTAACTTGCTTTAATCTACTCACAATCACTTTGGATATGATTTTAGACATAGTATTACATAATGAAATAGGCCTAAATTATTCAAAGGCCTTGCGTGCTTCCTTCTTTGGCACTGAATTTATGAAGTCATTATTTAGGTCTTTTAAAACAAACCCCCCTTGTCTAGATTCCTCAACCACCTCCCACACTTCTTCCCCCAAGTAGTCCTAGAAGAATCTAAGAAAGCTTCCTATAAACCCATCTGGTCCTAGGATTTTATCCTTGCCTAGACCCCACAGAGAAATCTTAACCTCTTCTTTAATAACTTTTGCACACAATATTCTATTTTGTATCTCTGAAACATAACGAGGAATAGATTCTAGAACTTCTTCCTCTATATCCCCACCTTCTGCCTCTAACCTTACCCTATCTTTAAAAAAGGATATAGCCTCCCTCTTAATCTCCTTAGGGTCATTTACCATCACACCTTCATAATTTACTATTAAGAAAATCTTATTATGTGCTCTTCTCACTTTGACTGAGTTATGGAAAAAATTGGTGTTTATGTCTCCTTCCTTTAGCCATGTGTTCCTAGATTTTTGTTGCTAATACACCTCCTCTCTAGATAATATTTCCTCAAAATCCTTATTCAACTTCTTTTCTTCTAGGAAGTCCTCTTCACACATTCCCTGAACGAGTATTCTTTCATTTAACTCTTTTAAAGATAGTTCCAACTCTTCTTTCCTTTTAAAAATGTTTTGGAAGGATTCTATATTTGAAACCTTCAAATTCCCTTTGATATTTAATAACTTTTTAAACACAATAAAATATTTATTCCCTTCAAATTTTGGAGTATTTTTCCACCATTGTTCTACCAAATCCTTAAAACCATCTTCCATTAACCACATTGCTTCAAATTTGGAATGACATCTATCTGGGGAACAATCTTCTTGAATTCTCAAACTAATTGGAAAATGATCTAATCCATAGATAGGTAACATTTCAGCTTCCACCATCCACTCAACCTATGTCCAATCCCCCCCTAAGAGAAATCTATCCAAACTTTCTATAATATTTACAAACCCTGGTCTTCTATTATTCCATGTGAATTTACCTTGCTTAAAAGGAATATTCACTAGCCTATTATTTATCAAAAAAGATGAGAAGTCTTCTTACTTAGCCGATCTCCATCCTCTTCCCCCTTTTTTCTCCCTCGAATAGAGAATGGCATTGTAATCACCACCCAAAACTATAATCTCAGCTTGTAGGACTTCCATTACCTTTGATAAAGATTTCCACAACACTTTTTTTCCCTACTCTAGATCGGCCCATATACATTTATTACATTAAATTTTGACCCAAGTTGCTTTGATCTTACCTTGAGCCATTGCCAATTCCCTTCCATCTGCATCACCACCATACTCACTGAATCTTCCTTCCATAACACACATGCCCCACCAAAAGATCCTTCTGTTGCTACCTAGTCACTACTTTATTTCCCAAATTTTTGTTTAGCTCCTGCTACATCTTCCATTTTTATCTCTGTTTCCTAAAAAAGAACTACATCTGGTCTCACCTAATCAAGGCCTCTCTTGATCAAGAAAATCTTGTTAGGGGCATTACAACCCCTGACATTCCATGAAAGGATCTTCTTCCCTTTCAGGAGGGGTTTTTCCCCCTTCCTATCTTTATCTTACTCTGGCCTCTTGCATTTCCTGCTATTTGAATTAAGGAATTGAGTGTTCTCCTTCCTCTCTTTTGACTTTTCCCCACCTAAACTTTGTGACTCCTTTTTTTGATTTTGTAGGGTCCTTTTTTCTTTTAGATCCATCATCTCCTCCAAACCAATGTAATCCTCCTCTACCATATCATCCCTATCCAATGCTTCCTCGTTAGAGCTAGTGGCTCTAGAACACCCTTTCAAATTTTTAATTGGGAAGATTTATATGTCTTTAAAGACTTTGACCTCATATCTATCTTCTTCCCCTTATGTGATAGACCTATAGTCTTCCTCTTCCTCATTGCCCCTATGTGCCACTTCATCATTCCCAACCCTACCTTCTTCATTATAGACCTCCCTTCTAATATTTTGAGTTTCCTCTTTACTATAATCCAGAGGATCATCTCTAATCCTAGAAACTCCTTCCTACTCCCTTTCCCCAACCATCCACTACACTTCCAAACTACCCACTTGTCCCTCTAAATCTTTAGTTTGAACTTCAGCATTAACACCCTTCTCTTCTTGACTTTCCTATTGCACCTTCCAAGGTATTTCCTCTCCTAAAAACACTACCTACTCATTAACCATTTCCCCCCTTCCTTCTCACTATCTCTTACATTGTTTTCTCTAGTTTTCCAAATCATAATGTTTTTTGTTTCTACAACAATTACTCATGAGCTTTCCTCCCTCCTTTCCTACATCCCTTCTCTTGCTTCATCCAACACTACCACCCTATCTAGTAACCTTTCATCCTCCTTCCCCTTTTGTCACCCCTCTTGTTTTCACTTCTCTAACTCATGGTCCTCACATAGAGAATGCTCTTACACCATCATTCCTTCCTCTATTGATAGAGGTTGCCTCTAGATTCCCCCTTCTAAGAAAACCTCAATCATTTCTAGTATAGGATGACAATCATTCCACATTATACAGATTCTTGGGAACATTTTTTAAGTTTCCTTATCAACCATTTCCACAACTTTAACAAATGTACCCAATTTATTAGCTATCATCCTATAACAATGATCATTCCAATATTCTTGAGGGAGGTTTCTCAAGCCCACCATATAGAATTTTTTTTTATTATTTCCTTTATGGTGTCAAATTTTGGTACCCATTCATTCATATAAAAACCAAAACCTTCTAGGAAATATGATCCCCATTCAAAATCCAGTCCATGTCTTGTGTTAACTCCACCATTACCATGCAAAACCCATTCTCCAAAGTTTTAAAGTCTTTTACCCTTCCCCACTTTTCATCATACCATTTTTTAGCTTTCTTATTGTAGGTCATGGTCCTCCCCATTTAGAAAGAAAGCATTACTTTCCAATAAATCCCTCTTCTCCTTCATAGGGCCTTGTTCTAAAACTACCCTTTCCATTGTACATCTTACCATCTCATGGTCCTCAATCTGTTGCTTCTTTGGGTTTCCACTACTTGTGGTTTCCTCATTTATTTGAAATCTCTCCAAAGTCCACTTTCCTTCCACATTAAAATATGTAAATCTTTGCATTGGATGGCTTTTGTGTCCATAATAATTGGTCCTTTCTCATCCATTTTGCCAACTCCCCTCACCTTGTAACTCCACTTTTTTCCATTGAACCCACTTTTGAAAATTTCTACCTTCCCCTATCATCTCCCATTTTTGTTAGCCTAGTAGTTCAAACCTTCATGCCTTCTGAAAGGTTCAAACCTTCAGGTTGCTAAAAAACTCTTCCTTGGTTATTGATACCACCATCCTTCCTACTCGAAAACCCTACTCTCCATCGGTCAGGCATCTTCAATTCTTGAAATTATTTTTCTTACCAATCCTCTTTTGTTTTTAATAAAAATATCATAATTATTTGTCTTTATCAAATAGATAACAATGATCTTGGTCAAGATGTGTCGAGTTTTGTAAATACAATCACAATTTCTAAAGATAAGGTCGGTGAATGACTCACTTCCAAATAATAGTTGTACATGCAAGAATATCCAAGGTGGATAAAATTAAGCTATAATGTATTTATTTTAATTAAATTTATATTTATAAAAATTATTTGTAAAAGAAGGAATGCCTTCTTAAAGACCTCGAAATGGGCATTCTTCTTTAATATGACTTCAATCCTTGGGTATACTTGGGGTTTTCTTCCCAGTTCTTTTTCCTCTGGTGCTCGCACTTTGAATAGGAAAAAATATTGTAAATATTTTGGTATCAATATAAAAGGTCATTTTCCTTTTAGTGATCAATAATAATAATAATCTTTCAATATCAATAAATAACCAACAGACACATAAAAATGACTTAAAAATTTTAAGCAATATGAACTTAAAAGAAAAGTATGGAGTAGGCACTACATCTTCCTTCTAAACTTGTGTTGCAAATTTGAAGTTGTGAATCCCTAATTGAGTTTTTTTGTATGGTGAAAAAGTTGAGATCTAACCTATAATTATAGATGGTCATAAGGATTATCCAATGAAAGATAGATGTGGATCCAACAATTATTAATATGTTAAGATACATTTTACTTACACTTGCAGTAGTAAATTGTTAATCTTGTTGCAAGATATATTGTCAGTTAGTGTCAAAATACTTAGTCATAATGGAAAAACAATAGTAATCAAGTTACTAATTTTCAGTGTTAACCAAGCTCACAAAGGAACTATGCAAACAATGTTAACTACGTAGGAAGTAAGTAGTGTCAACCAAGCTATAGTGTCAACCAAGTTGAAAATGTCTATCGAGCTCTAGTGTGAACCGAGTCAACAAATAAATTTTGTTCCAAGGTTATAATAAAAAACAATGCGATCCGAGTCGCTAGTGTCTACCAAGTGATCAACATAAACTGAGCATCCAGTATCAATCGAGTGCTAGAGTTATCCAAGGTGACAGTGTTGCCCGAGTATCTTCAGCATCGCCCAAGTAAGCCATTGGATCTGAGTTACAGCACTGAGCCAACTTGGTAATTATTTTTGGAATTAGTTATGTTGTAGCCAAGCTTTGATAGAATTATTTGGATAGATATAAGTATGAAGTATTTTGTTTATACAAAGCAGATAAGATGTAATAATTGTAATTGAAGAATATTAGCAAAAATGAAAGAGCGGATTATTTAAAGGCTACAAAAATTCTAAGGAAAGAAAGAGACTCATTTATCACAGTTAGGTGATTAGTTTACTTAAAAGGATCTTCATTAGCAATCACAGTTTCACATCAGAGATCAATCCACTGATTCATCCTAACAGGTGTATCAGTCTCAAATCCTTTAACTAGGTGGACCTTAAAGTCCTTTGCAAAAATTCTTAACATAGTACATACTTAACTATATTATATAAATCCTTTCACAAGGTGGACCTAATAGTCCTTACTACTCTTAATTGAGTAAGATCATCACAAGTGATCATCTGTAAGCCTTAATAGGCCAATTTTATTATTGCACTAGTGAAGCATTATGGGTGTCATCCCCACCCTAGTTTTACCTTTTACTTGGAGGGTCTCTAGGTTACCAACCAATATTATGTTATGGTGTTGTTACTTTGTTGCTTTGTGTTTCATGCATGCAAGTAGATTAGAAAACTTTAAAAAGTGGTTTACTTGAAAGAAGTTTAAGTGGTTCTTGATTCAACACCCCCCCTAGTTACCTAGCTTGCATTACATTTCCAACAATAAAAACTATCCAAATAAGAGGAAGACCTATTGATGATGTAAGTGAGGAAGGTGAGGAAGTTGTTGAAACAAATAATGAACCTACATTGGAACAAGGATATGAAAGATTTACAAAATATTTGAATAGAGTGAATTATAGACCATATTTCAATTTATTAGACTATGACAGTAAGTTGAATTCTATTAATTGCTAGATTGGATCACTAAGATGAAAAAGTATTTTGCATATGATAGTAAAAATGAAAATAACAAGGTGAAGCTTTCTAGCACTAAGTTGAAAGGACATGAACCATTATGGTGGGAATATCTAAAAATTGATAATAATAAAAAGGAGGGGAAAAGAAAATATCAAATCTTGGAAAAAGATGGTGAACACATTGAAAGGAAAGTTCTTGTCTGGTGATTATCAGGTTAATCTATTGAGGGAAATTCAAAAGTTGAAGCAAAAATTATCTTCTCTAAAAGAGTAGACCAAAGAATTTGCTAGGTTAGATATTATGTTTAGACATATGGATGATGAGGTGGAAAGAATTGAAATGTATCTAAATGGATTTAGGACATCTATTCAGAATGAGATCAATCTTCTTAATATGGAAATTCTTGAGGAATTTTATTAATTTTCCCTAAAAGTTGAAGAGAGACTAAACAAAAGATAGTAACATAGGAAAAGAGGAAGAACTGGCACATTTCAAAGAAGTAGAAAATTTACCATAGGTGGAAGATCTTATTTAGATCTAGAACAAGGAAAATTAGAGTAGAAAGGGGATAATTCATGTACCAAGGAAGAGGAGGTTACCCCAAAGGTAATGATTACAAAAGAGAATACAATAGTTTGTTCAAAGACACTTGTTCAAATATGGAGATGAAGGACATATCATTTCAATGCACACATAGAAATACAAATAAGAAGACTAGAAGTAGTATCAAAAATGCATTTGTGGAAAAGAAGTTATTTAAATCTTGAATAGAATGCATTGTGTAATGAAGAACCTAATCAAGAACTAATATCAAGGAAAAGGTTTTTCAAAACCATATATAAAGTTGCAAGAATATGTTTCAAGGTCATCATTGACATTGGAAGTTCAAATCATTTGGCATCTAAAGAATTGGTTACCAAGTTGCAATTACCAAAGATGAAGCACCCAAAGCCATATTAGAAATATTGGATAAGAGATGATCACAAGGTATTGGTAAGTGACCAATGTGTTGTAAAATTTAAGATTGATCTTATTGTGTTGAAGTTCTTTGTAAAGTTATGCCAATGGATTAAATTGTCATATCTTATTGGGAAGGCCTTGGGAGTATGATAGGCATGTTATGCATGATGGTAGATTGAATATGTATATTGTAGTGGTGAATGAGATGAAATAAGTATTGTTACCTTTAGTATAAGAACTTAAGAATGATAATTCCTCTAAAGTAAGGATTTGTTTGGTATAAGATATTAAATTGTTAGACATCACAAAGAAGGAAAGTATGTTTATGCATCGACTCTGAAGAAATCTGATTTGGGCATAACAAAAGGACATCTTGAAGAAGTTCCTGAGTTGATGACATATTTAAGGACACCATTTAAAATAATGTGCTTGATGGATTGCTACCTATTAGGAGTATCATTCATTATATGAATCTAGTTTTGGGAGCAAGTTTACCAAACAAAGAACTATATTGGATGACACCAACAGAGAATGATTAATTAAATTGACAAGTAAAAGATTTTTTGAGGAAGGGTTTGAATAGAGAAAGTCTAATTCCTTGTGAAATACCTATAGTATTGACACCTAAGAAGAATGGAGAATGTTGAATGTGTGTTGATTTCAGAGCTATCAACTGTTGAAAAGAGATTGTTTGTAGTGTGGAACCTATCATGGAACAATTATTATTTTGTCAATGATGTCAAACCTACGACTTGTTGGTGAGATAATTGATTTTTGGTCTAAATGTTAACATTTGGTTGATTAATGAAGAGGATTTGAAAAGATAAGATAACAAGAGCACCTAGAGAAAGGTTGAGTTATTTGGTATATAAGAGGAGCACCAAGACCAAGTAAGACATTGATGATATCATGTATTGTTGATCTACTTAAGGATAAAATGAATGGTTACTTTAACTAAGCCAAGAAGTGTTTTCATAATAAGTGTCTGCCAAAAGTGGCCGAACAAATAGTGTAAGCTCAACAAATTCTAGTTCTAGCCAAGTAGAAAAGTTAGTAAGTGTCAAGCATCAGGAAACTAAAAGTGGTGATCGAGTTGAGAAGAAGAAGTTGATGCCAAGTAACCTAGTGTTGTCTGAGCATTAGAAACCTATTATTGTCAAGTGAATAATATATATGCTAAGTGACAACAAAAAGTGTTAAATTGAAGATTTGACAAATCTGAGCCGACTACTTTGATTTCTTGAATTGTGTGAAGCATGTGGAAGATAACTATGATGAGGTAGTGGAACAAAATTCAAGATAAACCATTTTGAGGCAAATTCAAGGAAGATTGTAGGTGAAGTTTCTAGAGGGACTAAAATGAAAAAGTAGGTAGATTCATTAAATCTTACCTAACACAAAAAATGGACGATTGTGGTTATAAACAACAAAAGACCTAAATTATCTATTTATAGAGATAGTAGGCCAGAAGTAAAGGTTGTCATGTGCAAGAACCTAAGAAAGGGAAGAAGTCTAGGGTATTGCTTCATATGATGGTTGAATAGAAGAGACTATATTTGGAATACAAAGCAAGAAGGCTTAAGAGGATGAATGTTTGAATGGTGAACAAGCTGTCACAGATGAAGAGTATGAATGTTAATCAAAATGGAGGACTGAACTAGAGATTTGTAATATGCAAGTGAGTTGTATTTTATTATTAGATCAAGTCTTGTTGTTACTTTCTAACAACTATATTAGTTTGGATAAATCCTTTGGGTTAAGGTTGACCTAATAGTCATTTTTAAATCCTTTACCTGGGTGACATTCTAATGGAATGTTCTAAAGTCCTTTGACAAGGCTCACTCCTAATAGGGTGATTGAAATCCTTTAACTAGATCACATTTAATAGTGTGTATTGTAACCTTTAATAGGGTTGGCCTTTAATAGGGCATTACTTCATAAGAGTGAAATTGGGTAGCATGTTACTGGTGATTTTTCCCAAATTGGGTTTCCATGTAAAATCCCTGTGTCAAATTGTGTGAATGAGTTTGTAGTATTTCTTCTTCTTCTTTTTTCTTTTTTTTCTTTTTTTAAAAAAATTATATATTAGACTGCGAGAATCGGGTGCAGCACAACCCCCCCTATAAACTGCAGTGTGCTGGGTAAACTTTTTAACGTGACCAGTAGCGCTAGCGCAACACGGCCACCGGTACCACGGGGACAGGGGAGACTAGAACCCGTGACCAACCCCCTACAATAGGGAAGATTTAGCCAACCAGGCTAGGGGCCCCACCCTAATGAGTTTGTAGTATTTCATGTTTACATTTCTATGAAGTTATTTTGACCTAGGACAATGACCTACTAAGATAAGGTATTGAATGTTCTGATCGATGCATGCATGATATGGTTTTATGGATATGAATCTGTTAAGCACTGAAAAATTTTATTTCTACATTTGGAACTTTGATAACTAATTCACCACCCCCCCACCCCCTAAGTTATTCTAAAGAATTCCAAAAATTGGTGTTAGAGTGTTGGTGCTTGTGAGGAAATAGTTTGACAGTACTAAAAGCTAAAGATCAAGAGGTATAGGAAGGAGGTGCCTAAACTGAACAAGGAAAAATTTGATGAAGCTACATCTAGGAGGTCTTGGAGATTATGCATAATCTACCATTGACACTAAGCATGTTGATCCTGCTAGAGCCCCTACTACTAATGATCTAAAAAATCTAAGAAAGAACATAGTCAGGCAATGTTAGAGCTCGAATCTTCCCTAAGCTACTCAAAGTTTGATGACATCAAAGGATGTAATTTTGCTAAGAACTAAGAAGATGTGGGATGCTATAGAGACGAGATATGGAGGAGAAAAGAATGTTCCAAGAGTTAAAGCTGAAATTCTAAGAGGAAAGTTCGATGACATGAGAATGCAAGAAGGTGAGACTATAGTCCAATATTGTACAAGAATCAAAGATGTTGTGAATGTTATCAGAGGAGAAAATGGTCTTACTGAAGATGAGAATGTGATCAATAAAGTATTAAGAACCATGTTTCCTATCTATGCTATTAGAGTCTCTGCCATACAAGAACTAAGGTGTGTTCCTGGTAGTAATCTAACCCTTGAAGGACTAATGGGTAGACTCACTACTTTTGAACTTTCTAATTTTGATAATTTCAAAACAAAAAATGTTGAATCTACTTTTCAAGGCTAAAATAACCCTGAAAGAACCTAAAGATAAGAAGAAAAAGGTCAAGCATGTTTCTAGTGATAGTAATATAGATGAAGAGGATGTAGAAGAGCTTGAAGCATTGTTTGCTAGGAGATTTCATGAAGGAAAAGGGAAATATAAAGGTAAGCTACCAATCATGTGTTTCAATTGTAATGAGGTTGGTCATATTGTTGCAAGGTGTCTAGAGAGAAAAAACAATAGAAGTGGAGACAAATATAGAGGTAAAAGAGGTGAGAACAACAAAGACTATAAAGACAAAGGAAAGAAGTCTTGCTACATTGCTAAATAGGAAACAAAAAATGGATCTGGTGACCATGATGATGAAGTTGTGTATGTTGCTATGAAAGATGATTCTGATGAAGATGAGGCAATTGCATTGATATCTTATGTGAACAAAAGTGTTAGATGGATCATTGGCAATGGATGTTCACATCACATGACTAGAGACAAAAGTAATTTCATTACCTTTGAATATTATAATAGAAATAGTGTTAGAATGGTAATGATGCACCATGTCTGATAAAAGGTAAAGGATCAATAAAACTAACAGAAAAGATCATGTGTCACAATGCTTACTATGTAGAAGGACTTAACTATAACATGTTGAGTGTGTCACAATTGAATAGCTCAGGTTGCAAAGTTGAATATGAAAACAAGAAAGAAAAGATCTATGACACTGATGGAAAACTAATTGGAAATGGAGATCATACTAGAGGTAATATGTTTTATCTTGACACGAATGATGCTATTTTCCTTGTTGTAGAATTTGATGACGTGTGGCTATTGCACAAGAGGTTATGTAATGTTAACTTTGATAACTTAGTCAATATCAGTAGCATGAAAATAGTTAGAGGTTTTCCAAAACTGAAGAAACCTGATAATGTGATTTGCAAACAATGTTAGTAGGCAAGATTACATAATCTAGTTTTAATAGTAAAACTCACTCCTTAAAAGAAATTATGGAATTAGTTCATACTGATTTGTGTGGATCAATTGATGTGCAAAGCTATAAAGGTGACAAGTACATTATCCTATTCATTGATGATTATTCTAGAATGATGTCAGTTATATTTTTGAAATAAAAATCTAATACTTTTCAAATGTTTAAGTGGTACTTGGCAAGAGTTGAAAAGGAGACTGGAAAAAGCTTGAAATGTCTGAGATCTGACAGAGGTGGAGAATTTACATCAAACAAGTTTGAGATATTTCGTGATGATAGAGGAATCAAGAGATAGATTTCTTCACCTAGGACCCCTCCACAAAATGGGATTGTTGAAAGGAGGAAAATATATGTAATGGACTATGCTAGAACACTAATGACGGAGAAGAATGTTGTTTTGAAATACTGGAGAGAAGTTGTATGCACAATTGTCTATACCTTGAACTGAGTACAAGTCAAGAAAGGTACAAATTCCACACCTTTTAAATTATGGTATGGATACTCACCCAATGTAAAATATTTTAAGGTATTTGGAAGCAAATGATACATTCTTAAGAACAATAGGAATGGTAAACTTGATGCTAAAAGTGAAGAAGGTATATTCCTAGGCTATTGCATAAGAAGTAAATCTTATAAGTATTTAAATACTAACACTAAAAAAGTTGTGGAAAGTGCAAATGTGAAATTTGATGAATATACAGAGGTACATGAAGCTGAACCTAAGAAGGAACTTGAAGAGTACAAAACCTTCATATACTATTATGAAGAAATAAATGCTAATGAAGGTGTGAACCAAGTTGTAAACCAGTAGCAACAAGTATCAATAGTTGTTGAGTCACATACAATGAATGCCGAGTTAAATTCAGGAACGAACTGAGTTCCATTCATGAATTGAGTTGCATTCAGGAGCCAAGTTGCAAACAAAAACTAAGATACATTCTAATACTAAGATCAGTGTATATGAAAGGAATGCTAACTTACTTGATAGAGAAGTGCATAGTGACTCTGGAGTTGATAGACCCATTGAAGAAAGAAGATTAGAACCAAGATTGTCAAAATATGTCAGAAGAAATCTCCCTACTGGATAAATTATTGGAGATAAAGAAGCCAAAACAATGACAAGGAATAGGTTGAGAAGCGATACATCTTTGTTAAGCATGCATGAGCCTAAGTCAGTGAAGGATGTATTAGATAATGAAGGCTGGAGTAAAGCCATAAAAGAAGAGATTGATTAGATTGAGAAGAGCAAAACATGGAGTCTATTACACATGCTAGAGAGCAAGAATGTGATTGGAACTAAGTGGATGTATAGAAACAAACTAGATGACAATGGTGAAGTCACAAGGAATAAGGCAAGATTATTTTTCAAGGGGTATGCACAAGAAGATGGAATTGACTATGGAGAGACATTTGCCCCAGTTGCAAGATTGGAAGGAGTAAGAACTCTGGTTGCTTACTCTGCATACAAAGGTTTCAAAGTTTATCAAATGGATGTGAAGTAAAGATTTCTGAATGGTATACTAGAAGAGGAGGTTTTAATTGAACAACTATAAGGATTTGTTGATGCAAACAACAAGGACATGGTATGTAGATTACAAAAAATAATTTATGGTTTAAAGCAAGCTCCAAGAGCATGGTATGGGTGTTGACATTAAGGTCAATTTGTCTATTAGTGAATTAACACTTAGTCAGTTGGTTATATTTCTACTAAGCTCTATAGTTTCTATTGAGCTTATCATTCATCTAGCAGTGTTAACCAAGTTTTTTAGTTACTACCAAGCTAAGTAGTCAGAATATAGTTCATGTCGAGCTTCACAGTGTCTACCAAGCATCTGAGATAGTTTACAATATAGCCAAAGCATAACAGAATCTACCAAGCTATCTAGTAGAAGTGATGAAGTTCTTAGTTTTAACTAAGCTCTATATTGTTAACCAAGTTCTACAATGTCTATTGAGGTTGTAGTGTTAATGAAGTGAATCCAGTGTTGACTGAGTCATGCAATGTCAATCAAGTGATTTAGTATCTATCGAGTTTCTTAGTGTTCACCGAGTCATACAATGTTGATTGATTTTGTACTACTTGAAGTGATTAGTATGGACCGAGCTTCAACTTTAACCGAGTGTTAGAGTATGTCAAGTGTTGACAATATTTTTTGAGTGTCAAAATGTCACTGAATTTGTCGTTTGAACTCAAGTTACATTAATGGGCTGACTTTGTGAATTATGATGAATTTGGTATTGTAGCTAACTCTAGAAGGTAATTAACTGGATTGATATATATGTAATATATTGTATCATATCCTAAATGTAATTGAGTATGTGTATGTAAAGAAGTAAGAGAAAACATGTGAGAATTGAAGAAGGTTGCAAGCAGTATATGGTAAAGCAGAGACTTATCTATCATAGTCAGGTGACCATTGCAATTGAAGGAATCTCATTTAGTAAATCAAATTTGCAAATTAGGGATAAACCATTGATTCATTCTAACAAGTGCATTAGTTAAATCCTTTAATCAGGTGGACTTAACAGTCTTTTGCTAAATCTCCTAACAAAGCGCATACTTCATTATATGTTTGTAAATCTTTTAACAAGGTGGACCTAATAGTCCTTATTGCTCCTAACAGGGTAGATCACCATAAGTGGTCAATTGTAAGCCTTAATAGGGAAACTTTATACTATAGTACCAAAGCTTGTGGATATCATCTCCACCCTAGTTTTACTTTCTAATTGGAAGGTTTCTAGGTCACCATATCTTGTGTTGAAGTGTTATGAATGTTTTATTGCTTTCATTATTTCATGCATGCAATTAGATCAGAATAATATATGAAGAATTAATTGGTAAACTAAGTTGAAGTTCTATTGGTTCCTTATTCACCCCTCCCCTCTCAGTAACCTATCCTACCTTATATTTCGAACAACGAGAGGCTTTACTATTGTCTTGTGAAGATTGGTTTTGAGAAGATCAGTGATAACAATAATCTGTACTTGAAGATAGAAGGAGGTAAAGGGATTTTACTAGCTAAAATATTTGTTGATGATATCATATTTGGAGGACAAAATGCATTGTGTCAAACATTTTCAAATGAAATGAAGAAAGAGTTTAAGATGTCTATGTTTGAAAAGATAAATTTCTTTGTTGGTTTGCAAGTATATCAAATGAAATATGGTATTTATATCACTTAGTCTAAGTATGTAAAGGAAATATCAAAAACTTTTGGTATGGAGGATTCAAAACCTATTAGTACTCCTATGATGATAGGACACAAACTATCCAAAACTGACAATTATGCTAAAGTAAATCAAACATTGTACAGGTCTATGATTGGAAAATTGCAATATGTAGTTCATAGCATACTAGACATTGCATTAGCTATTGGGATTGTTGCAAGGTTTTGTACAAATCCTAAAGAGAATCATTTGATGGTTGTTAAAAGGATCATGAGATACTTGAAAGGAACAAAAGACTATGGTCTATATTATAAGAAGAATGATAAGTTTGAGTTGAGAGCCTATACAAATGTTGATTGGGCTACAAACATTGATGACAGAAAGAGTGCAAGTGGTGGAGCATTTTTCTTAGGAAAGAGATTGGTCTCCTGGACCAGTATTAAATAAAATTGTATATCACAATCTACTGTTGAAGCTAAATATGTGGTTGTTGTAGTGAATTGTACAAATGTGGTATAGATCAAATAGCTACTCAAAAGCATGAAGGAAGAAAATACTAAACCTCTGGTACTTTATTGTGGCAATAAAAGTGTTATAAACATATCAAAGAATCTTTTCATGCACACAAAGACAAAGCATATTGCAATCAAGTATTATTACTCGAGAGAGTTGGTTCAAGACAAAGAAGTGAGAATGGAATATGTGAATACAAAACAATAGCTAGCTAATATATTCACAAAGGCTTTACCTGACGATGCACATGAATGTCTTAGAGGTAAACTAGGGGTGATACCCCTATCCAAAGCTACTTAAGAGGCAAGAGTAGTGTCATGCATTAACTGAGTTGAACATCATGTTTTAAAATTTTGGTGCAGTGGATCTTACTTTAGGAGCTACCTAAAGTAATGAAGGAGTTCAATAAGAATATTTGTAGTCATGTGCAAGGCGAAAGAGGGAAAACTTGAATTGATTATATCTACATGAAAAGATGACAGGTCTTTGGCATTTTTGTCAAAGAGGGAGATACAAGAAAGGAAGAGATCAAAGAACAAGATATAAGGTTAAGGGAGATATCAGAGAGATCAAATCAAAAAAAGAAAAGAAAGAGGTACATATATTGATAGAGGGAGAAATTTCAAATATTCATTTTCTTTTTAATATTGGTTTGTCATCAATACCAAAGAGGGAGATTGTTGAAAAGAGAATGTTTGTAGTGTGGAACTTATCATGGAATAATCATTATTTTTTCAATGATGTTAAACTTGCTACTTGTTGGTGAGATAATTGCTTTTTGGTCTAAATTTTATCATTTGGTTAATTGATGAAGAGGATTTGAAAAGATAAGATAACAAGAACACCTAGAGAAAGGTTGAGTTATTTGGTGCATAAAAGGAGCACTAAGACCAAGTAAGACATTGATGATATCATGTATTGTTGATCTACTTAAGGCTAAAGTGAACGGTTACTTTAGCTTAGCCAAGAAGAAGCATTTTCATAAAAAGTGTTTGCCAAGCCTGGCTGAGCAAACAATGTAAGCCAAGTAAATTCTAGTTTAGGCTGAGAAGAAAATTTAGTAAGTATTGAGCATCAGTAAAATTCAGTAAGTACCAAGCATCAGGGAAATAACAATGGTGACTAAGCTGAGAAGACGTAGTCAATACCAAGCAACCCAGTGTTGGCCGAGCATCAGAAGATTATTATTGCCAAGTGAATAGTATAAATACTGAGTGATATAAAAAAGTGTTAAACCAAAGATTTGATGAATCTAAGCTGACTAATTTGATTTCTTAAATTTTGTGGAGCATGTGAAAGATAAGTATGATGAGTTGGTGGCACATAATTCAAGATAAATTGTTTTGAGGCTTATTGAAGGAAGATTGTAGAAGAAGTTTTCAAAGGGACTAAAATGGAAAAGTGGGTAGATTCATTGAATCTTACCTAACCCTGAAATGGATGATTGTGGTTAAATGACAAAAGACATAGATTATCTATTTATAGAGATAAAGGTTGTCATGTGCGAGAACCTAAGGAAGACAAGAAATCTAGGGTGTTGCTTCATATGGTGACCGAATAGAAGAGACTACATTTGGCATACAAAGTAAGAAGGCTTAAGAGGATGAATGTTTGAAGGGTGAACAATTTGTTAGAGATGAAGAATATGAATGCCAAGCATAATGGAGGACTGAATTAGAGATCTGTAATCTACAAGTGAGTTGAATTTTATTATTAGATCAAGTCTTGTTGTTACTTTATAACAACTATATCAGTATGGATAAATCCTTTGGATTAAGGTTGACCTAATAGTCATTTGTAAATCCTTTAACTAGGTGACTTTATAATGGAATGTTCAAAAGTCCTCTAACAAGGCTCACTCCTAATAGGGTGATCGAAATCCTTTAACCAGGTCACATGTAATAGTGTGTATTGTAACCTTTAATAGGGTTGGCCTTTAACAGGGCATAACTTTAGAAGAGTAAAATTGAGTAGCATGTTACTTGTGGTTTTTCTCAAATTGAGTTTCCATGTAAAATCCTCATGTCAAATTGTGTGAATGAGTTTGTAGTATTTCATGTTTACATTTCTATAATGTCATTTTGACTTAGGACAATGACCTACTAAGTTAAGATATTAAATGTTCTAAAGGATGCATGCATGATATGGTTCTATGGATATGAATATGTTAAGCACTAAAAAAGTTTTATTTGTACATTTGGACCTTGGATAACTGAATCACCCCCCCCTCTCAATTATTCTAAAGAATTCCAACAACAAGATCACAATAAGCTATTGATTTTCTTTACCTAGAATAGATGTATTGATAGATTGTTTAACTGGAGAAAAGTTTTTTACCACCATTTATTTGAAGAGTGGATATCATAATATTAGAATTAGAGAAGGAGATGAATGGAAGACTGCATGTAAAACTAATGAAGGTTTCATGAATGGTTGGTTATGACTTTTGTTTTAACTAACACCCCTAGCAATTTTATGAGGTTGAAATGAGGTATTGAATAATTTGTTTTGGTAAATCTGTGATTGTATACATGGATGATATTTCCATTTTCAGTAAACCTCAAGAACATATAATGCATTTGAGACAAGAGTTGTAGAGATTGAAGGAAGAAAATTTGTTGATAAATATCAAGAAATATTATTTCATGAAGGAAGAGATAGTGTATCTGGGATTTGAGATTTCAATTGAAGGATTAAAGATGGACTCTAACAAGGTTAAAGTAATTTTGGAATAGCCTACCCATGATAATGTTGGAGAAGTCACATCATTTCATGCATTAGCTAGTTTTTACTAAATTTTTATTAGGAATTTCAGTTTAGTTTGTAATCCTATCATAGAGACTATGAGCTATGAGCATAAACATTTAAAATGGGCATATGGAGCTAATTAGAGTTTTGAATTATTAAAGCATAAAGTTTTTGAACAACTCATTTTAGTCTTATTGGATTTCAATAAGAATTTTAAGGGTATTGTGATGCAAGTGGGAATGAAAATGGAGTTTTTTCAATTCAAGAAGGTAGATATGTTGCTTTTTACAGTGAGAAGTTGAATGATGCTAAGAAAAAATATTTGGTTTATGATCAAGGGTTTAATGTCATAGTTCAACCTTTAAAGAAATGGAGACATTACTTGTTACCCAAGGAATTTGTGTTTTATATTGATCATAAAGCATTGAAGTAATTGAGTAGTCAAGGATAATTAAATCAAAGGCACATGAAATTACAAAATTATATTTTTGTGTTGAAGCATCATAGTTGACAGTCAAACAAAGTTGCTAATGTATTTGAGTATAAGGAGAAATTTGTTAACAAATATGAGGGTAGAAGTCTTGGATTTTTTGAAGTAAAGACTTTGTATGAGACAAATCATAATTTTGTAGATGCATGGAAAGATTGTAAGGAACTAGTAGTAGTTGACCAAAGAAAATGCTTGGATTATTTCATTTAGGATGATATGTTATTTAGAGGAATTTAGTTATACATATCTAGGGATCCATCGGGGATAATTTGATTAGTGAGAAGCATAGTGGAAGACTTGCTATACACTTTGGTATTGAAAAAATAGTAAGCTTAGTGAATGAAAGGTAGTATTGGCCACAAATTTGTAAGGATTTTAGAAAATTTGTTTATAATTACATAAATTCTCAAGTTAAGGTAACAGTCAGAATGTGAGATTGTATACACCATCACTTGTGCCTAGTAAACATTGGAAGATATTAGCATGAATTTCATTATGGGATTATTGAGGACACAAAGGGTTAAGGATTCTATATCTATGTTGGTGGGTAAATTTTATAAAATGTCACATTTCATTCCTTGTAAGAAGACATTGTATGTAATACATGTAGCATACTTATTCTTCAAGGAGGTTGTGAGATTGTTTGCGTTGCAGAGAAGTACAATTTCAAATAGAGATTGTAAATTCATTGGTTACTTTTTGAGGATACTTTAGAGGAAGTTGGATGCTGATTTGAAGTCCAGTTCTACTTTTCATCCATAAATCAATAGACAAATTGAGGTAGTATATAGGAGTCTAGGTAATGTTTTGAGGATTTTGATTGGAGATAAACATGGTAATTAATTTTTATTTTGGCACAAGAAGGGTTTGTATATAATAGTTTGGTGTGTAGGAGTACAAGGAAGAAAAAATTTCAGATATTTACTAGTACGAGTACTAGGGGAGTTCCATAGTTGAGAGATCTAAAATTAGAGGATAAAAAGATACTAGAGCATACAAATTTGCAAATTACATGAAAGCTTTGCATGAGGAAGTTAAACATCATATAGGTCTTATGAATTAGAAGTATAAATAAAAGATTAAATTAACTAGGAAACATAAGTATTTCGTGGTAGGATGAAGTTACTATTCACTTTAAGAAAGGGAGCTTTCTAGTAGGAACGTATAACAAATTAAAGATGATAAAGTTTGGACCTTGCAAGATTCTAAGGAAGTTTAATTTTGGGAATGTTTATGAAGTTGAGTTAGCGAATGATATGGATATTTCACATATATTCAACATTGTAGATTTGTATGAGTATCATGGGGCTCAAGGTTATTTGGATGAAGATTTAGATGTGATGCAAACATATCCTAAGAAGTAGTCAAATGATATTGAAAATGTTTAAGGAGTAGAGTTGGAAGAAGCACAAGATGAAAGGAATATATGGAGTATCTAATCAAGTAGAGAGAAAAACTAATAGAAGACTCTTCATGGATTTCTCAGGCTAATCTTGGTTTTTGAACAATATTGCATCAATAAATTTTTAAATTTTTTTTAATATGTTTGCCACCTTTCCAATCTGTTGATCATTTCAACAATCCTTTCTTTAATTGAGTCAACACTTGTAATGTTCACCTGGTCTAGTTCTTATTCCTAGGTTCATAGTTCATTTGGTTCACTATCATTGAACTTATTATTCATATTCTCTCAAGTAGCGTGTTCTTTCCAGTTTCTTGAATATTGATAGATTCTAATCTTGCAATGCAAACCTATGACTATGAACCTTTGATGGTGAATTCAATGATGTTCTTTGGTCATGTGAGGACCTAAATATGAAAATACAAGCTTTCAAGTGTGTTATGTCATTCATTCCTTATGATTTGGGACCAGACCTATTTGATGTAATGTGTTTCATGTTCTTAGAGAATGTCCTTGATCTTTAGGCTAACTTGTGTGTCACAATGGTTAAATATTGTAATTTATGTATCTCTAGAGGCAAAATTTCAATAGTACAAGATAAGTTCATAATCATAGAGTTGAATTAGATCTAAGGCTTCTAACTACAGATTATAAGAAAGAAGACATGTACAAGCCTGAGATGTAAGAAGGCCAATTATCAAACCTTTGTACATCTATAAATTTGTGAATGAATGTTGATCTCACTTGGTTCTCTCTGAATTCTTTTTGTTTCCATTGTGTTTACTCTTGTTGTATGATTTGAGTGATCTCCTTGAAGTCTCTTTAATTGGGGACTCTGTCAACTTCACACATAAAACAAGATGAGATCAAAAAATCATTACATGGCCACAAGCCCAAAAATAAATGGAACCCCCAAAAGCAAATGATTTTGTCACTTTATACTTACTGAGAGTACAATTTCCACTTGTAAAACAAGATAAAGTGGACTTCTGATTTCAATTATTACAACTAAAAATATGAAGTTATAGAAGACTCAATGATATAAAATACAAGATCACTCAATGATTCGATAAAGTACAAGTTCCAAATATAGGCTAAAGTAGACCAAATGTTGAAAGTACTACGTCCACTCACAATGACTCCAAGCTAATACTAAATATAAGAAGTAGACATAAAATATGCACTTTGAAAAAAAATTACCCCTACAAATATTTTTGTATAAGCCCAAGGAAGCCTTCAAATTGTAGAAAGTGAGATTAGATAGGACTCATCACAAAAAAAAGAAATTTATGAAAAAATTATTCATTAAAATGCAAAAATACCTATACAACACTGTAGAGAAAAAAAATTCTACCACAAATCAAAAAATATTGCCTCAAAAAGGACCTCAATATGACCAAGTTATGGGGTTACAAAGTTTGTGTCCAAATCTAAAATGTAATGGTGAGAGGGTCTAAAATGTGTAAAATATTGCTAATGTAGAGTTAATGTCAACAAAACAAGAGCATAAATTTGATGGTTTGGTTCCCACTAATACAAAAAGAATAGATTGAAATTTGACCATTATGGAAGTGTCAAAATAAATACAATATCATGACTATACATGTGAAAAATTAAATGTTTTCATGTACTATTGAGGTGGCACAAATCAACAACATCTGACCACACAAAAGATAGCAACGACAAAAAATGAGTTTGTGTTGATGACAAGATTGACTATATATATTGTTGAGTTGGGAGGTGTGATTGAAAAAACAAGTGTATTGTCCCTATAGGATCTAATATACACAATGTCAATGACCAATGTTAAATTTGTGATGTTGTAGAGATGAGCTAATTTGAGCGTGCTAAGAATGCATGCAATGATGAATCAAATGCAGGTAATGCAATGTTTGTTACATTTCCTTGAAGGGGAGTGCTCTACAATGTTTTTTAGTTCCTGTCAAGAACTATAACCTAGGCAACAACACTAACTAGTAATTAATTCATACATATTCAACCAATCAAATTGTTCAATTTCTTTCATAAATTGTCTTCCAGTAAGTATTTTTAATTCAACTTTTGAAAACTTGCATATTTGTTAGTTTAAATATTTGCTACAAAATATTTTGGATTTTTTGATTGGTGGTATAGATAGTCATTAGAGATATTTGTAGACCCCAAGGCAAGAGAAGGCACAAAAAAATAGAGGCATTGTAAGCAAGTTGCAAGATTAGCAATGCACTGCAAACAATTTAAGAGAAGTGATAGTTTAAAATAAAGGACACCTAAAGGTAGATCTCACATGCAAAGATGTATGAGATGACAACTAACTCCACCTCAAGTGGATTTCTCCAACACCATGTGCTAAAATGAAATACAAACTCCTATGTGTCTACATGACAACTAATATAAAATGCATTATCCTATGTAAACTTAAGTAAAGTATAATTAATAATTTTAATTTCACCAACTAATAAATCTGAACTCTATAAAAACTTTTCATTCTCTATTATTTTATCTTCATTTTTTTAATCCATGTTGATACTTAGTCTATTGGCAAGGGGTGATTCATTTTGTACTGGAGACTTTGCCTCCCCAATTGTGAGCCTTCTTAACAACTACTACATATAATCTATCGTCGTTGCATTGTTACCTTATAAGTCTTGAATTCCAATTACTTACACCTTCTCCCAATATTTGCCTTGCCTCAAACCATGTGATGGACCATTGGCATGCCCCATGAAACATCAGAGGTAAATTATTTATTACCACAAGCTAAGAAGTCTTTACCTTTCTCAAATTAATAAAAACCCTTGCTTCTCATTTGATTTAACAAAGAATCATCATGTTAATCCTTAGAAAAATTCCAATCTCATTGCTAACACCATTGTATGGAAAGCACACACAAATTGGCCAAGAACAATCAACCCCTAAACACCACAACAAATTATGTAACCACTTCATGACAAATGATCTCCATGAGTTAGTCATTGGGAGAAAATTGTAATATCGATAACCAACAAGACTATTGCCATTCTGAATTCATGAAAAAAGTTAGATTTAATAAATGAATTTCTAAATTAATATAAATATATAACAAATATATATATATATATATATATATATATATATATATATATATATATATATATATATATATATATATATATATATATATATATATATATAATTGATAAAAGGTTGAAGCCCTATATATTATATTAAATGAATAAAAATGCAAACAAAGTTTAGATCCTCCATTCAAATAGGCACTGATAGGAAAGAACAAAGAAGAAAACCTCCAGTCTTGCCTACGACAAAGTCCTATGTTTTGATTAAGTAAAAAAAAGGACCTGAAAACTTTTACAAAGAACCAAGTAGTGTTATAATACAAGATAAACAGGAAAATCCCAAGAGAAATTATGCATCAACACCAAAAAACTAAACATGCTAGATCAAAAGGCCCTAAAACAACATGCAAGAAAAAAGGATAGCAAAGAGACAACAATCGGATAGCTATAAAGTTTTCAATAGGTCAGTTACTTGATCAACTAAAATATTCATGTTCACAGTAGAGGCCATGAGCTTGTCGATCTCTTTATCATCAATAACCTATGTTTTCTTTGAGTTTTCCCTTGTGCATTTTCTAGGACCTTGATCATCTTTCACCTCCTTTGTACCTTGATTTCTCCCCTGCTCCAGCTCATCCAACAAATTCTTGATATTCTTTGCAATAACTTTCAATATGGAACAGCTCTAATGAACAAGTTTTTTCAAAATATTCTCTGTGCCCTCAACTTTGTTCTCTAGAATGTCCATCTTCTTCTACATTTCCTTTATCACTTGATTAGTAGCTTTGTTTTTAGTTTCAAGAGGTTGGACTCTCTTCATCAAATTCTTAACTTCTTCAATGCTCCCAATCACCTCTGAGAGCCTATCCAAATTTTGGCTTAAAGCCATTTCACCCCTATTTGTTTTGCTGAGATGCCTAAACTCCCTTCTTATCTCCTGCATTTACTCCTTCATAAAATTAATTTCCCTTCTCATCTCCTCGGGGTTGCCCAAGACACCCTTCAAGTTCAAATTTTCCTCATCCAAATCCACATTATCTTTTTATACATCAGCATCTTTTGTATTTTTATCCTCAGCATTCCCTTGAAGCATAATCTTCTTACCTTTTAGATCTTTCTCAATTATATGGATTAGTGGTTTATCATCCAAAGGGTGTTCATGCAACTTTCATTTTTCTTCATATTATTTCTAGTTTTAATTCTCCTGCCAGTTTTACCCTTTTTCTTCTTCCCTTTCTCCTCTTCATTCTCCTCATCAGTCCTAGTCTTTGTCTCATAATTAACCTCATTTCTTTTCCTTCTCTTAGAAGATGAGCCCCGAGGGGTAGGATTCTTTCTCTTTTTTGCTGCCAACTCTGCTTCTTCCTCGTCTGTTTCCTCTTCATAGATCTCATTTGAATCACTCCCCTTAGTTTCATATTCCATAGTCTTTTTTCTTACACAAGGTCTATGCACTTTTTTTTAACTTAAGCAAATTCATAATCAACACCATCAAACCCTCATGACAAGCATGATCCCTATCTGGATCATTCTAAGTGTTAAAATGATATTATCTAGAGACTGTCGAAGGTAAAAGGGGAACTTAATCCTAACCCTATGTCTAAAGTGATTAGCTAGCATGAAGTGGTGACCATAAATATTAGTAAAATGATCATCCAGGGTAATATACTTGATCAAAACACACATAATAAACCTCCAAGGTCTAGAAATAGAATGAGGGCTACAATAAGAATTGCCAATTTTGACCAACCTATTTTGCTCCTTGGTCAACTTTGCAAACTCGTTAATAGCTCTATCTGACATATTCATGTCTCTATAGAATTTAATCCCTTCCATGTCTAGGCTAGTGGCTTTGGCAATGATATCCTCCATGACTTATATTATCTGATTTCCAACCAGGACACTAATATTCTTCCAAGTTTTGATAAATTGCTTGGTAATAGATGGGTTAGCTCCCTTTAGCTTCTCCATAAATCTTGAAAACTTCCCTTGCTCCAAAATGTCCCATATCTCCTATTTTTGCTTCCATTTCTTGCAATTCCTTGGCTCACACCTTTTTCTCCTACCTCCCATGTTACTAGTTCTATAGAGATGGATAATCTTACTAGTGAGCTAGAGCAAGTTAAAATTCTCTGCTTTGAAATCATAGTGGGTTTTTCTCTTTTAAAAAACACCCACAATCCGTGTGGTAATAAATGGGTATTTGCATCATATAGAATCATAATTTGCACACCCCCTCTCCAAAACATCTTATAATTACTCCTAATTATCATTTTCATCATTATTAAAACATTTTTGTTTGCTTCCAATTCTGTCGTACTCTATCATAGATAGCCTATCAATTGGGATGACATTTCCATTATTCCAAGTCATCTTCATGTGACTTTTACAAGCCACGTTTGCTACCCAATCAGCCACTTTGTTAGTTTCTCTAAAATTATGAGTAACAACACATTCTACAAAGGAATTGATTAAATTCATGGCTTTCCATATAATGCTATAAATAGTCCATGAAGGGGCAGTAACCTTGTTAAGAAAACTAATGATATTTAAAGAATCCCTTTCTCGCCAATTTTTCTCCATATTCATATTCTTAGCATATAAAAGTCCATGAAGAGTTGTACTAGCTTCCGCTATGTGACTAGTCTGGTTTCTAATAGGGACTACCATTACTCCAATACTATATCTATTTTCATTTATGATAATAACACCACACCCCACAATCCTTGTGTTGCCCCTTGAGGCCCCATCAAAATTAACCTTGTACCTGTTGGAAGCATGAATGTTGATGATACTTCTATGGGGGAGTATTGTATAAACATGATGAGATCATTATCATGATGATATGTTACATTCATGATTGTATTTGTCATTGATGCCAATATAGCAATATTTGTGGTGTCTGACAAAAGAACAACGGTAAAGATCAAGTTGTTACAGACAAATAGTTGAACATTTTCACTAAGAGAAGTTAAAGAGGGATACTACTAAGTGTCTAGTATATGCAGCTAACATCGAAAGCATAAGACATTAAGTATAGAAGAAGTTATGCAAGTTTTGGTGAACACTGTTTTGAAATAGAGTTTACAGAAGCATGTTCTGGTAAACTTGTTATATCTCTTAACAGAGTTGTTATTCATAGAAGCAAGGTTAAAGGTGTGTAGAATACATGTTGGAGATGATGTGGCTAGTCTTTCTCGTCATAATATCACACATACAAAAATTTATTCAAGTTACAAGGTGAAAGATTAATGTTATCTCTAAGTGTAACGTGTTCTTAATGAGGTCCTATAATAATTAATTGAGGTGTAATAACCAACTTAGGGAATTGTTTTATGGATTTGGTATGAAGGAAGGAAATTTTTCCTTTGTTATGTATAACTAAATGAACAATTGGAAGAAGTACGAAGAGTGGAATAAAAGAGAAACAAGTTGATATGCAAGGATAGGAAGAGTTGAGCAAAGTTGGATAGAACTTCCTTACTGAAGTTTTATTTTGAGATCCGAGGTTTGATATTTCAATGTGAGGTTTGTGACTTGGGTCTACAAGGTTTGAAAGTGATTTTTCTGATTGACAAGATAGAGGAAAGAGGTTAAAGCATAGTACAAACAATTATTTTGCAATTAATAGTTAAGAGATCAGTTGGATAGTGAGTTCAGTGGTCTTGCCCCAAAAGCTATTTGGACAATGGGCCCTTCTACCTTCTACAACTCTTAATAGGTTTAGAATCTTCTAACAAGGATTCAAAGTCTCCTAACAAGGATTCTTATGTTCTCAATGTTTTTATAGACTCCTAATAGAGTGTATCCTCTGACAAGGAATATATACATCAGTATATCTTTGTGGGCATCATTGCCACTAGGGTTTTCCCTCTGAGCAAGGGTTTCCCTAGTTAACAAATATGGTGTAATTGTGTATGTGCATCTTGTTATGTTGTTGTTTACTTTGATTGGATGGTTAAGATTAATTAAGGTTGATAATTGTTTTATTGGATAACTGATTCACCCCCCCTCCCCCCCCCCCCCCCCCCCCCCCCAACCTCAGTTTTCTTGGTGGACTATTATTTTTAACAATTAGTATTAGAGCATCAGGTCCTTGAAGAAAAATTTTAACAACTTTGGGAGATTCATGGTAAACATATTTAGAAAAGATAGTTTGAAGTTTGATGGAGCAAATTATGATAGCTAGAAGGAAAAGATGAAGACACATATATCGCAGTGGCAGTTACAGCAGGATCAGAAAGTACATACCCCACAGTTACAGTCAGTGCAGACTCAACAGTCTTCCAAGGGTGGATACAGTGGGTCTAGCAAGTCAGGACGCCCACAACAGTCTGGATCATAGGATGCACGATCTTATACCTGAGGACCATGCTACACTTGTGGTGGCATGGGTCATTTAGCTAGAGAGTGTCTGCAGGGACAGTCATCCAGTGGTCAGAGAGGGGCTTTTTTAGAGCCGACAGTTGGAGACATGGGCAGGTCCCACAGAGTTTCCGCAGTGATTGAAAAGCGCCAGATTGAGCATCAAGGTACAGTTATTGAGGCTACAGGTGGAGTTGGTCGGCCAGTTAGCGCTAGAGATTATCCATATTATTGCTCGATAGACCCTAGCTCCTCGAGGTTGAGAGCTGGACCAAGTTAAGGGTCTAGTGGGAATGTTACGATGAGGTCACAATTTTTTTTCTTTGGGAGGATGCAACATGGATGCGATCTCAATACCCTTGTCTTTTGATGAACTCCAGGAGGAAGTTCATGCCTAGTGGGGGAGGATGTGAGGCCTCACCTCGACCCTTCATAGCCTTAGTTGTTACTTTATCATTTTGATACTTACTACTCGAGATGTCGAGACATTATTTGATGCTTAGAACATATCATATTATTTCATGTTGTGTGGTGTTATTTTCAGATATTTGATGTCTGTCATTTAATGTTTTATGTATATATATGTCAATGAATTAAGTAAAAGGTAGGATTAACATTTTGGTTTAAGATATTTTAAATGTTTAAGAATTGAATAGGATGAGAAGAACCCTAATTTTTGTTATAGATGGATGTTTTAATTTATGTGATTCCTGATACGTATATATACATATGTACATGTGATTTTTGGGACTACTGATGTGTGCAATGAGTGTGCAAATATTTTAGCTGAGGAAATCGACGGAGGAACAAAACTGATCTCTATGTCTTAATTTTGGAAACTTTGTTGTTCGTAATTCAAGTATTGTATTGTGAGATGTATGTATGTATCTCTCTATGTTCAGTGAATGTTAATGTTCGTAACTATGTTCTTTTAGTGTCGCTTGACACTCGTGAATTGTTTGTGCTCTTTAGCGTGCTAGTTAGGGTTAGTTGTGTAACCCATGGACCTAAGTCAGTTTAAGTTAGTGTCAATTTGCTAATTTGGTTCTTAATCAAGGTTAGTCATCCCTTAACCCAAATTAGTGCTTAATCTACATTGTTAGAGTTGTTAGATTGGTCCTAATTTAATTCCTAGCTTTTTTTTGGCTCTAAACCTTTTTCTAAGGCTTAAAACATGAGATAATTATACCCAAAGGGTATGGGTATGGGTTAGGGGTCTTTTCCAACCCCTAAGCCCCTTTTTTTGACTTTTGAGGTCACTCAAAAAGTCTCATTTTGCCTTTGTGCGAAAATGGACTATGACTAACATGAGTTACCTCACCTCCATTTAGTGTTTAACCCTAGTGTGGGTTGAATTAGGAGCTTCTAGATTTGTAGGTGGGTGGGTGAAGTTATTGATTCCTTTGGTGGTTGAGTTTGAGGCTTATTTAGAGGCCCTTCTTGGAGTAGTTGAGGTTGTTACCCAATCTCTGCATTTAGAGAGGAGTCTTGGAAGATTGAAGCAAGGAAGGAAAGAGCTCTTCTCAATTTGATCATTTACCATAACTCTTTGGTGAAGGTAGGGATTCTTCACTCCTTTGTATTGTTCTTCATGTTGTCTATGCCTGAATCATGTATAAGTTGATGTGTTGTTCTTTGTTTGTGCTTGCTGGTGTGTTGGGATGGGTTGGAGGGATTCTTGTTTGTTTCTTGATGCATTCTTATGCTTGTCTTGATGTTTTATGTTTTGAAAGGATTTCATGGGGATTGTTTTGGCATCACTCACCCTTGGATAGGTAAGAAGTGGCCATGTACGGGGGTAGGGCCTTAGTTGGACCTCAATGGTGAAGAGTCTCCTTTCATGGTGAGAGGAGGGAAAAAGGGTAGGGTGTATGGGCCCCTGTTGGTCATCACATACCTTGTTGATATTGTGAAATCTTGAATATGGAAAGGAATGAACATCCTTGTGATAGTAGCCTCGAAAGGGCCTTGTAAAAGAATGGAAATTCTTGAAGTTTTAGCCCCTAAAGGGTTATGGTATGGTATGGTGATTGACATCTCCCATTGAGAAAATCCACCTCCCCCCTAGTCAGGTCCTATGTTTGGATCTATTGTATAAAATTGGGTTAGGGTGTATACTTGAATTATTCTTGATGTTGTGATGATTCACCTGGGTTCAGATCTTGTTCTCATTGTATTCCTTGAAGTTTTGAAGTATTGGGAGAAAGCACTTGTGAAAGATTTTTAAGAGATTTAAATTGATTTGAAAAAAAAAATTATGTAAAATGTAATTGAATTTGATGTATTGGCGGGCAAAGACATCAGGTTTTCTTACTGGTTCTTTCTCGATGGAGCCTTGAACCAGGATAAATAATAGAGAAAAGAAAAGATTATGGGAATCTCCTTGCATTGTTCTCATGTGATTTCAAAAATTTGCATATGTAGGTGAGAAAATAGAATAATAGATAATGCCCTTGAATTCTGAATTTCCAAGTTTCAATTATGTAATGAAAAGCAATTGGATATGTTTAAGTTTTCAATTTGATGTTATAGGTATTAAGAGGAAATGGAAATACTACATTGTAAGCACAAAGTTAATTCTCTCATTGTTAAGTTTCATAGTTGACACAATTGAATTTGATTAAGAAACTCTGCACCACTTTGTATTCTAAAATAAGGAACATACACTTTTGTTATATGATGATTGTTAAAAACATAAATTATAGAAGGAAATAAGAATAACCATATTCACATTTTGGTACGAGCATGTTGTCCCTAGGAAGAGAAGTTGATAAATCTATGTAACAGATGGTCTTCCCATATGTGAGTGATTATGTCTTTACACCAATCTAGTTTACGCTTGATATTGTGTTGAGAGTAATTTGAAGGAAGAACCGTGTACCTTGATACTCTTTTAAGAATGATCAAAACATTATCATCTTGATATTTTTTTTTATCTTCTCAGTTTTCTTAAGAATAGTTTCAGTTACAATGTTGTTTAGTTATGTGTTCAATTAGTCATAATAGATAGTTAATGGATATGTAAATGGTTAAACTAGTAATATGGATATCATTGAAGTGCATTAATTTTGATGTTTCATGAAATTTTTTAACCAGGAGTTATGTTGAAATTTCAATAATGGTTTATATTAAGATTTCTTAATTAGAATGAGATTTCTATCGTTAATGCAATGTCAGAACATTAACAACTTGAAAATTAATTTGGTCACAGAGAGAGGAGGGGATAAGTAATGTAAGTTTTACCAAATATATATATAGGAGAGACCTGTAGAAGTATATTTAACATTCTGGAAAATGTATGGGTTGTCAAAAAGGGGAAACTCAGTCTATTACAGACATATAAAATAATAGCCTATATAAAATATAATTACTTTGATGGCAAGTGGAAGAATTTCATTTTTAAAAAAACTCACCTTATTTAATAACAAGTTAGACTTTAGTCCCTCCATGATGTGACCCCATAGGTGGGATAGTTGCACAATAAATGTGATTTGAAATGCATAATATTCCTTCATGCATCTGCCTAGTCGAATCCCTCTCCAAGGGCATCCAATCAACATTAATGTTGGGAAATGTGTATGTCAACAAATTACATAGGCATAAATGCCTTGAGATACGTATGGAGATTTTTTCCTTTCTAAAACCGTGGGATGGATTTGACTGTGACAAATCGCTTGGGAGGAGAGCAAGAAAATGTTTGAATGTTAAATATAAGTCACTCTTGCATCCCCATATTTCTCCTTCCCACTCCATGCGTTGACCTTGCCTTGCATTGGGAGGGCAAGTGAATATTTTTTAATAAAAAAATTTAACCTTCCTTTTGCACCCTCCAATCCCCTTCACCATCATGCGCTTGGGGATCACGCAGGGTGAGTGGAGACAGGCCTGCGTCAGCCTGTAAGGCCATGGGGCAGCGCACTGTCCTTGTAGACAGGCCCTCCTTGTCATAGTCATAGGTAGATATTAGATTCGGGGGGGGGGGGGGGGGGGGTGATTTGCTATTATATTTGATAATTGTTTCTTTTGGTGATGAGTAGTGGCTAGTTAGTAGGTTATAGGTAGTAGTTTAGTATTTAGATTAGTAGATATGTTATGATTTTGGAAAGTAGAATAATATGTTTTTTTTAGTTAGAATAGGATTTGGTAATATTTTTAAATGTGACTTTTGCATAGTGGTAGAATTTTAGGAACTTATTTTTTTGAAGTTAATTTAACAAAGATAGTATCTTAATTATTCATTGTTTTTTTTCATTAATTTTAGATAATTTTATTAATTAGTGTTAAATAAGATTAGATTTAAATTGTTGTTAGATTAGTGACTTGGTTATTAGGTTGTTTATTAAGTTCTAGTTTAAAAGTTTTAACTTTAAATTTGAATGTATTATTAATTAGTTATACTATCGTGAGAATTGTTAGAATGATTTTATCATGGACTTTATTAATGTGAATTTAAATTTATGATAGCTTCAAATAAAGTTGAGATTAAATTATAGATTATTGAATTTATTCTAGATATCAATGGTGATCTTGCATGCAACTTCTTTGTACCTTTGGTTATCTGATTCTTAAACCCCTCAGTCTTTTTACTCTATTGTAGTTAAACATCTAAACCTTTGTCGATCATATTATACTAATAAATAAATAAAAAAGATTGTGTGAGTTTTTTACCCTCATAGTTTGGGCATGACATATTGTGTATGGTTCCAGGATATTGGATCTTGATGAAATTAGAAATGATAATTATTGCTGAAAATGCTTGGAAACTTGTACCAAGGATGAGAGAGAACTTTTCATATGGGACATGAGAGCTAGAGAAGCATTATTGTCTGCACTTCCTAAAATTGAGTACAACTAGGTAAAATCACTTAATACTTCTCATGAGATCTAGAAAGCTTTGGAAAATAATTTTTAAGGTGATGAACATTCTAAGAAATTGAGGCTTCAAAGATGAATTTGTGCATTTCAAGATGCTAAAATGATGGAAGATGAATCTATAAGAACATATGTAGGTAGAATGTCATAAATTACTACATGTATCAGATCTCAAGGAGCAACCAAGGAAGATGATGAGGTGATATGGAAGATATTAAAGAGCTTAACACCACCATTTAACCAAGTAGTTCAAATCATATAGTTGTTGATCTCTTGTACCAAAGATTTCACCAAGGAAACATAACTTGGGAGACTTGAAGCAGTTGAGAATGAGCTTAAGCAATCTGGAGAATTGACTAGAACTAAGACAACTTTTAGTGCCCTAAACATTCGACCTAGTCTATCAAGGAGCAAGAGTGCTAGAGGAGATTTTGCAAGTAGTGGCAAATTTGATGAGGAAATAAAGATAGAAGGAGTGGCCCTTTTGGTAAAAAGGGAAAAAAGATGGTGAGAAAATCTTTAAATGTTGGACTTGTGATGAGTTTGGTCATTATGCATCTAAGTGTCCTAAAAGAGAGAAAAAGTATGAAAGAAAGTTAAAACCTAGAAGAGATAGAGATTTTTTATATGCAAATAAAGAAGATGATTATTATGAACAAGTAGTAAGTGCTAGTGATGATAAAATAGGATTTTTAGCTATTAAAGAAGAAAATCCAGAGAAAATGGCTATGCTATCACATGTTGAAAAGAAATTTGATTGGATAATTGATAGTGGTTGTTCACATCATATGACTGGTGATATGAACAAGTTTGTTGACTTCAAAAGTTATGATGGAGGCATTGTCAGAGATGGAAACAATGTAGCTTGCCATGTGAAAGGTATTGGATCTATAACTCTTGATGGTAAGACTAACATTAAAGATGTATATTTTGTTGATGGTTTGAAACACAATCATTTGAGTGTTGGACAACTAGTGGATAAAGGTTATCAGTTACAGTTCATAGAGAAGACATGCATGATCAAAGACAAAGATTGAAAGGTAGTTGGAATGGGAACCAGATCTAGAGCTAATGTATTTTAATTGAATCCCACTGAAATGACATGTTACTTGTAAAGGTTGATAACAGTTGGTTATGGCATGAGAGATCTTTTCATAAAAAAATTGACAACATTATGAAAACTAGTAGTATGTTTGCAGTTAGGGATTTGCCTCAGATTGTAAAGCCTACTAACACAATTTGCAAGGAGTGTGTATTGGCAAAGCATACCGAAACTTCTTTTCCTAGCAAGAAGTTTACTACTACAACAAAGTTGGAGATTGTACATGCAGACCTTAGTGGTCCTACGAAGACTAAAGGATTCTATGGTAAAAGGTACTTCATGATTATTGTTGATCATTTTTTTTAAAATGATGTGGGTTCCATTTCTTAAAGAAAAATCAAAGGCATTTGATAAGTTCAAGATATTCAAGAATAGAGCTGAGAATGAATAAGATATGAAGATTAAATTTTTAAGATCAAATAGAGAAGGAGAATTTACTTCAAATGAGTTTAACATCTTTTGTGAAGATAATGGAATCAAAAGACAATTTTCAACTCCTAGAACTTGAACAAAACGGGGTTGTTGAAAGAAGAAATAGGTTAGTAATAGAAGCAACAAGAGCTATGTTAGCTAAGAATGATGTATCCAAGATGTTTTGGAGAGCAGCTTTGAATACATCATTCTACACTGTGAACAAAGTGTAAGTCAAGAAAGACACAAACAAGGCCCCTTATGAACTATGGTTTGGTCACTCATGAAGAGTCAAGTATTTTAGAATTTTTAGGAAAAAATGTTATATCAAAAGAGATGATGATGTTGGTAATTTTGATGCTAGAAGTGATGAAGGTATGTTTCTTGGTTATTCATTGAAAAGTAGAGCTTATAGTTGTTATAATCTGAGAACTAAAACTATTGTTGAAAGTGCAAATGTAAGAGTTGATGAGAAATTGAGGGTACAAGAAAGAATAGTTGACTACAATTATGATGATTAGAATGTTGTTACTAAACCAAGAATGATGAAGTATTCTTTAAGATTAAAAATGTTTGCATAATGAAAGAGAGCAAAGGCAAGAACAAAGTTCAGAACCTATAATAGAGCTAAGAGGTGACATAAAAACTTTTACTTCTAGTAAGAATATGACAAAGAATCATCCACCAAAGCAGATCATCAACAACAAAAATAAAGGTGTGATGACAAGAAGTAGATTCAATGAAGAACTATGTTTGATATCTCAAGTAGAACTAAATAATGCAGATGAGGCACGTAAAGATGACTATTGGAAGAAAGCTATGAAAGAAGAATTGGCTCATATAGTGAAGAATGGGACATTGGAATTGGTCCCTAGACTAGCAAACAAGAATGTGATAGAAATAAAATGGGTATTTAGAGACAAGATGAATGAAAAAGGTGAAGTTGTAAGGAAAAAAGCAAGATTGGTATGTAAAGGTTACTCATAGCAAGAAGGAATAGACTATGATGAAACCTATGCTCTTGTGGCAAGAATTAAAGCAGTAAGGTTATTCTTAGCCTATGCAACACATAAGAAATTCAAAGTGTATCAGATGGATGTGAAGTTAGCATTTTTGAATGGAGAACTTGAAGAAGAGGTATACATAGAATAGCTTGAAGGTTTTCCTTTAACAGATGACAAGGACATGGTATGCATATTGAAGAAAGCATTGTATGGCTTTAAAAAATCACCCAAAACTTGGTATGCAAGGTTGGACAAGCATTTGATAACACTTGGATTTAGCAAAGGTATGATAGACAATAATCTATACTAGAAAGAAATAGATGATGGGTTGATGATTTTGGTAATATTTTTTGATGATATCATATTTTGAGGAAATGATGATGAAAGTGACAAGTTTATAGAAGAAATGAAGAAGGAATTTGAAATGAGTATGATAAGAGAGATGAAATATTTCCTAGCATTATAGATTGTGTAGGATAAAGAAGGAATCTTTATTTCTCAGATTGGGTATTTGAAAGATCTATTGAAAAGGTTTGGTTTGGAAACATGTAAACCAGTTGGAACATCTATGGTAGTTGGACACAAATTATCTACAAAGGATGAGACACCTACTGTTGAGAAGAAGAAGTATAGATCTATGATTGAAGGATTGTAGTATCTAACTCACACAAGGTTGGATATAGCAAATGTAGTTGGAATTGTTGCAAGATTTCAAGTTGATCCCAAAGAAGCACATTATGCAACAGTTAAAAGGACATTTAGATATCTAAAGGGAACACCAGAATTCAGATTAAGGTATGACAGATCTAATGATTTCACTCTATATGCTTATACTAATGTTGATTAGGCAAGCAATATGGATGACAGAAAGAGCACCAGTGGTGGAGCTTTCTTTCTTGGAGGAAGATTGGTTTCTTGGTTAATCAAGAAGTAGGATTGTATCTCACAAAGTATAGCAGAGGCAGAATATGTTGCAACAACAAACAATTGTAATCAAGTTGTTTGGATGAAGCAGATGCTAAAGGATATAAGGATAGAATTTAGTGAACCTATTGTCATACATTGTGATAACATAAGCATAGTAAATATGTCTAAGAATCCAATGTTGCATTCTAAGACTAAGCACAGTTCTATCAAATATCACATGTTGAGAGAGAAAGTTGCGGAAAAGGAAATCAGATTGGAGTGTGTAAGCACTAAAGAGTAGATTGTAGATATTTTTACTAAACCTCTTCCCAAAGAGACTTTTGAGTATTTGTGCAGTATGCTAGGGGTTATGCCCCTATGTACATCAAAGTAGATGATGCAAGAATGCATTAGTCCAATGATATAGAGCACTATTGTTTGTCTGGACTGAATGCTGGTGCTTCTTGTATGGGGGAGTATCTATGATGGACAAGGTCATAAAGGACTCCCAACAAATGTTGTTTTGAATAGTGTCTTTGGAGACTTGAGCAAGTTAGAGATAGTTATTGTAGAGATAGATGGTTGTTGAAACCTTTGAAATTGATGTCAATAGGGTAGAGATTACAACGTGAAAAATAGTTTGATATAGATTACTTTGAAGGGAGATATTATACCTGATACATAGCACATTGAAGCATATAAATGGGGGATAATTATTGATGAAGATGATTTTAAAAGAAAGGATGATTGTCTTTTACAATTGGTATTCTTAGAATTAGATGTTTTTCATCTATGTTGCCAGCAATACCAAAGGGGGAGATTGTTGGAAGCATGAATGTTGATGATACTTCTATGGGGGAGTATTGTAGAAACATGATGAGATCATTATCATGATGATACGTTACATTCATGACGGTGTTTTTCATTAATGTCAACATAATAGTTTTATGTGGTATTTGACAGAAGAACAATGCTAAAGATCAAGTTGGTATGGACAAATAGTTGAGAATTTTCACTAATCAAGGTTAAAGTAAGATAATACTAAGCATCTAGTATATGCAACTAACCTCAGAAGCTTAAGATACTAAGTTTGGAAGAAGTTATGCAAGTTTTGGTGAAGATTGTTCTAAGATAGAGTTTATAGAAGCATGTTTTGGTAAACTTGCTATATCTCTTAACAGATTTGTTATTCAAAGAAACAAGGTTAAAGGCATGTAGAAGACATGTTGGAGATGATGTGGCTAAGCTCGCTCATCATAATATCACACATATGGAAAGTTATTCAAGTTACAGGGTGAAAGATTAATGTTATCGCTAAGTGTAATGTGTTCTTAATGAGGTCCTATAATAATTAATTGAGAAGGTGTAATAGCCAACTTAGGGAATTTTTTTATGGATTCGATATAAAGGAAGGACATTTTCCTTTCTTATGTGTGAATGAATGAACAATTGGAAGAAGCATGAAGAGAAAAATAGAAGAGAAACATGTTGATATGTGAGGATAAGAAGAGCTGAGTGAAGTTGGAGAGAACTTTGTTGCCGAGGTTTTATTCCGAGATCTGAGATTTGATATTTGGATTTGAGGTTCGTGACCTAGTCTACAAGGTCTAACAGTGATTGGTTCAGTTGACAAGACAGAGGAAAGAGGTTAAAGCATAATACAAAAAATTTATTCTGCAAAGAATAGTTGAGAGATCAGGTTGACAATGAGTTCAGTGGTCTTTCCCCAGAAGCTATTTGGACAGTGGGTCCTTCTACCTTCAACAACTCCTAACAAGGATTCAAATTCTCCTAACAGGGACTCCTAATAGGGTCCATAACAAGGAAAATATGTATTAGTATATCTTTGTGGGCATCATTCTCACTAGGGTTTTCCTTCTGATCAAGGATTTCCCTAGTTAACAAATCTGATGTACTTGTGTATCTGCATCTTGTTATGGTTGTTGTTTACTTTGATTGTATGGTTAAAATTAATTAAGGTTGATAATTATTTTAATTGAATAACTGATTAAACCCCACCCCCCCCCCTCTCAGTTATCTTGGTGGACTATTGTTTTTGACAATACCATCCCTTGGTTGGGCAATCCCATCTAGCCAAGCTTCTAAGACTTTTTTCAGTTTGAGGGTAGTTAACCCCTTCCACTTTCCAATTCGTAATGACTTTGGCTTCCCACTCATCACAAGGCTCTTGGAATTTCCCACTTAGCCTGACATTCTCAATCACCATACTCTTTATCTTATGAAAGATCTTATTAGCATTTGACTCCTTACCCCTGAAAATCTTATCATTCCTTTCCTTCCAAACACCATAGCATAAATAAGGTAGAATGCAATTCCATAAGTTATTGATTAAGGCATTACAGGAGGGCGACTTCCAAGCTAAGAACAAATCTTGGGTACTATAAGGGAGAATCCACTCTGTATCCATAAGTCTAAAAACCTTTTCCATAAGATTCTAGTGTAGGAATAGTGAATGGTCAGGTGATTAACTGACTCTTCCTCTTCCTTTCAAAGATAACACATGCTAACAAAACAAAAACCTTTTTTCTTTAAATTGTTAGTAGTGAGATTTTTTTCCTACAATAAAATCCAAAAAAATATGTTAACTTTAGGTTTCAGACCTTTGAACTAGGCTTTAGCCCAACAAGGTTCATGGATATCATCAAAGGTATTACCATATAGAGAAGAGACATAAAAAACTTCATTAGGATTAAACTTCCAAATTAGATAATCCTCCTCATTAACTAAAAAGACAATATTCAACATTTTATTAAGGTTATTCAGAGAATCATACACTCTAGAAAGATCCACCCATTTATCTCCTTCCCAGTAGTCAGCAGCAGTTGTCCCAAAAGTAGTCTTGCATTGCATAATATAACCATTTCACTATTGATTAGAACTCAGGGCATGATCAAGAATCCATATATCATCCAAAATTGAATGGTGCTACCATTTCCAACCTTTCATCTCACCCCTTTATTAATAGTCTACTTATTTTTCTAAGCCTGCTTCCAAATAGCTAAACCCCCTTGAATATCATCACTTCCAAGAAAAGAATTAAAGCTTTTATCCTCCATATTATATTTATTATTCCATATGTCTCTCCATTCTCCTTCATCATTATAGAATCTCCAAATGAGCTTAGTAAGTAAGAAATTATTCATATAACTTATTTTTCTTAACCCTAGAACTCTTTTTTTAATGGGCTTACACACCATGTCCCAAGCAATTAGTGTCATTTTTTTTTCTTTTTCATACCAGTCCATATGAAGTTTCTCTAAATTATTTCAATAGCCATAGCATGCTTTCTAGGTATCTTAAAAACACTCAGAGCATACAGGGGGATGCTTTGAATAATAAATTTTAGCACAATTATCTTACTAGCCTGGCCAAGGAGTGATCCTTTCCAACCAGCTAACTTTGTATGTATCTTATCAATCAGAGAACTCCAAAAAGACTCAAGAGGGTCCAGGAAAAGAGGTAAACCAAGATACGACCCCAAAAAACTTTCCACCTCACATCCCATATTTCTTTGAATTTTAACTTGTCTTTTCACATTAACATTTATGAAATAAATAGAGCTTTTGCTCCAATTTATAATTAGTCTCGTGGCTTTCCCATAATCATCAAGTGCCTTTTTGATATTCCTAGCATTTTTGATTGAAGCTTCTCCCATCACAATTGATTCATCTACAAATTGTTGATGTGAACACATTTGTTCCTTTGAAGAAGGTCTTAACCCCACAAACTTCCCCTTTTGTACCATTTTCTCCATAAATATTCCCAAACATTTAGCCATTAATACAAACAAGATAGGGGATAAAGAGTTGCCTTATCTTAACCCTTGGGATGCATGGAAAAAAGAAGTCAAAGACCCATTAACCAAAATAGAAAAAGTGGTAGTGGAGACCAACATAAGAACCATATCCAAGAATGTATTATTGAGTCCAAAGGATTCCAATCCACATCTCAAAAAATCCCAATCCACCCTGTCATAAGCCTTCGAAAAATCCAGCTTCAATAAGAACCCATCTTTGTTTGATTTGGTAAGGGAGTGAATATTTTCATGAACTGAGATAATAGAATCTAGAATTTGCCTACTTGGAACAAACCCATCTTGTTGTCTCCAGGTCAAAGAAGGTAATAAAGCCAAAATCCTAAGAGTGAGGACTTTGGAAATGATCTTATAAAAATAATTACATAAACTGATAGGTCTGAATTGATCCATACTATTTTCCCTCGACTTTTTGGGTGTTAGGACCAAAAAAGTACCATTCAATTCTTTAAGAAGTTTTCTAGATCCAAAGAACTCTTTAACCCCTTTGATAATGTCCTCTTGTAGGATGTGCCAAAAAGTTTCAAAAAATAAAAAGGGGAAACCATTCAGCCTAGGTGCCTTATCTCCATCAAAGGAGAAAACAACCTTTGTTATTTCTTCTTTAGAAGGAATAACAGTGATGTATTTGTTCTCATCTTCTATCATGCTCTTGGGAATACAATTTAGGAACTCCTTTTGTTTTTCCTTATCAAGATGAGGTTCTCTCCCCAGAAGACCACTGAAAAATTACACAGCTTCTCTTTTAAAAGTCTCCTCATTCTCAGTGATAACATCCTTCACTTGTAATCTAGAAATTATGTTAACCATTTTGTGCTTCAAAGTGATCGTATAGAAATATTTTGTGTTTGTGTCCCCTTCTTTAATAAAGTCTTTCCTAGATCGCTACCTCCAGTAAATCTCCCCCTTAATGATAATGTCATGTAACTCAATCAACTTCAAGTCCTCCTCCTCTCTAGTAACTTTCTCATAACGCTCACTTTGAATGTTGTCCTATATCTCTTTGAGTTCCTCAAGTATATTACTTTTGTTTTCAAAGATATTCCCAAAAGTTTCTCTATTCCATCTTTTAATGTTATCCTTTACATTTCTTAGTTTTTAAGCAACTTTAAACATATAATTTCCCTCAACTTTGACCCTCCATCATTCTTTTATGAAGTTTTCTAGACTAGGATGTAAAATCCAATTTTTTTCAAATCAGAAAGGAAAGTTCTTTTTAATGGAAATAGGGTCAACCAAGAGAGAAATGGGATAATGATTAGATCCCACTCTATCATGAGTTGTTACAGAACATTTATAACTTTGAAATCAATTATTAGTGATAAGAGTTCGATCAAGTCTAACTTGTATAAGATCCTTGCCCATTTTCTATTTGTCCATGTATAGTCTATACCTTGCAAATCCATATCATGCGACAAATTATTATCAATAACTCCATCAAATCCATTCTACTTTCCAAATTAGTTTGACTTACCCCCATCTTCTCATTTTCTTTCAAAGGAGTGTTGAAATCCCCCATAATTACTCAGCCCTCATCTGCAAAGTCCTTTCTATGGTTAGTCATTTCCATCCAACAAACTTTCCTTCCCCATCTGGGATTAGGTGCATAGACATTAATTTGAACCCACGAGGTGTTATCCTTCGTATTCAAAATTTTGACATTGATAATATTCTTTTTATGAGATAGAAGTTCTCCATGAATTTTTTTAGTATTCCATATAACTGACATGCCATGAGAGGCCCCATCTACATCACCACCTAGGATCTTACCACTACTAAAGAAAAACAAACTTGCCACTTTATCCTTTGGCGTCTTAGTTTCCTGAAGGAGCACAATATCTAGATTATTGTCTCTAATCATATTCCTCACCATCTTGCTTATGAGAATTATTTAATCCTATGATATTCCATGAGATAATCTTCATTTCTTATGGAATGCTTTTGAGTCCAAGATAGTCCTTTGACTACCATCCGCTATACTTCTGCTGGCCTTGATATTTTTTTTTTTGTAGGTTTGAAGGCCTCCCTACAGATATATGAGTATAACCCACATCCCTTGTTTTTCTACTCCTTGTGCTTCTATTAAGCATTTTATTTTCTTTATTATTTTTTGGATTATTCTCTTTTTTCTTAATCCTCACTTTTTTTCTTAGTCTCCACATCTAACTATTCTTCTCCATTTCCTTCTTTCCCACCCTGCAAAGCTCTATCAACATCTTCTGCATCCCTCGAATTGGGTGTTTTGTCTTTTATTACTATTAGGACTCTAGTTCTAAGAGGTGATTTTCTATTATCCTTTATGTTCACCTAAAGGTATTCAGATAAATCTGATCCCAAGATAATAGACTCTTGTGCATCTTGAAAATCTATTTCCTTTCTATTACTAGTATTCTTGCTACTAAGACCTAACTTTTCTCTTTCAATATTTTCATCATTATTCTCCTTTGCCTCTACCATTTCCATCCTTCTGCTCTAGCTTTCCTCATCATAGGTATCCTTTATCACTAATTTCTTAAAGGAATTGTCTTGATCCTTTTGTAGAATCTAGATTTGATCAATTAAAATTCCATTCCATGTCTCCTTACCGACCTTCTCAATAGGCTCAGCCTGAGTACACTTATTATCCTCTTTTACCCTATTTTCTATTTGAGTTTACTCCATAGACTGAGTATCCTTGATGCCTTTTCGAAACCATTCTTTTTTATATTTCTTCGAGGTACTCACTTTCTTAAGGCATTTCTTCGCCCAGTGTCCCAACTTTTTACAATGGAAATAAACAAATGGGATGGATTCATATTCAATCTTCTGCTACCAAGCTCCCAATTCAAATTGAAGTGCGATAGAATCTAGCATATCAACCCCTTTAATGAATCCCACATAGATTCTAGCATAAGTCCATCTCCTCCTTGACACTACCACTGGATCCATTAATAATAACTCTCCAAAGGTATTAGCTATTCCTTGAAAAACATCTTCTACCCAAAATTCAAGAGGCATTCCTTGTAGTTTAACCCAAATTAGGGCTTGCACAACCAATTCATTCTGAGAAGTTAGGTTAGGACACCACTTTTATAATACCATGGTATACTTTCCCACTACCCATGGTCCACTATATAAGATGTATCTATGATCTTCATCACAAGAAAAGCAAAAAGAGAGGCAACCTTTTGACATAGCAGCAATAACAACTTGTCCTTTCAAAACCCATTTCCTTTTAACAAAGGCTCTTACTATTTCAATATTCAGTATGGCTCCCAAGAATCTCCTCACAAAGGTTTGATCTATTCTAGATATGTTCAAATCTATGATTTGATCCAAGATATCCAAAATAAATGAGCCTTTCTCGGGAATAGAGAAATTCCTAATAAAGACTTACCTATCGCTTGATACCAAACAAACTTGACCATTTTTTAGTAGGAATCAAGGCAGAAACAACGGCCTTGGGTCCACCCCCTAGGCTGACTCACCTCTATAGTCACCTCATGTTGACCTATCTCCCTTGACCAGCCTGCACCAGTCCCATTTGAAATTTGAATTACACCATTCCTGCTCACACCTCCAACTTCGCCCACTCCAGCTCCCATTGATGAGGATGTATTTTCATAAGCTCCTAGCTGCAACACAGTCCTATGTTATTACATAAGGTAAAAGGGGCATACCCCATTTTTACAAACTTTTCAAGGGCATACCCTTTTTGGTACATTAAGGCTACGATTTGGTTTAATTAACTTTTCTCAATTTTGTATTTTCCTTGTTTTGATAATTCCATTCATTGATTCACTTTTTCAACTTGGTAGTTTCTGCAATTTCAAAAAAATAAACTAGCTTGAGAATAGGGTTAGTCCTTGAAAACTCATTACCTCATTTTCATAGTGAAGAGTGATATCATTTAGACTTTGTGTTTAGTTTATTAATTTGATTGATTAATTAGAGGAAAAGGTTAGAAGATATTAAAATACTTTGAAAAGGAATGTCAATTTCCTCTTTGGTTAAGATGATTAGTGGTCATAGAGATTAAATTGGGTTCCATAACATATCAATATGGATTTCTATTTTGATTTTTTCTATTTATATCACCTATTATTTAATTTTAATTTCCCTTAGTTACGAGTTCTTAAAAAGGTTTGAAGCCCTTAGATAGCTTAGGGCAAAAGTCTGAGAGTAATTATTAATAGGGATGTTGTTTAAAAAAAAAGAGTAAGGGAAAGATAATGGTGAGGGCTTTGTTTAACTAATCTAAGCAGATCTAAATGTGTTTTCAAATTAAAGATTTTTCGTCCGCACCTAGATTCACTAGTGCATCTATTTCTTTGTTTCCTTCTCTAGAAGTATGGAGGAATTTCAACTCTTCAATGTTATCTAGGATGATTAAGGTATATTCTAACTTAGAATTGAGCTTCCAATTAGGAGTTGAACATTTCCTGAGAGTGTTCAAAATGATCTAAGAATCTCCTTCTACTTCTAATTTTTGGATTTCAAGATCTTAACATAATTTCAATCCTTCAAGGGTGACTTCTAGTTCAGAAAAATTATTTGTGTCATGGCTAATATCTTTAGCTGGTTTAGATATACATTCCTGAGAGGTTGATCTAATTATTTAACCTATTCCAGTTGCTCCTGGATTCCTTCTTGAGGCTCTGTCAAAATGTTGGAAATCTGATTGAAAAGCTCATTGTTGAAGATCAAAGAGGGAGATTGTTGTAAAAGAATGTTTTCAATAATTTTTTTGTCATTGATATCAAACCTGCTATTTGTAGGGATGACATTTTCTTATAAGATCCAAGTAATATCACTTAGTTGATTGATGAAGAGGATTTGATCAACAAGATGTAACAAGAGCACCTAAGGGAAAGGTTGAGTTATGATGTTGCAATGAAGTACAAGGATCAATTAAGACAATGGTTAAATGATGCATTGATAGCATACTAAAAAATATAGAGGTTGGTCACACATAGACACATTGGAGGAAGAAGTTGTAACAAGGTTAAATGCAAAGCTTAAACTAAGATCATTAGTGGATGCCAAGCAAGTTAGTTGAAGTCAAGAAAATTCTCAGTAGTAGCCGAGTAACAGAAAATTCTAGTTTGTGCCGAGTGATCTTCAGGTGCTGAGTGAAGATCAGGTGCCGACCATCAAAAAAATTTCAGATGGTGTCAAGTGATCTTCAGGTGCCAAGTATCAGGAAAAACACAGTTGATGCTGAGTAACACAATATGTGTCGAGCATCAATATTTCAATAGTGTCAAGCTACTGCATTATTTCAAATGACAAAGATTTGCCAAATCTGAGTTGACAAAGTGGTTACATTGAATTTTGTGAACAAGTTAGAAGATAAGGATGATGAGCTAGTGGCACATAATCTTATGCAAACCGTTCTTGGGAAAATTCTAAAGGTTTATTCAAGAAGTTTCTAAATGAAACAAAATATGGGTTAGATGCAATGAATCCTACATAATCCATGCGAATTAAAAATAAAGAATGGAAGAATCAAGCGAGAAAAGAAACTCTAAGACTTCTATTTAAGGATTCATAGAATAAGAAGCAAAGAGCTGCTAATACTGTTGCTACTGAAGAGTCAAATCTGTGAAGTGGTTGGTAGGGTGTCAAGGAGAAGGCATCTAGGAGAATGAAGAGCACAGAGGCTCTACTTCTACAAGTGGTCATGACAAGATGATTGCACTAGTAAATTGATCAAGGAGACTCAAGGAGACAAAGCTTGAAAGGAGGGCAAGCTATTGGAGTTGTAGAGATTGAAGGCCAGGCAAGGTATGAGCTGAGAAGTGATCTGAGATCTGCAAGATAAGTTGTATGTTGTAGTTAGGTCAATTTTTTTCTAATACTCTCTAGCAATTGTATTAGATCTTAAAATCCTATGGACTTAGGTTGGTTTAATAGCCATTTGTAAATCCTTTAATGGGGTGGCATTCCAAGTGAATGTTCTAAAGTCCTCTAACCAGCCCACTTCTAAAAGAGTAGTTAAATCCTCTAACAAGGTCACATTTAACAATGTGTTGTAAGCTTTTAACAGGGCATGCCTTTCACAGGGCATCACTTTAGAAGAGTGAGAATTGAGTAGCATGTTACTGGAGGTTTTTCCCAAATTAGGTTTTCACGTTAGTCATTGTGTTATGTGTTGATCTCTTATGTGTTATGCTTGCATGTTGATTTACAGTAACTTGCTAATTAGAAAAGTTAAAGCTTGGATGAATGAATGGTTGAATGTGCTCACTATAATTAGTGAAAAGTTTGAATAGGACATTTAGACCTTGAATAACTAATTCACACCCCCCCCCCGTGCACTTCTCAGTTATTCTAAAACATTTCTAACAATTGGTATCAGTGTCATCTGCTAATTTAGTTTCAAGGTACTAGAAGCAAGAAGATCAAGATGTCCAAGAGAGAAGTTCCCAAGCCCAACAAAGACAACTTTGCTACATGGCAGAGTTTGATGAAATTGCACCATGGATTAATAGGTGACTATGCACAAACCTTAATTGGAACAGAACATGTAAATCCAGCAGGACCTCTCACTGCAAATGATTTGAACAAAAAGAAGGAGCATAATCAAGCAATGCTAAAAATTGCCTCTGCACTTAATTATGCAGAATATGACGACATCAAAGATTGTGACACTACATTCAAAATGTGGAAAACATTATTAGAAATCTATGGAGGAGATCAAAATGTCTAGAGAGAAAAAAGAGAAATCCTAAGAGGAAAGTTTGATGACATGAAAATGGAGGAAGGTGAAAATGTTGCTCAGTATGCTGCAAGAATGAAAGAAGTGGTAAGTGAAATAAGAAGTCTAGGTGGTCAATTGGAAGAAGAAACTGCAATCAGCAAATACTTAAGAACTTTGTTCCCTATCTATGCTATTAGAGTTTTAGCCATACAAGAGCTAAGGTGTGTACAAGGGAACACACTAACCTTTGAAGGAATAGTGGAAAGACTTATTGCATTTGAGCTATCTAATTTTGATAACTACAGACCTGAGAACCTTGAATCTGCTTTCAAGGCCAAGATGACAATAAAAGACACTAAGGAGGAGACATCAAGCAAAAAGAGAAGAAAAGGAAAACATGCATCCAGTGATAGTAACGCAGATGAAGAAGATGTGGAACAATTAGAAGCACTATTGGCTAGGGGATTCCAAAGAGGCAAAGGTAAATTCAAAGGTAGGCTCCCTATCATATGTTTCAATTGCAATGAAGTAGGTCATATTGCTGCAAGATGTATATAGAAGAAGAACTACAAAGAAGGAAACAAGTACAGGAACAAGAGAGAAGACGATAGCAAAGATTACAAAGAGAAAGGCAAGAGATGCTACATTGTTGAAGAAGATTCTGATGAGAATGATGATGAAGTAGTGTGTGTAGTCATGAAAGATGAATTAGATAAAGAAGAAGATGAAGCAACAACATTGGTTACCTGTGCGAACAAGAATGACAAGTGGATCATAGATGGTGGATGCTCACATCACATGACAGGAGATAAAAGTAAGTTCATTACCTTTACTCAATATGATGGAAATAGTGTTAGATTTGGTAATGATGCTCCATGTCAAATCAAAGGAAAAGGTTCTATTAAGCTCACAGAGAAGATTTCATGTGATAATACATACTATGTTGAAGGATTGAACTACAACTTGTTGAGTGTATCACAGTTAGGCAATATAGGTTGCAAAGTTGAATTTGGAAACAAAACTACCAAGATCTATGACACTAATGGAAATATGATAGGAAAAGGTGAACAAACTAGGAGTAATCTATTTTACCTAGATATGGAAGATGCAACATGTCTTGTTGTTAGACTTGATGATGTGTGGTTGTGGCATAAAAGGATCTGTCATGTTAACTTTGACAATCTAATCAGCATCAACAAGAAGAAGAAGGTTAGAGGGTTGCCCAAGTTGAAGAAACCTAAAAAAACAATGTGCAAACAATGTCAACTATGGAAGATGACTAAGTCTAGTTTCAAAAGAAAAACATACACTTCCAATGAAGTACTAGAGTTAGTTCATACAGACTTATGTTATCCAATAGAAGTACAAAGCTACTTAGGAGACAAATACATAATGCTATTTGTAGATGACTATTACAGGATGATGACTACTATATTTTTAAAGCAAAAATCTGATGCATTTCAAATGTTTAAGTGGTATTTAGCCAGAGTTGAGAAGGAAATAAGAAAGAACCTGAAATGCCTAAGGTCAAATAGAGGAGGTGAGTTTACATCAAAGGAGTTTGAAGTATTTTGCAATGACAAAGGTATCAAAAGGCAAACATCAGCACCAAGAACTCCACCACAGAACAGTATTGCTAAAAGGAGGAATAGATCAGTAATTGATTGTGCTAGAACCTTGATGATGGAGAAAAATTTTGCACTACAATACTAGAGAGAAGTTGTAAGTACTGCAGTCTACACACTAAATAGAGTCCAAGTCAAGAAAGGTACAAATGCAACACCTTTTGAATTATGGTATGGTCACTCACCCAATGTTAAACATTTCAAAGTATTTGGTTGTAAATGCTATATTCTTAAAGATACTAGAAATGACAAGTTTGATGCAAAAAGTGATGAAGGCATATTCCTTGGATACTCCACTAGAAGTAAAGCATATGAGTGTTTGAATGCTAACACTAACAAGATTGTGGAGAGTGCAAATGTAAATTTTGATGAGCATGCAAAAGTCCAAATTGATGAGTCCAAGCAATCAAAGGATTATAGATCCCTTGTATACTTTTATGAAGGAATGACTATTGAAGACAATGCTACAAATCAAGTTAGGAATCAACAACAAACTTCAGTATCTGTTAAGTCTCAGCCTGTGAATGTCGAGTTACATTCAGAAGCTGAGCTATAGAATGTAGAAAATGCTCATTCTGACTTTGAAAATAGTATACATGAGAGGAATGATGAAGTTATAGATGAAGAAGAGCAAAATGACCATGAAGCTGAAGGACCAAACATGGAATGAAGGACAGAACCAAGATTAGCCAAGTATGTGAGAAGACATCAACCTGCAAATCAAATCATTGGTCACAAGGATGCCAGCCCAATGACCAAGAATAGGCTCAACAATGAATCATGTCTGTTAAGCAAGGTTGAACCAAAAATAGTGAAAGATGCACTACAAGATGATGACTGGTATAAAGCCATGGAAGAGGAGATAGTCCAAATTGAGAAGAACAAAACATGGTCTCTAGTTCCTAGATCAACTGATAAGAATGTGATTGGTACCAAATGGGTGTTTAGAAACAAACCTGATGAGAATGGAGAAATAACAAGAAACAAAGCTAGACTAGTTTGCAAAAGGCTATGCATAAGAAGAAGGATTGGATTATGGGGAAACATTTGCCCCAGTTGCAAGACTAGAAGGAGTAAGAACATTACTCACATATGCTACATATAAAGATTTGAAAGTCTACCAAATGGATGTGAAGTCTGCTTTTCTGAATGGTATACTAGAAGAGGAAGTCTACATAGAACAACTAGAGGGATTTGTTGATAAGAAGAACAAGGACATGGTTTGCAAACTACACAAAGTACTTTATGGATTGAAGCAAGCACCAAGAGCATAGTATGAGAGACTGCACAAATATCTTGTGAAGATAGGATTTGAGAGAATAGATGACAACATCAACTTGTACATCAAAGTTGAAAAAGATAAAGACATACTGATTTCATAAATCTTTATTGATGATATAATATTTGGAGGAAAAGATGTACTTTACAAAGATTTTGCTAATCAAATTAAGCATGAATTTGAAATGTCAATGTTTGGAGAAATTAAATTCTTTGTTGGATTACAAGTACATCAACTGAAGCATGGAATATTTGTGACCCAATCCAAATACTTCAAGGAGGTACTCAAAACATCTGGGTTAGAAGAGTCAAAACTAGTCAACACACTAATGGCAACTGGACATAAGCTATCCAAGAATGATGAATCTATTGAAGTAAATTAGACATTGTATAGGTCAATGATTGGAAAGCTGCAATATGTTGTACATAGTAGACCAGACATTACATTAGCTATTCGAATAGTAGCAAGATTTTTTGCAAATCCAAGAGAAAATCACTTAATGGCAGTAAAGAGAATACTAAGATACCTAAAAGGAACTGATGACTTTGATTTGTACTACAAAAGGAGCAAGAAATTTGAACTGAAAGCCTGCACTGATGCAGATTGGGCAGGTAACATTGATGATAGAAAAAGCACTAGTGGAGAAGCACTTTTCTTAGGAAAAAATTGATTACATGGACTAGCAAAAAGCAAAATTGCACCTCACAGTCCACTGCTGAAGCTAAATATGTGGTAGCTGCTATAAACTACACCAATATTGTATGGATCAAACATTCGCTACAAGGTATGAAGGAAGAGGTAACTGAGCCTGTGATACTTTATTGTGATAATACAAGCGTTATTAACATATCAAAGAATCCTATAATGTATGCTAAAACCAAGCATATTGCAATCAAGTATCACTATGTAAGACAGTTGGTGGAAGACAAACATGTGAAGATGGAACATGTTAGCTCAAAGGAACAAATTGCTGATATCTTCACAAAAGCACTACCTAAAGATGCTTTTGAGTATCTTAGAGGTAAGTTAGGGGTGATACCCCTAGCTAAGGCTGCTTGAAGCACAAGTAAGTATGCCCTACATCAAATAAGTTGATTATTGAAGACCTTACACATTGATGCAGAGGATGTTTACTTTGGGATTCATGCCTAAAGTAGTAGAAGTGCTTAAGTTCCAAATCAGTCACAAGCAAGGTGACTGAGGGAGAAACTGAATGAGCTTGTAAAAGCTACACTTGCATACCAAATGCTAATATGTCTTTGGCATTATTGTCAAACAGGAAGAAGATGTTTGAAACTGATCAAAGAAGGATCAAGAGGGAGAAATTGACATAAATAATTAGGTGTTGATCATAACATCAGAAGATGAGCAATACAGAGGGAGAAAGATAAAGAACAAGGATACAACAACAAAGAGGGAGAAGCTGAAATGAAGCAATCAGAATAGTAGAAGGAGATGTGAAGCTACAATTTACTTTTTGGCATTTGACTTACTATTCTAACCTAGCTAGCATTTGGTTGAATAGTTTAGTTTGATGGTTGATCAGTTTGGTTTGCCATCAATGCCAAAGAGGGAGATTGTTGGAAATTTGATTGAAAAGCTCATTGTTGAAGATCAAAGAGGGAGATTGTTGGAAATTTGATTGAAAAGCTCATTGTTGAAGATCAAAGAGGGAGATTGTTGTAAGAGAATGTTTTCAATTATTGTTTTGTCAATGATGTCAAACCTGCTATTTGTAGGGATAATATTTTCTTATAAGATCCAAGTACTATCACTTAGTTGATTGATGAAAAGGAATTGATCAACAAGATGTAACAAGAGCACCTAAGGGAAAGGTTGAGTTATGATGTTGTAATGAAGTACAAGGATTAGTTAAGACAATGGTTAAATGATGCATTGATAGCATACTCAAAAATATAGAGGTTGGTCACACTTAGACACATTGGAGGAAGAAGTTGTAACAAGGTTAAATGCAAAGCTTAAACTAAGATCACTAGTGGATGCCGAGCAAGTTAGTTGAAGCCAAGAAAATTCTTAGTAGGAGCCGAGTAATAGAAAATTCTAGTGTGTGCTGAGTGATCTTCAAGTGCTGAGCATCAAAAAAATTTCAGATGGTGCTGAGTGATCTTCAGGTGCCGAGTATTAGGAAAAATATAGTTGATGCTGAGTAACATAGTATTTGTCGAGCATCAGTATTCCAATAGTGTTGAGCTACTACATTATTTCAAATGACAAAGATTCGCCAAATCTGAGCTGAAAAAGTGGTCACATTGAATTTTGTGAACAAGTTGGAAGATAAGGATGATGAGCTAGTGGCATAGAATCCTATGCAAACTTTTTTCGAGTGAATTCTAAAGGATTATTCAAGAAGTTTCTAAACGTAACAAAATATGGGTTAGATGTAATGAATCCTACCTAGTCCATGTGAATTAAAAATAAAGGATGGAAAAATCAAGCAGGAAAAGAAACTCCAAGACTTCTATTTAAGGAGTCATATACCAAGAAGCAGAGAGGTACTGATATTGTTGTTGTTGAAGAGCCAAATCTGTGAAGTGGTTGGAAGGGTGTCAAGGAGAAGACATCTAGAAGAAGGAAGAGCACAAAGGCTCTACTTCTACAAGTGGTCATGAAGAGATGATTGCAATGGTACATTGAGCAAGGAGAGTCAAGGAGACAAAGCTTGAAAGGAGGGCAAGCTATCACAGTTGTAGAGATTGAAGGCCGGGAAAGGGTATGAGCTGAGAAGTGATATGAGATCTACAAGATAAGTTGTATGTTGTAGTCAAGTCAAGATTTTTCTAATACTCTCTAGCAATTGTATTAGATCTTAAAATCTTATGGACTTAGGTTGGTTTAATAGCCATTTGTAAATCCTTTAATAGGGTGGCATTCCAAGCGAATGTTCTAAAATCCTCTAACCAGGCCCACTTCTAACAGGGTGGTTAAATCCTCTAACAATGTCACATTTAGCAGTGTGTTGTAAGCCTTTAATAGGGCAAGCCTTTCATAGGGAATCACTTCAAAAGAGTGAGAATTGAGTAGCATGTTACTGGTGGTTTTTCCCAAATTGGGTTTCCACGTAAATCATTGTATTATGTGTTGATCTCTTATGTGTTATGCTTGCATGTTGATTTGAAGTAACTTGTTGATTAGAAAAGTTAAAGCTTGGATGAATGAATGGTTGAATGTGCTCACGATAATTAGTGAAAAGTTTGAATAGGACATTTGGACCTTGAATAACTGATTCACACCCCCCCCCCCCCCCACCCCACCCTGCCTCCCAATTATTCTAAAACATTTCTAACACAAAATTAAGTTTGAACTACCAGTTTCTAGATGTAGTCCTCTCACACCTTTTTGTTTTCTTTTGTATATAATAGATGGGGATTTATCAAAATTTTCTAGTTTCTCTTCATTTTTGCATCCCTCTCTGAGAAGGAGCCCTCTTCTTTGATTGAATTTCTTAGATAGTTATTTAGAGTTTCCACTATGATTGTCTTGATTTTATTTTGTAGAAATAGGGTTGACATTTCTTCATTCCTAAATATTTATCTATTTATTTCTTTCCAAATTTCCCAAGTCAGAATTGAAGGATTTGTTCTCCAAATATTATTCTATATTTTGGATTTACCATCTTTTGGCCAAAATTGGAGGTGATCTCCTAGACTCTTCGGAGAAGCATTTTTCTAGTTAAACTTGTTTGAAAGCCAGACCCAAAACTCTCTTGCATAATCACAACGGTACAAAAGGTGCTCTACATTTTCCAAATTTACTTTACATAGTAGACATTTGGAGGGTCCTTGAAAGCCTATTTTTGACATTCTATTTTCTGTCAATATTCATTTTTGAATTGCAACCCAGAAGAAAATGCCTTCCTTGGGTAGACAGGCTTGGTCCCAACAAAGGTTGAGAGGTATGTTGATTTTTTCCCATCTTTGTGAGTTTAATATGAGATCATAACCCTTTTTAACACTATATTTTCCATTTTTTATAAGCCCCCATATTAATTTGTCTTGTCTTTCTTTTTGGTTGACTACTCTTTTCATTAAGAAAGAGTTAAAGGTGTCTCTTTCTTCCTTTGTTAGGTTTAAGTTCTTAATTGTTTTCCACTTCCAAGTTTTGGAGTGGTTTTCAATTTCTTTGATTTTATAGTCTCTCACACGTTTCCCCCACATTTGTGTTAAGGTTAATTTGATATTGGTTGGGACACTGAGAGTATTTAAGGGCAGAAGTCCATCTTAGGAGTCCTCCTAGGAGAGAGAGTTCTCTCCTAATCCCGTGTCCCAAGTTAGATTGTTGTTTATAAGTGGTATGCATTTTAGCATGAAGTTCCAAGTTTTGAAACCTTTAGTTGGAGAAATGGTTCTAGAAAGCGAGAGCAGATTTGTATGGTCCAAGTATTTATGATATAATATTTGAGCCCATTTACTCTTGCTTTCCAAATATATCCTCCAAATTAGTTTTCCTTTGAGGGCTTCATTCTGCCATTCCAATTTTTTTATGCCTAATCTACCTAGATCCCTAGGTTCACAAATGTTTTCCCATTTCATCAGAGCTTGTTTTTTCTTTTCCTCTATTCCTTGCTAGAAGAAATTCTCGAGTTTGGAATTTATCTTGTTGAGTACGTCTTTTGGGAGAGGAAAAAATGACATCTGATATGTTGGAATTGTTGATAATACTAATTTAATTTTGGTCACTCTTCTAGTTTTTGTGAGAAACTTTCCTTTCTAGTTATCTACTATTTTGTGTATCTTATCTAGGATGGGGTTCTAGACAATGTTTGATTTTTTCTCCTTCTCCAACTAACTACCTAGATATTTCTAAGGGAAGGATCCTTTATTTAACCCATAAGCTGAAATATTGTTGCTCCATCTTCTAGTTTTGTGTTAATAAAGAAGATTTTTCATTTTTCATTGTTTACTTTTTCTCCAGAAGCTTTCATGTATGTTGAGATTATTTGTTTGAAATTATTAGCTTCTTCTAGATGGCATTGTCCAAGTAAGATGGTGTCATCTGAAAACTGTTGATGGGTTATATTTGGTACTCCTTCTGCTGCTAGTATTCCTTTTATTTTTTATTCCACTTGAGTTTTTTTTATTGCTCTCCCAAAAGCTTGAGCCATAATGATGAAAATAAAAAAGGAAATAGGGTCACCTTGTTTAATTCCTCTAGAGATGTTAAAATACCCTTTTGGGGTACCATTGACTAGTACAAAGGTTTTGGGAGTTGATATACAATTAAAGACGAGGTTTATCCATTGATGTGAAAATCTAAAGGCTTTAAGGGACTTACATAGGAATCTCCAATCCAGTTTGTCATATGCTTTTTGAATATCTGGTTTGATCAACATGCAAGCCTCTTTTCTTGCTTGAAAGGAGTGGATGAGTTATTGAATGGTTATTATTTCATCCAAGATTGATCTATTAGAGACAAAAAACATTTTTTATTCTTAGATTGATTTTGGAAAAACTGTTTTAAGTCTTGTTGTAAGTGCCTTTGTTAAGAATTCATAAATGGTGTTGCAAAGTACTATTGGTCGAAAATCTCCTAGCTACTCATATTATTTTTTCTTAGGAATGAGGGATACAAATGTGTTATTAGTTTTTTCCAATAAAGAACATGAAATTCTCATTGCCTCAATCACTTTCCAAAGATCTTCTCCTATAATGTTCCAACATCTTTGGAAGAAAATGGCTTGGAAACCATCTAGTCCAAGGATTTGTTCAGATTAAGACTAAAGAGAGCTATTTTAATTTCCTCTATGGAGAAATCATTATTAAGGCAATTGTTGTCCTCTTTTGTTATAAGTCATGATATTGAGGATAACATTGCCTTTTGGGCTTCAAAGTTTGAATATTTAGCATTATTGTAAACCTCCTAAAAGTGTTGAGTGAAAGCTTCCACTATTTGCAAGGGGTTCTTGACTTTAAGACCATCTATGTTTTTAATGCTTAGTATTTTGTTTATACTTTTGTTCTTTAACATGTTGTTATGAATCTTTTTTCTATTTCGATCTCCTTCTAGCCATATTTCTCTTGATTTTTGTCTATAAAAATGTCTTCTTTGGCTAGATTATTGACTTGTTTTGCTAAAAGATCTTTTTTCTTTATCGAAGTTGTTATTATGCATTCCATGCTAAATTATCTTTGCATTTAGATTTTTTAGATCTTCTTTTATTTCTATTTTTTCTTGGAAGATATTCGCATAATGTTCTTTATTCAATTTTAAAATTTTCTTTTATTATTTTTATTTTTGAAACAAAACAAAGCATTCTTGATCCCTCTACCTATGCTTCCTACCACCATGTCTTTATGTTTTCCATGAAGTTCTTATCTAGGAACCACATTTTATCACACTTAAATGGGTTCCTTGTTGGTTCATGTTGCTCCTTGATGTTGAGTCTTACTGGGAAGCGATCTGATCCTGCTATTGGCAAAATTTCTTATTTGAATCCATAGTTAAAATTGTATAGATCTCCTCTTAATTCAAATATGTCTAGTTTTTCTGTTATGTGACAAAAATATCTCCTTCTATTATACCAAGTGAAGATTCCATTTTTAGTAGGGCAGACTATGAGATTGGTTTTGAGTAGTTTTCAAGTCCTCCCTTTTTTTCTGATAGATCTAGGATTGCATTGAAGTCTCCCCCTATCCAAATAGTTTCTGTATTGAAATTATTCATGAATGTGTTGATTTCCTTCCATACTTCTTTCTTTCCTATTGTTTGGGTTAGACCAAACACATTTATTAGGATGAAGTGTACTCTACCTTCTTGGGATCCCAAACTATGCCTAAGCCCCCAGAGGCACCTTTTGATTCTATCCACTTTGATTTCCATAGTCCTAAATTTCTACCTCATCTTGTTTTCTTCTTCTCTGTTTAATTTAGTTTCTTGTATTAATACTATTAATAACTCAAAGGTTGTTAAGTTGCATTTTAGAAGGCACTTTTTGTGAGGGACATTTAAGGCCCTAACAATCCATGTGGTAAGCTTCATTGCTATGTGGGAAGGCTCTTCCCCTTCCCAACTTTAAGTACTTTGCTATTTTTTCTTTGGTCACCCTTTCTACCTGATTTTGATCTTAACTCAGCCAAAGACTTTTTGCCTCTTTTTAACAATTATTTACCATATCTTGGTGCTGAGATCCCTTCTAAGTTTTGATCTAATCCAAGTCTTTCAATATTCTCACATGTATTCTTTAGACCATCCTTTAATGTTTCATCTTCCCCATATCCTTCCTCCACTTCTAATTCTTGGATTATAATATCACTTAGGTCTTTTCCTTGTTGTTTGTGTTCTTTAATCTATAGTTTAATTTGAATTTTGTCTTCATCTATGGATACTTGTGTCTCTAAGACTCCAAATTCCTCTCAATTTTGTAGGCTTTCTCTAATTAAGTTTTTAGCCACCTTGTCTTGATTATTCTCCTCTATTTGGTCTCTCAAAAAGGCCTCTACTTCTAGGGGAAGTTGGAAAGAGACTATATTTGTTGTTGTTGGACTTCTTCTTATGGGTTCAAAAGGATCTAACCCATTGTTTGGAGTTTGCAAGAATTTGTGTGTTGCTCTCTTTTTTCCTTTTCTCACTATAATGTTTTTTCAATGTTTTGAGGTCACGGGTGGGATTTCTCCTCCTTCTTCTCCATTTTTGGTTGGATCAAAAGACTTGTTTGACTCTCTTTCTTCTACATATTGATCTGTATCTCCAATTTCCTCTGGGTTTTTTCCCTCTTGTGGGTCCTTTTTAGATTGATACTTAGAGTTGCTACCTAGGCATTTGGAAGAAGGATCTTGTGGAACTACTATACTCTAATAAACATTCAACTATTGGTCTTTTTAAATTTCTTCGGTGGTTAAAGGTCCTTTGATAAGTTTCTTCCCATGTTCTCTAAATTTCTTGATTTTCCTTTTCTTCACTTCTCTGGCCATTGTGGTTGAATTTAATTTGTTGTCCATATACTATTTTTCATTGGATTGGTTTGTTCCTATTTTATTTATTATGGTATCTTCCTCTAGCCTCAAATCTATCTTCTATAATTCTAAAGAGATTTAGTTGTTGCTTCCTAAGTGCTTCGAGCTTTAGTGATTTCACTTTCTAACTTTATTTTCTCATTTGCTTTGGTGTGATTTTTATGATTTTCTTCCAATAGTTCCAGTTGATCTTATATGTCCATATGGGACAACAATAACTTGTCATTTAATTTGTTGTAAGTTTTTATGTTGTTTTTAAACTCTTCACCATTGGCTTCCTTACACTGTGAACATTGATAAAGCTTGAGCATTTTTTGATAGAAGCCTAGGTAATATTTCTATAGAATATCTTCTATTAATGAGATAATGTCTTTGTGTGGAACATTATCTAGGCTATCTTATTCAAATATCTCTACTTCCTCTCTTTCTTCCAGCCCATCTCCTTTAGTGATATGATTGATTTCCATGACAATCGATTTTAACTGAGGAGGTTCTTTTTGTTGTTTTAGACCAAATACTTCTCTGAGGTCTGATGTTTTTTTGATATAATCCTTTGACTAAAAGCCTTCAGCTCTTCATATTTTTCTTATGATACCCTCAAACTTTTTGAAGAGTAGATTGTTTATTGATCTATTTGTTATTATTTTCTTACTGAATTCTAAGACTTTGATTTCCATTTCTATTAGGAATTTTACTTCATTTGCTAGGTTGTTTCTTTTTTCAAGGCCTATCAATTTTCCTAAATCTTTTCCTATTTGAATTAGTATTTAATATTGATTTAATTATGGGGGTATAGAGTTATAAGTTAAACAAATTGGGGATTTGACTTTTTCAACCAGCTGTTCATTAAAGTTGGGTTCCTAAGGGATTAACTTGATAGAGAATCCCTTGAAAAAATAAAAGGAACCAGTAATGAATTCATTCCTAATATTGATGTTGTCACAGTGCAAATAAATCAATTTATTAACCATGATGGAAATACTTACCTAGTTCTTTCAGAAATCTTGGAGCCAAGATATTAATTCCAATGTTTCAGTTTTCAACCTGCTCCAACAACCAAAAATGTCTTCTTCCTAGCATTTAGTCCATCTGTTTTCACATTGTTCATTGCTTATTATTTGAATTTCTAGATGGAGGATTTCAGAAGGTGGTATGGAAGGGAAAGGAGTATTCTTGGTGGTTTCAGCTGGGAGAGGGTATTAGTTTTATGTGGATCTGCTTGGATCTCGAGCTTCTTCCAACATGGTTTCTTGTTAGGGGGGACATATACATTGTGTTCAATAGTGTTTAAGTTGTTAGGTGCTAAATATCTTGGTATGCATTGATTCATTTGTCCAATAGGCACTATGTTTGCCTTAGAAATATTGAGTGGTTTAGGTGGAAAAGAAATTTGGTGAATATGGTGGTTTCTAGTCAAAGCAATTTGGGATGTGATATTTATGGCATTCAGTTTGGTGGTCGAAGAGGGATTTTTTACTACTAAGGATGAGGATTTCAAATACCTAGTATTTGCAAAGTAAATTACTTGTCTTATCAATCTCCTTTCTTCTGTCATTTCTAGATTATTTGTATCCTTTCTCTCTTTACTCGTTGGGGTTTTAAGTTTTTGAATATGTGGATCCATCGTTGTGGGTTTCTTGGGTATTCTTCATCTTCAGACTATGAGCCAACCTTTATCTAGCGGCTCCTTTTCCAATCTTTGTTTGGCTAAGGGGTGTCAAGGACGTCCAGTTGCCTAATCTTTTGCTCGGGGTGAGGGTTTGTCTTGTTTTGCAGTGTGATATCATTGATCCTTCTCCCATACAAAAGATTCTAAATTACGAAACTTTTTTAGCATGCTAAGGGAGGGTTTTTGTAGAATGCAAATTTTAGATTGGTTCTTCTTCCATATTGCTCTGTATTTTAAATGCTTTCCTTTGTATCATTTTTTGAAAGGAACAAATCATGTTTCACATAGCTTATTTCACTGTTTGTTGTTTGCAAAGAGCATATTGCCATTTTTTAACAAAAACATGTATATTACATACTACTATAATAAATTTTTAATTTGTGCAAAAATGTCAAATGTACTAAATAAATTTCTAAAAATTATACACTATTAAAAAATATTCTAAATTAATATGAATATATAATAACAATATAAAATATATATTATATACTGAAAATATTTAATAATTATTACTAAAAATTATTATTTTAAAAAATATAGATATATATTTTGATGAAAGACCAAACCAATTTACATTAACTAAAATACACTAATGAGAACATAATTTAATGAAAGTGGGAGGGAAAAACATCTCCCCAAAGGTCACATGGGGCAAGCCCTAGAGTCGTACGGGTGACCACTGTGGAACAAAAACTAAAAGATAGTCACATGGGCCGACAACAGATAACCATAAAAAGGGCCAAGTCCTAGAAAGATAATTCTCAATCAACCAGAGAAGTAGCTAAAGGAAGTCGCAGGTCTGATTCATGCTTCCTCCCCTAACCCAACTCTTAAGCCAATTCAAGGTCTTATACAATCTAAAAATTATATGTTGTAACTTGACATATATTTATACTATCTCTTGCAATAGAAGGTGCAATGTGTATGTCAATAGTAGCATATGTTGTACAATTTCTTCAATGTGACTGAAGAAGGAAAATCCTTTTTGGTTGTTACTGATTACTTTGATGATTGTATGGATGTTGTCTCATTTTGTTAGCAACAAAATTAAACAATTTATAATAAATGCACATCATTAAAAATATAATAATATGATGGTTTTTTTTTGTGTGAAAATCATATAATATGGTGTACAAAAGAAATAAATTTCATGTTTGGAGCAACTTATTTTGGATTGTTTGGTACCTTGAATTTTTATATCAGTATGTCCTAGCTTAAATTTTTCCAATAAACTAGTTCTATTGGAAGCTTGTTCCACTACTATTTGTTGGCGTCATTAAACTCCTGGACAAAAGTATTTTCCATTAAATGCACATTAGGTTGGTTTGTAATGCCTATTCTTTATTTTGAGTTTTCACAAATGATTTATTTTTTGAAGAATAGGAAACATCCATATATATATATATATATATATATATAATATTAGTTCTACATAACTTGATTATTGATAAGGTAAGTTCTTGTAAGTGTGCCTCCTCTTTTGTCCTTATGGTTGTGTATGGATTGTTTTGCATTTTGGAGTATCTTTCAAATGAGAAAAGTGGTTGAATACACACACCCTTTAGTAATTTGACTCTAGATATTGTTGTGAATGTCCACCCTTGTCTTTTTGTGTTACCAATGTCAATTATTCTTGTCTGCAGTGTAAGCCCCTGGGATTTGAGGGTAGTTAAAGCCCATGCCATTGTTTTCAGGATTTGCCTTTGTGTGACCAATGTCAAAGGAACTATTGGTATGAATTTTGGATCATATACATTCCAAGGTGGACCATTGTAATTATCAATCTTTGTGGAAAAATACAATGGAAGTATTATATCAAATACTAGTCAATCAAATGTCCATTATACTAATCAAATGTCCATTAGAAAGAAAATACTAATCAAATGTCCATTATATCTTTCTTAGCATAACTCAACTTTTCCTCTAGGTGCTTTTGTCATGAGTAATTTCTCAAATCTTCTTCATCAATCAAATAGATATGAGATTTAGATTGAATAGAAACATGTCTCGTCAGTGGATTTGACATCAATGACAATACAATAATTGTTCAATTGCAGTTTCAATAATCTCCCTCTTTGGAATTAATGGAAACACCTTAAAATATTTCAAGTATATGAATACAATCTCCCTCTTTATTACCATGTAATCCAAAAAAAAATTTACTTTCATGAGTGACCAATATCCTTACTTTCATTATGATTATCATCTCTACATTTTCAGAAACTCCCTCTAAATTCTTATATAAATCTCTCACTTTTTCATTATGTATCACTTCCTCTATAGTGATTATCTCCCTTTATAGTAATTATCTCCCTCTTTGACAACAATGCCAAAGACACTAGCTTTCTTGGCTTCATTCACTTCATACTTCTTGATTATGTAGATATTTGCATGTCTAACTAACTTCTGTCATCTGTCAATGATTGATTTGTTATGTTTTTCTTCTTCTTTATTGATCTTGACTACCTTAGGCATCTCCTAAAGTAGAATTGTCTGCATCAATATGTAAGGTATTTTGATGAGCACATTTGATGAAATGCACCATTTCACCTAAGTTTCTTTGCTTAGGGGAATCATTAGTTTACCTCCAAGATATTCATGAACATCTTTAGGTAGGCTTTAGTGAATATGTCTACAATTTGTTCTTTGGTGTGTACATATTCTAACTTCACTTCTTTTTCTTCAACTAGTTCTCTCAAGTAGTGATACTTGATAGCAATGTGCTTTGTTTTACTGTGCATCATTGAATTCTTTATGATCTTAATAGAATTTGTGTTATCACAATAGATAACCACTAGATCTATAATTTATTCTTTCATTCCCTTCAGTAATTGAAATTTTCCAATCATTGATTTCTATAGTGTTTGGCTCACATCAGCAGATTGATCATTTTTAGATAATTCATGTCCTATAGACATAGATGTGCTTAATGGTCTAGAATCTTCCATTCCAAAAGTTTTTAGTATATCCTTGATATATTTGGACTAAGTAATAAAAATATCAAACTTTATTTGATATACTTGCAATCCAACAAAGAATATGATTTCACCAAACATTGACATCTCAAATTCCTTCTTCATTTCATCGGCAAATGATTTGCTTGATGCTTCCTTTCCTCCAAATGTAATGTCATCAATAAATTTTTTAGATAATAATACTCCATTGTTCTTAACAATCTTCAAATATAGATTATTGTTATCATTTGTCCTTTCAAAACTAATCTTCACTAAGTAATTGTGAAGTCTTTCATACCATGCTCTTGGGGCTTGTTTCAATCCATATAGAGCTTTTTGTAGTTTACATACCATGTTCTTCTTGTTTGGATCCACAAGTCCTTTAGATTGTTCTATGTACACTTATTCCTCAAGTATACCATTTAAAAATATAGATTTGACATCCATCTAATATACCTTGAAATTCTTGTAGGTTGAATATGCAAGCAGAGTTTTGACTCCTTCTAGTCTTGCAACAGGAGAAAAAGTTTCTCCATAGTCAACTCCTTCTTGAGTGTACCCTTTGCATACTAGTCTAGCTTTTTTCCTTGTCACTTCACCTTTCTTATTCAACTTATTCTAGAAAAACCACTTTGTTCCAATAACATTTTTATCCTTTGATCTTGGTACTAGGGTCCAAGTATTGTTCTTCACAATATGTTCAATTTCCTCATTCATTGTCTGAATCCAATCTTCATTTTCTAAGGCATTTTTTACTAATTTGGGATCAAATTCAAAAAGTAAGTATGTGTCATCTCTGAGTCTTTTTCTTTTCATAACACTTGATTTAGCATCACTAGTGATTTGTTTGAGTTTGTGATGTCTTCTTGCATACTTGGCTAGTATAGATGGTCTCCTTCTCTGTTCTTCAATAGGTTCATCTTGAAAGATAATCTCACGCTCATTAACTCTCTCTTGTCGAGGTTCTGGTCCAGATTCTACATGCTCAACATTTTATATTTGATGGTCAACATTTTCTATCTGTGACTCGACATCTTCTATCTATTTCTCAACACCCACTATCTGTTGTTCGATAACCTGTCATTACATCTCAGTATTTCCTGTCTACTGAGGAACTACAACTTTATTTTCTTATTCAGTAGGAGTGATTTGAGCATCATCATCCACATATATGAATGTACTATAATCTTTAGGTTCCATTTTACATTCAACATCATTTCTTTCTACAAACTCATCAACTTTCACATTTGCACTTTCCACAACTTTGTTAGCATTAGAGTTAAGACACTTGTAAGCTTTACTCTTAGTGGAATATCCTAGGAATATACCTTCATCACTCTTTGCATCAATTTTTCCATTCCTATTATCTTTAAATATATAGAATTTGTTTCCAAAGATTTTGAGATACTTTGCATTAGGAGCATATCCATACCATAGTTCAAAAGGTGTAGCATTTGTATCTTTTTTGACTGGTACTCTGTTTAGAGTATAGACATCAGTACTGAGAACTTCTCTCTAGTATTTTTGTGATACATTCTTCTTCATTATTAACATTCTAGCACAATCCATTATTGATTTATTTCTTCTTTCAACTATCCCATTCTGAGGAGGGGTCCTTAGTACTAACACATGTCTTTTAATTCCTCTATCATTGCAAAATGTATTGAACTCATTGGATATGAATTCACCACCTCTGTCAAATCTCAAACACTTCAAAATTTTCCTTGTTTCTTTTTCAACTCTTGTTGATACCACTTAAATTACTGAAAGACATCATATTTAGCTTTGAGAAACATCACAATCATCATCCTGGAGCAGTCATCAACAAACAAAATGAAATACTTATCTCCACAATAACTTTGAGCATCAATAGGTCCACATAGGTCAATATGAACCAACTCCAAAATATCACTAGATGTGTATGTTTTTCTCTTCAAACTAGACTTTGTCATTTTTTTAATTGACATTATTTTTTATTAAGGAAAATAGGCTTTAAAAGGGCCCTGAAACCCCATACATAGATTAAAAAAAGTCAAAAGTTTAAATGGAAAAGGCCACCAAGTGCCTGAAAGAAAAAATGCTACTCCCTAAAACAAATAAACAAGAAAAAGCCAGGGGAGAGCACTAAAAACTAGGACAGGTTGCCAAAGGCTAGGGCAAATCAAACGATGTCTCTGAGCATCTCTGTTGCATTGATCGTGAGCTCGGATAGCTTGCCTATCTCCTCCTTCATTTCTACAATCTCTTGCTCAAGGTCCATGGCATCTTTCTTTCTGGTGCTGGACCTGGTTCTTTTCCGAGCACCTTCCTCTAGGGGCTTGTCTTTTTGTTTAATACCCTATTCCTACTCCTTGTTGCTTTGATCCTCACCTAAGTTGATGAACCTCTTTATGCTTTCATGGGCCTTGAGGATGTTGAGGTTTTGCTCAGTTATGCCCTACAAGGTCTTCGCCATATCTAGGGAAGTGGTGTTGAAAGCCTCCAACTTCTTCTTCGTGCTAAGTTCATCCTCATTAACCTTGTTCCTAAGGTTGTAGGTCTCCCTTTCCAACACATTGAGTCTATGTTTGAGATCAAGGATCTTCTGGTTGAGCCATTTAGTGGTCCTATAACTATCCACGATGCTATTCTTAGCATTATTCAGGACATCCATCTTTGGGTTGTCCCAAGAAATGTCGCTGAGGATGATCAAGGAAGGGTCGATAAGTTCTTCTATCTGGATCTTGCCCTCCTTGTTTTCTCTGACCTGGGTGCGGATAATCTCTCTCTTGATCCCCAAATTGATCATGGTGTGGTCAAAATTTCTCTAGACCACCTTCCTGTCCTTGCCAGTGATGGAACACCTATAGGTGGAAGTGCCCACCTCTTCGTAACCCTGGTCGGGTTCCAAATCAGGCTCCAGCTTGGGCCTGTCCATAGGGTTCTCCTCCATCATCTCGCTTCCCTCACCCTATTTCTCCTTGTTGTCTTCCTCCTTTTTCCTCTTTCTCTTGGCTGGCTCAGTGGCAACCTTGTCTCTGGTAGAAGGCACTTTGATAATAATCTTCCATTTGCTCTTCTTGTTATCTTTTCCTTTTTCAACCCTGGTCATCTCCTTGCCTTCAGCACTGTCACCACCAGTCTCCATGCCATCGTCCTATTCGTTATACCCCTTGTTAGAAGAAGTATCTCTCCTAGTCTTAGGGGGATTAGCCACCTCCTTACTGATACAGGGAGTCTTATCCATGTTGTGCTAGGATTCAGGATCATTTGATTTCATGTACAAATCCACCTCCATAGTTTCAAAGGGGGAGTAAATTTCATCAATGTCAATAAAGTCCCTTCTTACCCTTTTTCCCTCTTTCTTGTCCTTTATTTGCTTGCTTATGGTTCTAGACTTGAAATATTCATATAACAGCAGGAGCAGGCCTTCGTGGAGAGTAGGATTCCTCATTTTCTTATCTTAGAGTTCATGAATATTTTCATTCATCGATGAGTAGAGGTAAAAAGGAATGGAAATTTTAACCCTGTACCTGAAGTGGTTTAGCAGCATGAAGTGGAGGTGCATATGTGATCAAACCTAGTATCTAGCATGATATATTTGATAATGGCTCTTAACACGAACCTCCAGATAGGCTTGATAGACCTCGAGAGATAATGGGTGCCATTCTTTGCCAGCCTTTTCTTCTCCTCCAAGTTTTTGGTGAACTCTGTCACCGCTTGCCCTAAAATTTTGTGATCTCTGTGAATTTTTTTCCCAACAATGGGGATGCCAGTGACATGAGAAATAATTTCCTCCATGATAGTGAAGTCCAACCCATCAATCTCCATTGTGCTCTCGTTCTAGTTTTTCACCATTACTTTAGTAACCGAGGGTTTCCAACCATGGAGGTACTCAATGTAACTGGTAATCTCCCCTTTCTTCAAGATTTCCAAGACTTTTGTTCTTCTCTTCCATTTCATGGCCTTGTCCTCCAGCTCCTGTCTGTGTCGTTTTCCCACCATGACTCTCTCCTTGCCTCTACCTCTGAGAGTCGAAACCTACAATTTTTACAAAATATCGACACCTCTGTTTTTCATGTTTCTAGCACTTTCCTTATCATTATGGATGCTCAGCTTGTGATGAATGATTTTGATGATATGGGGTGTACCCATAATATTGTACTTTTGCTTCATAGTTATGTGCCTTCCTAATAAAAAATTTATTACCTTATTAAGAACACACATGTTTGTACTGCAATTGGCCTGCAAGCAACTAATATTCATTATTATAATTAATAATACCCAATCTGCCTGGGATACAATCCATATCAATGGTTTCATTTATTTATGATGGAATGTCACTTCCATCTGTCGACCTAGCCACCTCACCATGTTTGATCCCCTAATTCGCTAGCCTGTCTGCCACCTTGTTGGCTTCGCGATACTCATGTGCCACATGGATTTTTCCAAAGGTTTGAAGGTCTTCAATGCTCTCCCCAATAATATTTGCCGTATTCCAAGTGGGTTTGTTTTTACCCTTAAGGCAGTCGATAATGTTTTTGGAATCTCCCTCCAGCCATAGACATTTCACTCCCACATCTTTGGCCAACTTGATAATTAGGTGAATAGCCAGAGCCTCAACATAGTGATTGGTTTGGCTCCCAATGAGAGCAACATAAGACGCTATGCCTTTGCCATGTTCATTCTTGATAATTCCCCCCACACCAGCCCTACCCAGGTTGCCTTTAGCAGCCCCATCAAAGTTGGCCTTGAGCCAACCAATGGTAGGGAGAGACCAACAACAATTCTCTCTGTTATTATTAAGCTTGGGCAAAGGGATAGGGGTAGGGCCTTTGACAATGGTGTGGTTTTCCAAGAGGGCATGGATGCTTTTATGGAAAACAACCAACTCATTAGCCTCTTTGTCCCTAAAGATGTGGTTGTTCCTCTCCTTCCACACCCCCAATAGAGATGGGGGAGAGCCCAAAGCTATAAATATTTAGAGTGGTTACCCTCCAAACCAAACTGCCATTGAGCGAAGAGCTCAAGGATGTTAGAGGGAAAGCACCAGGACATATTGAAAAAAGACAGGAAGTGAGACTAGATAGTTTCAGTGAAGGAGCAATGTAAAAACAAATGATCCACACTCTCACAATGCCTTTTGCATAAGATACATCTATTGGGTATCATGTTGCCACGTTTGGTGAGATTGAGTGAGAAAGTGATTTTGCAAGAGAGTCCATAAAAAGAAATTTATCTTCGGAGTAAGGCCATGAAGCTAGGCTTTTGCCCACTCTGGGGCTTGGACCTGGGGAAGGACAGATGCATAACTAGAAGCAATCGAGTAGTGACCATTTGCAGTGTTCCCCAAGATAGTAACATCCTTATTATTGGATAAAGGGATGAGTCTCAATTGGTCCATAAGAGATTTTAGGTCCTCAGAGACCTCAGTAAGGTCTATCCATCTGTCATTGACTTTGTAGTCCCTTACCCTATTTCCAAATTTGTCAATGCAGGCATTAACCCAAGTATTGAAGGCCTTAATCTCCCTAAGAGGGCCTCGGCTGAGCCAATCAACCCTCCAGAAATTGATATCTGCACCATTGCCCATTGACCATTTGGCTTTACCAAAGGCCAAGTCCTTGGAATGTAGGAGCCCATTCCAAATGAAGGAACCACTGGGGTGGACCTCTTTATTGATGAACTAATTAAGATTGAGGTTGTTAGCGTACTTTGATGCCAAAATATCTCTCCACTCACCAATATTATTGAAGATTCTCCAAATCTATTTGGCTTGGAGGGCGGAGTTGAATCGCTTCAACTTTCTAATGCCCAACCCACCATGCTTCTTGGGCTTGCATATGGAGTCCTAGGCCACCAGGGGGTACTTTTTGTTGTCATTAGGCCTAGACCACACAAAGTTCCTTTGGATACTTTCTAGGTGGGCTGCCACCTTGGAAGGGATGGAGAGTAGGCTTAGGGAATAAGTAGGTAGGTTTTGAAGGGTAGACATGATCAAGATGACCTTACCTACATGATTCAGATTGATCCCTTTCCATCCAACCAATTTCCTATTGAAACAATTCACCATCATATCCCAAAAGGAGTCTGGAGGTTTAACTCCAAGAGGGAGACTTAAGTAAGTGGAAGTGAGCAAGCCATCCTTGCAACCTAAAATGCTGGAAATATTCTTCTCCCTCTTGCTTGGGTTGTTAAAGAAGAACACAAAAAATTTGTTCCAATTGATCAGCTGAACAGAGGCCTAAGAGTAGGTGTTCAAAATACTCTTAATTGACTTGGCTTCCTTGACAGAGGACTCACCCCCCATGATAGTATCATCAACAAACTATTGATGAGTGAACATTGAAAGGCCAAAGGAGGGTTTCAGTCCCACCAGAAACCCATCGTTTCTTTTGGAGGAGATGAGCCTCCCCAGTCCTTCTGCCAAGATTATGAATAGGATGGGGGATAAGGGGTCACCCTGTCTGAGTCCCTTGGAGGGTTTAAAGAAGTCAAAAGGCACACCATTCACTAGGATAGAAAAAGAAGGGGTACTAATCAACTGAGAAAAGACCTCCCTCACCTTAGAATTGAAACCAAAAGCCTCAAGAATCTAGTCCAAAAACCTCCAATCAACTCTGTCATAAGCCTTAGAGAGGTGCAATTTAAGAAGGAAATTGTCCTGCCTGCTAGCATCCAAAGAAAGGATAACCTCATGAACTTCCATAATGGAATCAAGAATTTGCCTACCTGGGACAAAACCTGATTGTTGGGGAGAGATGATAGCCGGTAGGATAACTAAAAGACGGTTGGCAAGGACTTTAGCAAAGATGATATAAAAGGAGTTGCAGAGACTGAAAGGCTTAAAAGCACCAAAGGCGTTAGCATCGACAATCTTGGGAACAAGGACAAGGAAGGTGGCATTGACTTCTTTCAGGAGATCCCTCGCCCCAAAGAATTCTTGAATTGCATGAACAACATCCTCATGAATAATGTCCCAGAAAATCTGAAAGAAGAAAGTGGGGAAGCCATCCGGGCCAAGGGCCTTCTTAGCTAGAAGGCCAAAAGCTACATCTTTAATTTCCTAGTGCTTGGGGATGGCCAACAGGTTCCAGTTCTGTTCCTATAAGATTAAATTGGGAATAGTCCTAATAACCTCATTCTAGTCCTCCATGTTCAAGTGAAGATTCTTAGTGAGAATATCATAGAAATATTTGATAGCCTCTTCCATTATCAAATGGTCTTTTTTGATTGTCTCATTCCCCTTCTTGACTTTAGTGATTCTATTAGCCGCACGATGTTTCAGAGTGGACAAGTGGAAGAAATGGGTGTTTTTGTCTCCTTCCTTAAGCTAGATAGCTCTTGATCTTTGTCTCCAAAACATCTCCTCTTTCCCTACCACATTATGAAGTTTAGATAGGATTTCTTTCTCAGCATTGAAAGAAGCATCATCATACCCCTAGGATTGGATACCATTATGAACATCTGCAAGGTTGCTCATAAGATTTTCTTTGTCCTGGAAGATATTGCTGAAATCAGACTTGTTCCACTTGTGGATTTCAAATTTGATAAATCTAAGTTTCTTAGCAACCTTATACATAGTCGTGCCATCCACATCAATTCCCCACCACTCCTTAATTTTAATGTGCAAACCAGGGTGGTCCAGCCACATTTTCTCAAATCTAAATGGAAAAGCTTTCCTCCTGTTGATCTTGTCCAAAGAGAGGGAAATTGAAGAGTGATTAGATCTGATTATAACCAAAGCAGAAAGTTTACAATGGAAACTGCTCAGCGAATCTGAGGAGTTGAAAGCCCTATCCAATCTCACCTGAATGCAATCCTGCCCCACTCTTATGTTAGACTAAGTAAACTTGCAACCCCTTAGGTCCACATCCATAAGAGCTAAGTCTCGAATTAAATCAGCCAAGTTTTGTTCGCTTTCCCCATCCGATGGGAGCCCTCCTAACTTGTCCAAAATAAGGAGAGGAGTGTTGAAATTGCCCATGATGATACATTTAGACCCCCCCAACTTAGAGACCAGGTCCCAAATTTTGGTCTAGAAAAGCCTTCTATCATTACAAGAGTTGGGAGCATATAGATTCAATAAATACCAACTAGTTTGATCCGAGGGCTTAAAAAATTTGAAGAGTAGAATGTTACCTTCATTATAAATAGTGGTTACCTCTAGTGAATCCTTCCAGATAGTGAGAAGACCACCATAAGCCCCCTTCGAATCCGTTGCCTTACATCTGAGTCTTCTGCCATAGGATATTAGCTCAGTTTTTTCCTTCCTCATTTTTGTTTCTTGTATTAAAAAAAAATTTGGCCTTTGGTCCCTAATCATATTCCTAACAATCTCCTATTTGTGGATTCCACTGAGTCCATGGATGTTCCATGATATGATCTTCATTATTTGATTGATGAACATGATTCCTGGATGGTGCACTATGTCCCATCCATAATGTTTCTCCTTGATTCCTCCATCCTAAGTTGATTCTTTCTTTTCCTACTCGAATGGTTAGAGATGAGGCCAATATCCGCTTTCACCCTACTCCTGGTAGTAGCTGGAGAGGCAGGGGAGGGGTCTTGGCTATTCCTCTTCTTCTCGTAGACTACAGACCAGGGAGCTTCATCATCCTCCTTACAATTGTCAAACAAAGCCTCCGATCTAGCCAAATGCCCAAGGGTAGTGGCTGAGAGCCTCTTAAGGATTTTGTTCAGTCTTTGGGGAAGCCCTATTGACTGGGCTAGAGATGGACTCCTGGGAAAGGGGAAGATTAGTCGTCGATTTCGCCATGGAATCCGGGACAAAGGAAGGAACCGAGTCCTTAGAGATCAAGTCTGTAGGTGTAACCTGTTTCACCAGGCCATGGTTCTCCCCCTTGTCAGCAACCACAGAAGCTAGAGGGTGGGGGAAAATCACTACAGGCTTATCCTATTTAGCTAGGGCCAATGACATCGCAATGGTTGCCTCTACGGACTGATTTTTTCCAAATGGATTCAATGGGACTTGAACGGTTGAGACCTTCGCAGGAAGATCTGTGGCCTTAGTGATCTAGGCAGTCAACTACCTGCCTTGCATCCTTAGTTGTTGCATTTTTCTTCTTCTATTCCTTTTTAGGGGCATTAGACTGTTTCTTTCCTTCTTTGTTTTGGGCTTTACCTTCTTTTCCTTTTTCTTTAAATATCAGACAAACTCCAACTTTATGGCCTGCCTTGTTAATTGACATTGTTTACACATAGCATGGTCAAACTTCTTTAGTTTTGACAACCCTCTTACTTTCTTCATCTTACTAATGTTCACCAAATTATCAAAAATTACATGACATAACCTTTTGTGCCATAAGCAAACATATTCTCATTGTGCAAACAAATATGTCTCATTAGATAAGTCTAGATAGAATAATTTACCTCTTGTTTGATCACCACTTCCAATCAGCTTACCATCAACATTATATATCTTTCCCTTTCTATGATGGAATTCAACTCTATATCCTAATTTGTTTAGCTGTGAAACACTCAACATATTATAGTTAAGTCCTTCCACCTAGTAAACATTGTCACACTTGATTTTGTAAGACAATTGAATAATTCCTTTACCTTTCACAACACGTGGAATATCATTACCAAATTTAACACAACCACCTTTGTATGGTCCAATATCTTCAATTTTTTTTTATCATCAATCATATGATTAGAGCAAACACTATCAATTATCCATCTGTTACTTTTGTTCACATATGAAATTAAAGCAATTTTCTCATCTTCATCAGAATCTTCTTTCATAGCAACATAGACAACTTCATCATCATTACTTTCATATTCAATGTCAGTTTCTAATTCAATGATATAACAAGATTTCTTACCTTTTCCATCCCTATTTTTCTTATAGCCTTGGTCATTTCTCCTTCCTTAGTACTTGTTTTCCTTTCTTTCATCCTTGTCTTCCTTGTTAGGACATCTTACAACTATGTGACCAACCTTGTTGCATGAAAAATAAATAATAGGTAATTTACCTTTGTATTCACCTCTTCCTTTTCCAAATCTTTTTGCAATAAGTGCTTCAAGTTCATCATCAAAAGTGTCACTATCACTTTTCACATGTTTGCCTTTTCTTTTGCTAAGAACTAATTGTGACTTAAAAGCAAATTCAATAGTAGTAAGTGTGTAGCTATCAAAGTTAGACATCTCAAAAGTAGTAAGTATATCAATTACACCTTCCAAAATCAAAGTGTTACCTAGAGTACATCTTAACTCTTGTATGGTAGAAACTCTAATGGCATATATAGGAAGTGGAGTTCTAAATACCTTTCTTATCACTATTTTATCATCAATTGTTCCATATACACCTTGAATAGCATTGACAACTTCCTTATTTCTTTTACTTTACTATGTGCTCACCTTCCATCATTCTCATCTCATAAAAAATACTTCTCAAGCTTTCTAATCTGTCTCTCAAGACATTGTCATCTCCTCCATATATGGTCTTCAGTTTATCCCACATCTATTTTGCATTGTCATATTCTTTTATATTATTGAACTCAGTATAGCTTAGGGCTCAAGCAATCTCTGACATTGACTAATTGTGTTATTGGTTTTCTTTCAGTTGTTGACTTGTCAAAGGAACAATTGTTATCTTCACATATTCATTGTGCACAAAGTTTATTACTACATCACTAATACTGGCTATGTGTAGGCTCATCAATGTTTTCCATGTAGGAAAGTTCTCCTTGTTCATCTTTGATACCTCTCTTTTGTGAGTCACGATCTTTAGCTTTAAGTACCTTCAAACTTCTCCTTATAAGCATTGAGCTCTGATACCAATTATTAGAATGTTTATATAACTAAGAAAGGTGGGGGGGGGTGGATCAGTTACTCAAGGTCCATAAGTACCATTTGAATAATCAAACATTAAACAATATTTGTTTTGCTTAACCTGATGTAGCTTACTCTCTACTGTATATTGATAAACAAAATTATTGGTAGTTTAATGTCCTAATCTAACAAACTTGTTGAATGTAAATATTTGAAATGTAAAACACCATAAAACATTCAGCACAAGTTTGACATTAGGATTTAATGTGGAAACACAATTTGGGAAAAAACCACCAGCAACATTTCACCACTTTTTCACTCTTTTGAAGTGAGCTCTGTCAGGTGCCAACCCTATTCAAGGTTACAATACACACTATTAAATGTGACATGGTTAAAGGATTTAATCACCCTATTAGGAGTGGCCTTGTCAGAGGACTTTGATCATTCCATTAGAATGTCACCTTGCTAAAGGATTTATACCCTGTTGAGTCCTTCAATGACTATTAGGTTAACCTTTGATTAAATAGATTTCACTACAAACTCTTTACAATGATTAGAAAGAAAACAACAGGGTTTGATCTATATTATTACAACTCACTTTGCAGTTTTAGATCTATGTTTAGTTCATGTGTTGATTCTCTGATAAGCCTTCCTTGTCACCTCTGTCATTGTCTTGCTTGGCAACCCTTCAAGCAATCATCCTTCTCTTCACATCAGACTTAAGCCTTCTGCTTAGATTCTCTTACCAAAATCAACAACTTTGTTTCTTCTTATTAGAAACATGCATAGATTATTTTCCCTATCTCTTTGCATCTCACACTTCATGCTTATATAACCTTCTTCATGCTCTCTCTCTCTCTCTCTCTCTCTCTCTCTCTCTCTCTCTCTCTCTCTCTCTCTCTCTCTCTCTCTCTCTCTCTCTCTCTCTCTCTCTCTCTCTCTCTCTCTCTCTCTCTCTCTCTCTCTCTCTCTCTCTCTCTCTCTCTCTCTCTCTCTCTCTCTCTCTCTCTCCCCTATTATAAAGTTTAGCTCTGCACCTCTTTAAATAGGTAATTATGGTCCTTTGTCATTTTCACGATCACCGTAGATCATAGGGTTTGTGATATGATCCAAGAGATTCATCAAGTTCATTGTATTTGCCCATCTTCTTTCTTTTCTAGAAACTTCTCATCGAATTCATTCATTAGGTGTGATACCTATTACTCTCATTGAATCAAATGACCCAACTCATCAATCTTATCTTCAACACGATTTTCGTATCCCAAGAAATCAACTGAGTTGGCTAGAAATCATTATTCCTCATACAAATTCAAAATGCTCTCACTCAGCCATCACTGAGTTCTGACACTTGGTCAACTCGGTCAACTCGATCAACTCAGTCAACTCTAGCATTACTCATCATGAACTCCAAATTTCCTTGATCTTTTACTCTCTTGTTTGATCAAGCTTTTCATCAGTGATATATCTTGATTTGTACCGTAAAGACTTGAACATCAACATGATTTAAACAATCACTTTGTCTTGTCAAAGTCTAACTAATCAAATTTCCATTGTAGATTTCTTTGCATAACTCAATCTTTCCTCTAGGTGCTTTTGTTATGAGCAATCTCTCAAATCCTCTTCATCAATCAAATAGATATGACATTTAGATTAGATAACAACATGTCTCATCAATAGATTTGAGAATTTCATTTTATAGTTGTTCATCTACAGTCACATATTCTATACTAGTTGTAGTGCTTGTTGCTATACTCATTGGAATTGGAGCATTGAAGATTTTCAACATTTTTTTGTTGTGTAGTTTGACAAGATCATTTGTATAAAATAGATGTATTGACTTGTTAAATTCCTCATTTTCAATAGGTAGAATATGTTGGTTTTTACATGTAATAAGGATCTCCCAATCTGCTTTTATTGCTTGTGCATTTCATATGTTATTTAGGAGTTGCCAAATTTTTGCTTGTTGTTTATCACCACCTTTTTATCAAAAAACTTCCTGCAATGTCATAACTATTTTGAATTGTTGCCACAATGTTTTGGCAATAGAGTGTGATGTGTATAGAGGTTTGTCCATCATGGAATGTAGTTGAGCGAGGTCACCATCTAAGATTACATAAATTCCACCAAATTAGAGTTGTTGATTTTGAGGAAATGCTTGTTGTAATTTGCTATCTATTTTTAGAAGTAATTTTGGGCCAATGAAATTGAGTTCATCAATAAGTATGTATTTTATTTCCTTTAAGCCATCTTGAAATACGGTCAATGTGTGTCCTTGTAGTGGTCGTGTTTGTTTGATAGGTATCCTTAGAATTATATGTATAGTTGATGCATGAATGTTGAATGTTGCAACACCTGTAGGAGCCACAATGAGTAGCTTGTTCTTCTGTTCATTACCATCACTATTTAATTCATATCTGAATCAGTTAATCAAGTATGATTTTCTTGTACCATTTGTGCCTTGAATAATCGTGTACATTGGTTTGTTTGATGCATAATTGCTATGTTTTTGGATTACTACAAGTGTTGCCTATTGTTGCGCTAATAATGGATAGTCTCGTACATGGTTATCTGATAGAATGTTCCCACCTTCCACATTTTTTTTACTAGTATTTATAAATTGTGTTGCAATTGCATATAGATTCTAGGAAATGTTATTTTTTGCCCAGTTGTTGCTATTATCAAAGCCACGCCTGCCAAGAATGTTAAGTTCATTGATTGCAATGCTTTGTAAGGGACCCATTTGTGATAAAATTTGCCATTCACTTGGATTAATTATTTCTTGTAGATTAGCATCATCATTGTTATCGTCCTCTTCCTCTTTTGAAAATATTTCTTATTGTTAGACTGGATTGAATGTTGATGCTTCCTCAATGGGGGAGTATCTGTGATGAACAGAGTCAGTCAAGGACTCTTGGCAATAGGTAATTGGTGTGCAACAATGTTTTTAGACACTTATGTTATTTATAGAGCTATATGCAAAAGTTTTAAAGCAACAAACCGACTTGTGGTCATCCTGATAGATTATTGTATGTTCAATTTTTGTACTATCTTTGACATTGATGTCAATGGGGGAGAGAGTGACATGAAAAACATTAGAGAGAGTTTGTACTATGGGGGAGAAGTGTTGCAATAAAAGATTTGCATGAAGCAAGATTTGAGTGATGAAGAAACTTGTTGGTATTCTTGGAACTAGATGTTTTTCATCTATGTTGCCATCAATTCCAAAGGGGAGATTGTTAGCATGAATGCTAATGCTATGGGGGAGCATTGTAGAATAATATAATGACTGTGTTTGTCATTGATGACAACATAGTAATGAGTTTGTAAAAGATTGACAAAGCAACAGATTGAGATTTGTGTATGAAGGACATCACATTGTGTATATACTTATGCACAATTACTAGAATATACTACAACATGTATTTGACATGTGGGCAAGTGCACAAAACTTGAGTTGATAGCTTACGAAAGATATTGATGATTTGCAAAGAGCCGTAGGGAAACAGAGCACTGGAAAAATAATTTCTATTTTATGATTGATATAGCACATTATATTTGGAATGAAGGGTTACATAGTTAACTAAAGGAAATATACTGACCATTGATGATGTCAGTGAGTGCGTAGGTACGAAAGTCGCACATGTGAAAGTTTGTGTATAACTGTGAGCCGATAACATTAATTAAATGTGTATTTCATTTAATTAACTTATAATAAAGTATGGAGCTAACTCAAGAAATTAATGTTGAGTGTGGTATAAAAGAAAGATGTTTTTTGAGTTTTAGAGATCATCATTGAAATCAACAAGTAAAGAAGACTTGTGAATTGCGAAGTAGAGGAGTAGAGTAATTTGCTAATGCATGACCTCAAGGGTTACTATTGATGGGTTCAGAGTTCCAGATCTGATTGCATGATCTAAAGGTGAAGAAGTTTGATGTATTGGAAAAAGGAAGAAGTGAAACATTGTCTCACATCTATTATTATAAAAGGAATAGTACCAAGATCAAGTGGATAGTGGGTTTGTTGAGTTGATCCTGAAGCTGTTTGGATAGTGGGTTCAGCTGCCTTCTACAAATAGGGTTGGAATCTCCTAACAAGGATTCAAAGTCTCCTAACAGATACTCTTTGTACTAAGTGTTGTAACAAACTCCTAATAGGTTCCATCCTCTAACAAGGAATATTCAAATTAGTACATTATTTTGTGGGCATAATTCCCACCAGGGTTTTCCCTCTGATCAAGGGTTTCCCTAGTCAACATATTTGGTGTAATTATGTATGCGCATGTCTTTATGATTGTTGTTTACTTTGGTTGAACAATTGAGAATTGTTTAAGATTAATACATAACTGATTCACCCCCCCTCCCTCTCAGTTATATTGGTGGTCTACTATTTCTAAAAACGTCCTTTGTGTTGCCATTTAGTTCTATACCAAAGAAATTCTAAATGGAGAAGCTTTTCAATAACGTCCTCATGAAATATTGTAAATCGATGATGCATGTATGATGCTATTGTATGAGGGTTATTGATGATGTTTTCCATACATTATTTGTTTGATAATATCCTTGGGAAAGTATCATTTGACATGAATTGATGTAGATCTGGCCATTTTGTATCTATTGCACTAAGTGTAAAGAAAAGAGTTGGTGATCCTATTTGATTGATCATGTTTATTAAATATGTTTGACGAGTACTCCAATATGGGCATGTACCTTGCATAGATGAACCATAATGCATCAACTGTTGTACCAACTGTCTCAATTTTTTTAGGTGTGCATGGAGGTTTTCTATAATAGTAGGCATACTATCCTCTACATTTCTTTTAATGAATATTGTTGCAACTACTTGGCTATGATGTCTAACCATAAGATTAAAGATGAAATATGGAAAACGGGGATGTCTTCCAAATTTGTTTTCGTAGAAACTTATTAAGTGTTGCGCAAATTCATGTAGGTGAACTTCCCTTATCCTAGGTTGCATATAAAGTGCAGATCCTTTTGGAAAAAAATGTAGGAAATGTCATATCCAACAAGCCCTCAGTGTTTTATTCATTTACTAGACATGAATCTATCTCTGGCGAATCTATTATATCATTTGATTTGACTTCAAGTTATAATTTTTGCTTTATGATTTGTAGCTCATGAGAAACTTTTCGTGGTTTACCAATAAATAATGTTGTGCTAGTTTCACTATCATCTCCATCAATGCTTATTTAATTATTTACCAATGGCATGTCTTCATTTGTCTCAATAGTTTTAAGCATATTTGATACATATGTTCCTACTCCAAGAATCTAAACCACATGGTCCACATGAATGGTGACATTATTATAGTAGGGGTCATATTTGACCTTGTATTGTAATGCATCTACAATATGGCTCCTACAAATATAGCAATCATAGGGCTAACCTAATGTATGTAATCTTTGAACAATGAGTATATTTATATCTTGGATCCTTCGTGGAAGTATTTTTGCATCTTTTTTAATGTCTCATGCAAAGCTTATTGTGTGGGCACAATATTTGTTTTGAACTCCAAATTTTTGAGTGACTTGTAATACTGGGATAACTCCTTTCTCCTTATCTTCTTTTGCATGCATCCTGATGATGGATCACTAAGTGTGATCCAAAACATTGACGTTAAAAAACTCCACACAATAAAATCCAAAAAACAAATAATAATACTAATGGATTATGGAAATCTGATAGCTCTAACTCTAGCAATCAACATTTCTTCAACTTGGGTTAATCTTTTGAGTACAAGAGGTTGCTCTCCTAGATCCATATTGTTTAAGGATGAAAATTGATGTATGTCTTTTTCATGGAAGCATCTGTTGCACATGGGAGTTGTGTTTGATAACTAAATGTGTATTCCCAGATAACACTCTTTCCATATAGTGCATGTTTGTTACTTTGTCAATGCATCAATTTGTTGTCAAATTTTTTTGTGTACCATTGTATAGTCTATATGTTCCTTGCTTCGTGTTTGTTCATTCCTTTGTTCTTGCACCGTTGTTTGGTGAAGTCCAAAGTGTTGCTCCTGTAGTCGAAATAATTTTTAGTTCCATTATTTGTTCAACATTTTCTACTTCTTCTATATGATTTGTAAGTTGTTGCAATCTTTTGGCACACCTTTGGGCAATTATATTATCTTTATTACGAGCATAGTATTCTCAATTAATTTTTTATGCTTTCCTCTCGTTGTTTCTCTATAAGTGGATTTTGTTGGAGGTTGATGGTTTCTTGATGTATTGGACTTTGTTCACCCTCCAATGGGTGGATCTCTAATTGTTGAAGTGATTGTTCAATGACTATTTATGTAGTAGAATAATTTACTATTTGTTGTGTTGGATGTGAATGTCTAGCTAACAACTTTGTATGTCTATGGGTAGCTATTGCATCTTTAATACATGCATAATATTCCTAATTTCTTTTTCTAGTTTGTTGTAGGAATCATTTGGTTGATTTCATAAAGCATGATCGTACTTTCAACGAAAAAGTTGACTTCTTGAACCCTTGTGATGATTATCTTTAGTCAAGATTTGTTGTTGTACATCTCTTTTTTGTAGGACAATCTAAAAATATATTCCCTATTATCTTTTATGATATGTTCACTTTCATTTCCTTCAGGACTTGAGAAATGTAAAGTGTACAAATATTTTACTAATATTTTCATCATTTGCAGTGCACCTTCATTAAAAGCATCTATCCACATTGTGCTCGTATGATGTTGTAGCTTTACTTATAGAATATACTTGTAGCTACAAATAGTTTTAGTCACATTGCACTTTGAACAAAACCATTTACCTTCACTATCTCGAGTCATAGCCTTTTTACATTCTCAACCATTTGATTGGTTGGAACATGTCAGGTAAGACAATTTGTCTGTTTTGATGTACAATACTAGTGCTCTCAACATGAATTTGATGGATGGATTTGTAATCTTAGTATTTTCTTCAATATCTGAAATGGTCATCCATGGGGCATCTAATCTTACTGTAGATGGTAGCACGTTTGTCCTATTTTGTTGAACCATTCTTTTAAATCTGAAGTCTCCTACAATTTAGGGTCTATTGCCAATGTTGCAGTATTGGATGTGTTGAGAACCTTACCATTATATTTAGAAACCCAACATATTTTAGTTGCCAAAACAATTGTTTTTTTTATTTATTTATTTAATTTTTTAAATTTTTTTTATAATATATTTGTCATGTAGTTGATGACCCACCTTTTCAGCCATTGGTCCCTAAAGAGTTAAATCTACAAATTTCTTAGACATATCTAACAATATTATTGTTTAGCATAGGGTTTCTGTGTCATCTGCTCTTCTTATTGTGTCGAGCTAGAGTTCACTAGTGTGACTATTCTTATTACATCAATGTATGTATTATTGTATTTTTTGGTAATTTCATTGATAGGTGTAAAATTAAATTGTACACCTCTTACAAACATCATGAAATGCTTCACACACATTTTGAATGGTTACAACTTGCATATGTTGTACATTATTTGCAACAAGACCAATCTCTAGTACACAATCGTTGATTTCTTCACAATTATTGCAAACCATATTTGTGAGTGTCATAATATTACTTCTGGCTAGGCCTGCAGAGTTCGTCGACACAAAGGCTGCAACTAACAATGGAGTCATTTTCCCGGAGTCATCCATTGCAATCTCTATAATACTTAGCGACCGAGGGTTCATTGGTTGATTTCCCGCCATTTTGTGAATAGGAGGACATGCAAGATTTTATCTTATCTACAACAATTTAATAAAAAGAGATATAAACATTAATATCAAAACCAAATCTCTAACTTTCCAATCTCCTAACTATATTTCAAGATATATTTAATTATAAGAGTCATACTTATTAAGTAAATATAAAATCACTTGGACATAAAATAACATATAAACATATTAGAAATATATAATATAAAAAATAAATTAAATAATTTTAAATAATTTAATTAGAAGACTCATACTTTAAAAAAAAAATAAAAATCAACTACTCATACAACAAAATATTATATATATATATATATATATATATATATATATATATATATATATATATATATATATATATATATATATATATATATATATATATATATATAGACACACACATAATTTAATAAATATAAAAAATAGTTATAACATTTTTTTTTAATTTCATAACATTGAATATTAATATATTGGTATTTAACACTGTCTTTAATAATTGAAAATGGAATATTTAAATTAATACAACTAAGCCATTAAGCCATTAAAGTTATAGTAAATCAAACAATTATATAAAGTTAATCCCTCTAACTTCCCAATGTCCTAATCATATTTCCAAATATATTTTATTATAAGACTTTTACTAAGTAAGTATAAAATCATTTACTTATATTTGTAATCTGCTCTATTAAGCCATTAAAGTTATAGGAAATCAAACAATGATATAAAGTTAACCATATTTCCAATTATATTTAATTAGAAGACTCTTAAATACATGGTGAATATAAAATTATTTACTCGTACAATAACATCTAAAGATATATAATTTAATAAATATAAAGAATAATTAAAAGATTACTGATTAACACTTTATTTGTAATATGCTCTATGTTGAATTTTTTTCTTTCATCTCCTATAGAGAGCCAACCTCTGCCACCCAAATCATTATTGTAGTTGTTGTTTGGGCTCTTTTTGTTATGTGTGAAACAAATATTTTTGCCATGTGTTAATACATTTCATCACTATGCACGTAAGAGTTCCCAAGTAGTAGGTGAATTAATTAATGTAGTGTTCGACTTAGAGAAGGTTCTAAACCTTGGCGCTCAGTTTGGTTATTTAAAACGGACATTTTTTTTGGTGCCCTATTTAAAAAACTGAGTAATGTTTTATATATGATGTATGTATCACTTTTGTAAGCAGTGACTAAAACATTTTGAAGGCTAAAATTTAGTCAGGTTGCTGGTGATTTTATTAAATAGAAGTTCACCTATTTTCTGTGTATTCTCCATTGTCACTGTATGTTACAGTTATGCTCTATTTTTAAATTACTTTGCTCTTCTATTTCTCAACAAATGGTATCAGAGCAGGTTAGAAGTAAAACACTGCTAAAGAGCAGGTTAGAAGGAAAGTATTGCTAAAGAGCAATTACCTAGAAACTCTTGAAGAGTTTGTTGAAGGGTTTTGTTTGAATGCAATGGAGTCAACAATAGTAAGTGACATGGAGAAGTTAAATGGGGCTAATTTTGCTCTATGGAAATCTCAAATGGAGGACATATTGATCTTGAAGGATCCATACTTGCCAATTGAAGGAGTGTCAAAGAAACCCACAACAATGTCAAATGAAGAATGGAAGAAGCTGGATAGAAAAGCTATTGCATCCATCCGTCAATACTTGGCCAAGAATGTATATTTAGATGTTGCTGGAGAGACATCAGCAAAAGGGTTGTGGAAAAAGTTGCATGATCTGTATGAAAAAAACACAGCTTCAAACAAGGTCTTCTTGATGAAGAAATTATACAATCTCAAGATGAAGGAAGGTGCTTCAGTAGCAGAACACTTGAATGAGTTCAACATAATCACTAGCCAACTAGCCTCTGTTAAAATTGCTTTGGATGATGAGATTAGAGCCATCCTTTTAATGTGTTCTATGCTAGACAGTTGGGAAAATCTGATTGTGGCAATCAGCACATCTGCAACAACAGGAACTTTGAAGTTTGATGATGTTTTCAGTAGTCTAATGAATGAAGATTTGAGAAGAAAATCTACCATAGAAAGTAAGGGAGGAGAAGCCTTAACTATAACCGATTGTGGTAGGAAGATGGAAAGAAGCAATCAAGGGCATTCAAGATCAAAAGGTAGATCAAAATCAAGAAGAGGCAAGTTGACATGTTTTCATTGTGGAAAGCTAGGCCACATGAAAAAGGATTGTAGAATCTTGAAGAGAGAACAAAAGGAGCAAAAATCAAGCAATGCAAATAAGAAGTCAGCCAACACAAATGAAGGTGAGACCACTGCTGTAGTTTTAGATAACGATGTTTTAATTACTATTTCAATGGAAGAGGTATGTTTGTATAACTCTAGCTATAGTGTTGATTGGATTCTTGATTCTGGAGCAGCTCATCATGTAACCCCAAATAAGGATCACTTTATTGTGTATAACCATGGTAATTATGGTAGAGTGCATTTGGGAGATAATCATTATTGTAATATTGTTGGAGTGGGAGATGTCCAAATCAAGACCAAGGATGGACAAAATATTTTGCCGAGACAAGTTAGGCATGTCCCTGAGATGCGTATGTGTTTGATCTCTATGGGATGGTTGGATGATGAAGGTTACTCCACAAGCTTTGGAAAGAGTGGCTAGAAAATCAGTAAAGGGGCATTGCTCATGGCTAGAGGTTCCAAGACAAGAACCTTGTATACTCTAAATGCTATAGCAGAGAAGTCAAATGTTGTTGCTGCTACTACAAAAGAAGAAATTACAGCAGATTTGTGGCATAAGTTCTTGGGGCATATGAGTGAAAAGGGCCTAAGAATCCTCATGGACAAGAATTTGCTGCCAGGTTTGAAATCTTATAACCTTGATGTTTGTGAGCATTGTATTTATGGTAGGCAATGAAGAGTTTCATTTCTTAGAGGTGGTCATGAGAGAAAAACACACTTGTTGGAATTGATACATTCACATGTATTTGGGCCAGTAAACATTAAATCATTAGGAGGGGCTTCATACTTTGTCACTTTCATAGATTATGCATCTAGGAAGGTTTGGGCTTATCCTATGAAAAATAAAGATGAGGTATTTAATATATTTCAAAAGTTTCAAGTTGTTGTTGAAAGAGAGACTAATAAATTGCTGAAGTGTCTAAGGATTGATAATGGTGGAGAATATTTTTCCAATGCATTCAAGGAGTATTACAATACGTTTGGCATAAAGCATGAGAAAACAATACCTTTTACTCCTCAACAAAATGGGACTGCTGAAATAATGAACCATACTATTTTGGAGAAGGTGAGAAGTATGTTGTCAAACTCAAAATTGGAAAAACACTTTTGGGCAGAAGCATTGAGGACAGCTTGTTATCTCATAAATCGATCTCCTACTATAGCCTTGGATGGTGGCATTCCGGAAGAAGCTTGGACGGGTAAGAAGCTAAATTATTCCCATTTGAAAATATTTGGATGTGAAGCATTTGTGCATATTCCAAAAGAAAATAGAACTAAGTCAGATGATAAATCCATGAAATGTATTTTCTTGGGATATGGAGATGGTGAATTTGGCTATAGATTATGGGATCCAGTCAAACAAAAGATTGCTAGGAGTAGGGATGTTATATTTAATGAGTCTAAAATGTTTGAGAGGGCTGTAAGAAACTTAGAGATGAAGAAAGTTGTTGATAGGATTGAAGCACAACAAGAAAATATCCCACCAATGCAAGATGTTGAGTAGCAAAATCAGGATTATGATAGACAACAAGAAGAAGATGTTGAACAACAACAAGAAGTCTTGCAAGAGCCCCTACAAGCAAATCAACCAGAACAACAATTGGTTCGTAGATCAACTAGACCTCATAAGCCTTCACAAAAGTATACACCTTCAAATTATATATTGGTAAGTGAGGAAGGTGAGCCTGCAGATTTTCAGCAAGCTTGTGAAGATGAGCACAACAAAGAATGGACAAAAGCAATGGAGGAAGAAATGAATTCATTACGAAAGAATAGAACTTGGGAGTTGGTTGAACTTCCAAAAGAAAGAAGAGCTCTACAAAACAAATGGGTGTACAAGATCAAGCATGAAAGTGAAGGGAAGAAGAAAAGATACAAAGCAAGGCTCGTGGTGAAAGGATATGCTCAAAAAGAAGGTATAGACTACACTAAAATCTTCTCACCCGTTGTTAAAATGAAATCCATTAGGATTATTCTTGGTCTTGTTGCTGCTCTAGATTTAGAATGTGAACAATTAGATGTAAAGACAACCTTTCTTCATGGTGAGTTGGAGGAAGAGATTTATATGGAGCAGCCGGAAGGATTCAAAGAAAAAGGTAAAGAGAATTTGGTTTGCAGGTTGAAGAAGAGCCTCTATGGGCTGAAACAAGTGCCTCGTCAATGGTATAGGAAGTTTGATTCATTCATGTTGGAGCATGATTTCAAGAGGTTAGAATCTAATCATTGTGTTTATATCAAGAAGGATGATCAAGGTAAATACAACATTTTATTGTTATATGTAGATGACATGTTAATTGTTGGACATGACAAAAAGATGATTAGCCAACTCAAGAAAGAGTTGAGTAAACATTTGAAATGAAAGATTTGGGACCAGCACAACACATATTGGGCATGAAGATTACGCGTGACAGGAAGAAGAAAAAATTATGGCTGTCACAAGAAAACTACATTGAGAAGGTTCTCGAAAGGTTTGACATGAAGGCTGCCAAGCCGGTTAGTACACCTCTTGCATTCCACTTCAAATTGAGTAAAGACTCATGTCCCAAAGATGACAAAGAAAAGAAAGAAATGAATAAAATTCCTTATGCTTCAACTGTTGGCAACCTAACGTATGCTATGACATGTACTCGACCAAACATTGCACATTTAGTGGGAGTTGTGAGCAGATTTCTTGCAAATCCAGGCAAACAACATTGGGAAGCAGTAAAGTGGATTTTGAGGTATCTTAATGGTACTAGTCATTACTATTTATGTTTTGGTAATAATGAAGTTGTTCTTACGAGCTATACAGACTCAGATATGGCTGGAGATGTGGACACTAAAAATTCCACTAGTGGTTATTTATGTACTTTTGTAGGTGTTGCAGTATCATGGACATCTAATCTACAGAAAATTGTAACTCTCTCAAAAATGGAGGCTGAATATGTAGTTGCAACTGAAGCTTGCAAAGATATGTTATGGACACAATGATTCCTTGGAGAGTTGGGAGTAAAACAAGACAAATATGTCTTGTATTGCGACAGCTAGAGTGCCATTCATTTGGCAAAGAATCTAACATTTCATTCACGAACCAAGCACATAGCCTTAATGTACCATTGGATTAGGGAGGTGTTGGAGGAAGGACAACTACACTTGGAAAAGATTCATACGGATGAGAATCTTGCTGACATGCTCACAAAGATCTTGCCAAAAGCAAAGCATGAGCTATACAAAGATTTAATACGCCTAGCGTGATTAGTTCACTTCTGGTTTGTTTAATCCTACTTTATTTGTTTCAAGTGGGAGAATGTTATGTGTGAAACAAATATTTTTGCCATGTGTTAATACATTTCATCACTGTGCATGTAAGAGTTCCCAAGTAGTAGGTGAATTAATTAATGTAGTGTTTGACTTAGAGAAGGTTCTAAACCTTGATGCTTAGTTTGGTTATTTAAAACGGACTTCTTTTGTGGCGCCCTGTTTAAAAAACTGAGTAATGTATTATATATGATGTATGTATCACTTTTGTAAGCAGTGAATAAAACATTTTGAAGGCTGAAATTTAGTGAGGTTTCTGGTGATTTTATTAAATAGAAGTTCACTTATTTTTTGTGTATTCTCCATTGTCACTGTATGCTAAAGGTATGCTATGTTTTTAAATTACTTTGCTCTTCTATTTCTCAACACTTTTCTTAAGTGCATGTTGTTGTGAGTTACTATGCATGTTCGTATTTGTACTATTAAATCTATAGAATGTGTGAGTCAAATATAAATCATATAGTTCAAGCTTAGAAGGTAACATTCATAGTTGTCTTCAAGATAAATCAAATCTTGTTGCTCACTCAATTAGAGCAGTGAGATAAGATCAAAAATCTTGTCATTCTACTCTAAAGTAAGCTTACATGTTCTTGAACTTAACGCTCATGAGATCGCTTGTCTCAATGGTTCTGAGAAGGCTGTTTATGTGCACAAAATTTGGATAACATTAAAATAGCACAAACCATTGATTCCCAGTTTAGTTTGAGAAAAAGTGAGTGTATCCAAAAAAGACTTTTTGGCATAGACTGTGAAGTTCTAACATGTACACATTCAAGTTAGTCAGGTCTTTCCAATTATAAAAATATGTGGAAGTTTTTTTTTTAAAATCAAGAATGTTATATACATGACATACATTTTGACTTCTGTTTTCATAAAACCAGTAACATTCCAATGCTTGTGAGTCCCCCACACAAGCACTCAAATTATTTCCTAGTTAGGCATGAGTAAGGGTAGTTAACACTGAATTGATTGTAAGATACTATAAGCACCGCCTGCTTAAGCTTTCATACCCTTCTATCGTAACTTGGAGAGCAAGGAATTTTCATTTTTTTGTTCAATGTTGACTGGTTTTAAGGGTTGAACCATTTCAATTGTATTGTGAGTATAAGGAAGAGTTGGCAATATATACACTCTATAAAATCTGCATTTCTGCTGCTTACAATGATATTTGTTGTTCCTTGCTTTCTAATCTTTAGTTCTTATGTGGTTCCTGAGGAGATCATTCTTCTGGTCATTTTGCATAACTTTGAAACTGAACTGATAGCTGTGTAGTTTGATAAGAACTATGTCATTGGATACAAACCACTAGTCAAAATCCTTCCCAGTCTTGTATCTTAATAATCTATTCTTCTTTATGTGCTATTATTCTTCTTTCTATTTTTTCATGAATTTGAAGGGATAGCCTTTACAACTCATTTAATTTGAATGCACAAAAAAAACATTTTGATCCAAGAATATTTCTAAAATTGAATTTTCTACTTATTGTTAGTCCTTGAATAGATTTTTTTAGACAAGGCTTTCAAGAAACACAAGATATCTTAAATAATCGATTCTTTATTGAGAATTCTAAGTGGTTTAACCTAATTAGAGAATTCCAATTGACATTTTCTCCTTACATATTTCTTTAGACCAACTTTGAGTTTAAAACAAGGTTTACCATGGGGAGATAAAGATCTTTGCCATGATAAGTTGTAAGGAGTAACCAATAGTAGAATATACGATTTTGTAAACCGATGAATGTTAAAAACATAAATTCTAGGTCTACACAAATTTACTAAATAGTCTTATGGACACAATCGAAGGAGTTTGAAAAAAGAAGACTAACATTCAAAGTTTTTTCATAAGATTCTTAACACATTGAAACACTAATCATAATCAATGAAGTATTCATAATTCCTCTGAAGAAAACATTAACGAGGAACATAAGAACATTCAACAATCATCCCTATTGCTTAACTCTAATCTAAGATGTGTAATTCGACATCATGAGCAAAGTAAGAAAGAATCTTGACAAATCAAATGGCTATCAACACTCTTTCCTTGATTGCTTTGTCACATCCTCTTCTAGTCGACTACTTATGCTGCAAAAAAAAACTCTAAATCAATGAATTGTAAAACAACTGTAAAAAAAAAAAAAAATCATACACATAAAAAAAACAATATTTCAAAAACAAATTTGATAGATAGTTTATGAAATTAGTATTTGTAAATAAAAAATAGCTCACTGTACTTTGTTGAATGCTTTGCATGGCATGGTGGACAAGGAGGAAACATTTTGAATATTTATATTGAAATCATTGTGGAGAAGTTGTTAAGCAAATGCTCAATATAGATACTAGTTAATTAATCTAAGACAAAAGCTTAAATTGGAGGCATATCGAGAATTAATTTATGCATGCAGGGAAAAATAAGGAAACCACCTGCATGCATTGTACTTGGTCCCAACACATTCGCATTGGAGGGGCACGTGGATTGTAGTTGGCCCCAACACATTCACATTGCAAGGGGGCGTGGAAGGAACATGTCGCTATTAGTGGCTAAACATATGACATTTTCCTTCCACCAATAAATTTCAAACGTGAAACATATACTTTTCTAATTCTAAGTTGAATGCTCAAGAATAGCTTCATAATTTATTTTGAAATTAGTGTATTTCCAACATGTATAATAATTTTAGGTCGTGTACCACAATATAATAACCTATAAGCATAATTATTAAAAAATACTATATTACTTTAATAAACTTTTATAATTTATTAATAGTTCAAAATACCGTATTTCTCAATTCATACGATTTAATAATTTTCATCCTTCACATTTAGAAATAGGGGACGTGATGTGTCACAGTTCCTGCCATATGCTATAAAGCTAATGAACCATCTAATGAGGAACAATAATGAAAACAACTTCATCAAGAAATAGATATCATGGAAAATAGTGGAAGTTAATTGTTGTTACAAGAACAATCAATAGATATCATGGAAAATAGTGGAAATTTATTGTTGTTACAAGGACAATCCAATTCAAAAAAATTGCAAAAGCTTTTTGAAAAAATAAGTAATTAATTTAGAGCCCTTTTATAAAGTGGCTCCTTCATGAAACCCCGTGTTTTCTGACCCATCGCAAATAAACTCAAGACTACTTGTTAAAATTAAACCAGGGTGCCTAGCATAGTACAATCATATATCTCAATACTCCAACATAGAGATACCATTCTAATTGGGGATAGTGAATGAATGAGACAAACCAATCTCTACACTCGATAACACTAACATGTACACATGGTGATAATTCTTAATAAGAAAAATTGTAATGTCTCTGGTTGGACAATAATATTGTGCCCTCTACAAAGTAACTATTTGAATGAGATGATTATGCCTCTTGACAAAATTACAGTGATGATTCTCATTCTCGTCACTTGTGTACCTGTTAAATGCATGGCCCAATTCTCCTCCACATGATGTGGTAGAAGAAATGAATAAACCCTCCATTGCTCTTCTAAATGATCCATCAAGAACAGTCTTGGAAAAGGCACTCGTATCATGCCAAAATCACACCATGTAGTGACTACCCAAAAAAACCCCATCATATTAAAGGTTATGCTTTCATGACTTTAGTTGGAAGAGACTAAAGATTTTGCATTGAACACAAGGAAATTGACATAGTACCAAATCAGGGACCCATCAGTAGGGTATGTGCAGGATCATGGTGTACCAAACTATGGCCTTAAGTGGCAGTGAAAAATTAGCAAATCAGGTTTATGTCAACTTGACACATAATTTTGAAGTGGTTGTGGACTTTATATCAAAAAATTGTAAAAAAATAATATGTAGGAAATTGAATGTAGTTTCTAAACTACTAGGCCTTATCAGGAGAAAAAAATAATTAATTGGTCAAAAGTTTGAATTTTAATGCAGTACTAAGAAAGTTTCAGGGCGAAAATAAAAAGTAGGTGTATGTCTGACCACCTTAATCAAAATCAAATCATAATATTTTTTTAATATAATTATAGATATGAAAAGTAGACTCATGCCCGGATGTGACGCATATTTTTTGATATTTTTATTCTAAATAAATAATTAAATATGAATTTTCTACCAAAACTTTTTCGAAAAAAAAGAGTCTCGTGTCTGACCACCCTAACTAATAGAAAATTTAATCAAATTTTATTTTATTTTTTTCTTATACTAGGCGAAGTATAGAATGTGACACAACTTTTAGATTTAAAAAATGTTATACCGTTTGAAAGTTATAGCTATTTTTCAATCAGTATGTCAATCAACACTTTACAATAATCTTCATTGATAATTAACTAATAAATACTTATCAAACTCAAAATTTGACAAAAATTATATTGATGGTATCTAGAGAGGGATGTTAAAAAAACTCTTTTCGTTTTATTCAATTTTGATCAAAATAACATTGTCAGACGGCTACTCGAAGTCTGAGTATCACTAAAATCCTCTTCAAACACGTCTTTTGGGTTGATCGGGTAGGCTTGGTAAATACCAAGCCTAATCAGATATCTGATATGCTGCGATTGGAAAATTTCAAATTCCAACCCATTTTGGAGGGAAAATTGGGTTTAAACGTTATAGCTTATGATTTATAAATTATTTCACTTATATTACTATGTAAAGACGTATTTTAATATATTATATATAATAACGTAATGTAAAGATATAAGATATAATCTAGTAATATATAATAATATATTATGTTAATCTTATTACAATCTATAAATATAATTTATATTATTATTATTTTTACTAAATATAATAACGTAATACTTTCATTAAATATAATATGTATTATATATTATTATATTAATATGTATGTTATATATATATATATATATATATATATATATATATATATATATATATATATATATAGATTATTAATATACATGAGTCAAAGGGGGTCATAGGGTGACCTATGACCCCTTTTGAACCATTAAATGACGACATATGTCCCTACGAGTCCTAGGACCCCAAAGGACATATTTGAATCATTCATATGGGTTAAAGGGGGTCATAGGGTGACCTGTGACCCCCTTTGACCCATTAAATGACGACATATGTATTTAGGGGTCCTAGGACCCTTAGGGACATATTCGAATAGGTAATAGGGTCAAAGGGGGTCATAGGTCCCTTTGATCCATTAAATGATGACATATGACCCCTAGGGACATATTCGTATGGGTAATATGGGTCAAAAGGGGTCATAAGGTGACCTATGACTCTCTTTGACCCATTAAATGATGACATATGTCTCTAGGGGTCCTAGAACCCCTAAGGACATATTTGAATGAGTAATATCTATCAAAGGGGGTCATAGGTCACCCTATGACCCTCTTTGACTCATTAAATGATGACATATGTCCCTAGGGGTCCTAAGACCCCTAGGGACATATTCAAATGGGTCATATGGGTCAAAGGGGATCATAGGGTGACCTATGACCCCCTTTGACCCATTAAACGATGACATATGTCTCTAGGGGTCCTAGGACCCCTATGGACATATTCAAATCGTTCATATGGGTCAAGGGGGGTCATAGGTGACCTATGACCCCCTTTGACTCATTAAACGATGACATATGTCTCTAAGGGTCCTAGAACCCCTAAGGACATATTCGAATCGTTCATATGGGTCAAAGGGGGTCATAGGGTGACCTATGACTCCTTTTGACCCATTAAACGATGACATATGTCTCTAGGGGTCCTAGAATCCCTAGGGACATATTCGAATCATTCATATGGGTCAGAGGGGGTCATAGGGTGACCTATGACCCCTTTTGACCCATTAAACGATGACATATGTCTCTAGGGGTCCTAGGACCCCTAAGGACATATTCGAATCGATCATATGGGTCAAAGGAGGTCATAGGGTGACCTATGACCCTCTTTGACCCATTAAACGACGATATATGTCTCTAGGGGTCCTCAGACCCATAAAGACATATTTGAATGGGTAATATGGGTCAAAGGGGGTCATAGGTTGTCATAGGGTGACCTATGACCCCCTTTGACCCATTAAATGATGACATATGTCCCTAGGGGTCCTAGGACCCCTAGGGACATATTTGAATGGTTCATATGGGTCAAAGGAGGTCATAGGGTGACCTATGACCCCCTTTGACCCATTAAACGACGACATGTCCCTAGGGGTCCTAGGACCCCTAGAGACATATTCAAATGGGTAATATGGGTCAAAGGGGGTCATAGGGTGACCTATGACCCCCTTTGACCCATTAAACAACAACATATGTCCTTAGGGGTCCTAGGACCGTAGGGATAAATTCGAATGAGCCATATGGGTCAAAGGTGGTCATAGGTTGACCTATGACCCCCTTTGACCTATTAAATGACAACATATGTCCTTAAGGGTCCTAGGACCCCTAGGGACATATTTGAATCATTCATATGGGTCAAAGGGGCTCATAAGGTGACCTATGACCCCTTTTGACCCATTAAATGACGACATATGTCCCTAGGGGTCCTAGGGCCCATAGGGACATATTTGAATTGTTCATATGGGTCAAAGGGGGTCATAGGCCTATGACCCCCTTTGACCCATTAAACAATGACATATGTCCCTAGGGGTCCTAAGACCCCTAGGGACATATTCGAATCATTTATATGGGTCAAAGGGGGTCATAGGGTAAACTATGACCTCTTTTGACCCATTAAATGATGACATATATCCCTAGGGGTCCTAGGACCCCTAGGGACATATTCGAATCGTTCATATGGGTCAAAGAGGGTCATAAGGTGACCTATGACCCCCTTTGACCCATTAAATAATGACATATGTCCCTAGGGGTCCTAGGACCCCTACGGACATATTCGAATGGGTAATATGGGTCAAAGGGCCCTATGACCCTCTTTGACCTATTAAACGACGACATATGTCCCTAAGGGTTCTAGGACCCCTAGGGACATTCGAATCGTTCATATACCCTATGACCCTCTTTGACCCATTAAACGACGACATATGTCTCTAGGGGTCCTAGGACCCCTAGGGACATATTTGAATGGGTAATATGGGTCAAAAGGGGTCATAGGGTGACCTATGACCCCCTTTGACCCATTAAACGACGACATATGTCCCTAGGGGTCCTAAGACCCTTAGGGACATATTTGAATCGTTCATATGGGTCACCCTATGACCCCCTTTGATCCATTAAACGACGACATATGTCCCTAGGAACATATCTGAATGGGTAATATGAGTCAAAGGGCCCTATGACCCTCTTTGACCCATTAAATGACAACATATGTCCCTAGGGGTCCTAGGACCCCTAGGGACATATTCGAATGGGCCATATGGGTCAAAGGGGGTCATAGGGTGACCTATGACACCCTTTGACCCATTAAACAATGACATATGTCCCTAGGGGTCCTAGGACCCCTAGGGACATATTCGAATCGTTCATATGGGTCAAAGGGGGTCATAGGGTGACCTATGACCCCTTTTGACCCATTAAACGACGACATATGTCCCTAGGGGTCCTAAGACCCCTAGGGACATATTCGAATCATTCATATGGGTCAAAGGGGGTCATAGGGTGACCTATGACCCCCTTTGACCCATTAAACGATGACATATGTCTTTAGGAGTCCTAGGACCCCTAGGGACATATTCAAATCGTTCATATGGGTCAAAGGGAGTCATAGGGTGACCTATGACCCCTTTTGACCCATTAAACGATGACATATGTCAAAGAGGGTCATAGGTCACCCTATGACCCCTTTTGACCCGTTAAACGATGACATGTGTCCTTAGGGTTCCTAGGAACCCTAGGGACACATGTCATCATTTAATGGGTCAAAGGGGGTCATAGGAACCCTAGGGACATATGTCATCGTTTAATGGGTCAAAGGGGGTCATAGGGTGACCTATGACCTCCTTTGTCACCCTATGACCCCCTTTGACCTATTAAATGATGACATATGTCCCTAGGGGTCCTAGGACCCCTAGGGACATATTTGAATGGACCATATGGGTCAAAGGGGGTCATAAGGTGATCTATGACACCCTTTGACTCATTAAACGACGACATATGTCCCTAGGGGTCCTAGGACCCCTAAGGACATATTCTAATCGTTTGTATGGGTGAAAGGAGGTCATAGGGTGACTTATGACCCCCTTTGACTCATTAAACGATGACATATGTCCCTAGGGGTCCTAAGACCCCTAGGGACATATTCAAATGGGTAATATGGGTGAAAGGGGGTCATAGGGTGACCTGTGACCCCTTTTGACCCATTAAACAATGACATATGTCCCCAAGGGTGGGACAAATTCGAATGGGCCATATGGGTCAAAGGGGGTCATAGGGTGACCTATGACCCCCTTTGACCCATTAAACGACGACATATGTCCCTAGGGGTCCTAAGACCCCTAGGGACATATTCGAATCATTCATATGGGTCAAAGGGGGTCATAGGGTGACTTATGACCCCCTTTGACCCATTAAATGACGACATATGTCCCTAGGGGTCCTAGGAGCCATAGGGACATATTTGAATCGTTCATATGGGTCAAAGAGGGTCATACCCCTTTTGACGTATTAAACGATGACATATGTCCCTAGGGGTCCTAGAACCCTAGGGATATTTGAATCGTTCATATGGACCTTTGACCCATTAAATGACGACATATGTCTTTAGGAGTCCTAGGACCCCTAGGGACATATTTGAATCGTTCATATGTATATGGGTTAAAATATATATATATATATATATATATATATATATATATATATATATATATATACTATTTTATGATAATAATAATAATAATAATAATACTATTATAGCTATAATAATAATAATAATATAAATAAACACTAAATATTTACACTATTATATCTATAGTAATAATATTAGTACTATTATGGGTATAATAATAATATTGATACTATAGCTATATTAATACTACTATATATTAATACTATTGATACTTTATATTAATACTATTAAACTATTAGCTCAGTAATAAACCAAAGTCGGTTTCCCTCCAATGATTTTCATAATATTAATATAATTATGGCAAAGGAGGGAAATTATAGCAAGTTTTTCCCCCAAAAATTCACTTTGCAAAATCAGATATCTGATTTGAAATCGAATATCTGATCTAGGATTGAATATTCGATTTTAATGGCACCATTTCCCAATATTTCCGTCCCTATAGACCCGACAACATCACTTTTCACCTTCTTTTTTCACAGGTTTTGCAAAAAGTCGTGTTTTGGGGCCCAACCAATCAAGAAAATTTTAAAAATATAACCTTAGGTGTTCGAATTTGTCATCTAAATGAGGAGCAGCAGTCGTCGAAAGGATAAATGCAAAAGGAAGATATCCAATGAAGACATTGTGGCATATAGGGAAAGGGACAAAATGGAACACCGAAGAAAAAGACAAGGTATGTTAAATATCAGTCAAGTTGACGATGAATTAATCGAAAGTGAAATCATAGAGTCAGATAATGAATATGTACAGTTGGGGAATGAAAATGTACCTATTGAAAATGATAATGCCGAAATTGAAAATTTGGAGAATGAAAATTTTGAAGAAGAAATGCCACCAAGTCATAATCCAAATTGCATAATTGACCATGTCGAAGATGACAATGCACAGGAACCTAATGCACAAGAACTTTACATATCTCCTAATTATAATCGACATGAAGGTTCTAAAACACCAAAATGGATAATTGAAATTGATGAAACAATTATGACTAGTTTGGAAGGAAAAAAGTCAGAAAGAACCATTCGGTTATGGGCTTCAAGACTATATCAGATGTTTTTTGGCAACATGACAGTGGTAGAGCAATGTCAGCTTTTCATGCACTTATTAAAGATGCAAAAGATGAGACCTATGCTTTCCAAATTGAAGATTCGTGTCAATAAAAAGTTGGAAAGAAATGCCATTATTGTGAAGAATCTTTTCAGTGCTCTCAATAGCATTGGAAAAAATAGCAGAGAAAAGGATAATAGAGCTGCTCGAAGGGTTATTACAACCTCTTTGGTAAGTCATCATTTGAGAAAGGGTAGATATATGAGACAAACTTGTATTGATTTGAATCTAAATCGTACTACTTTGAGAAGAGCACTTAGTCGACAAGAGAAAATTGATGATCCTCTTCAAAATGAAACACGAGCATTTGGTGGGAGACTTCCACGTTTTGATAAGAAGCTATCCGACGATGTGAAAGAATAAATTATACAATTTTGACACTCTAACTCACGAGTATCACCCAATGCTAAAGACGTCTTAAAGTTGAGAATTGGCATCAGAGACCACACGCCACATCCTAAACACCATTTGGAGGTAAGTCAAACTATGTTGTTCAAACAATTTAGAGAGAGTCATCCAAGTCTTCATATATCACAAAAGGCTTTTGAATATTTGAAGCCATTTTATTGTGTGCCACTCAAAATTTGAAATATATGTTGTTGAAAATATCATGTTGAGTTTTCTATGCACCATGAACTATTACGCTCCATTCATTCTACTTTGCATAGTAAAGAAATGTTGGAAGATTGTGGGGCTAGTGGGCTTCCAAAATCATCAAGAGACTTGCTAGATCAACTCTTATGTCGTAGAGTTGATGGTTGTTCCTTTTATAGAAATGCTTGCTTAAATGAGAAGTGTTCAGAATGTGGTGGCTTATCCAAGTTTGACACATGTTTCCATGAGGGGTGCAAACAAGATCTTGAAAAGACAATACTAAAAAAAAAGGTATATGAAACAGTGAAATACACATTGAAGAGTGGGAGTGTGAGCTCTAGATGTGAATTGTTTGGAAAAGATATCAGTGTGGCTAATTTTATTTCAGATTTCAAGGCAAATCTTTTTTACAAGTATGCAAGACATAGTCACAGGTCTCAGTGGTTGGATCAACAATTTAGAATGTGTAAGGAGACTTTTCCCATTGGCACTATTGTATCAGTTGTTGATTTTGCTAAGAACTACACATTGCAACCTCAAAATGAGACACAATCTCGGTATTACAACTCCATTCAGATTGCAATTTTTGTTCACATAACATATAGACATGCCCTTGATAGTGCGAAAGATAATCGAAAGATTATTAGAGAGTATCATTTTTTTATGAGTGATGATAGATCTCACTCTCACGAGTTTGTGCAACATTGTTTCGAGAATTTTTTTAATTTCTTACATGAGCATGCAATTGCTATGGATAGACATATTATTTGGTTAGATAACTGTACAGGTCAATTCAAGAATGCTTGCATGTTTTATTGGTTGTGTAGGATGCATGTAGAGAGAGGGGTGCCTCATATTTGGAGTTTTTTTTAGTTTGGCCATGGAAAAGGGGAACATGATGGAGCAGGGGCATGTGTGAAGAGAGCTCTAGTTAATGAGCAACTAAGGATTTCAACAATAGAGCTTCTTAATGCTCATAGCATTGTTGATTGGTGTAGTTTAGCATTATCACAGGGGGGGACTCTTGATTCAGTGGTACACAGGTTCTTTTGGTTGGTTGAGGAAGGGTCCATAGGTGATAGATCAGATTGTGTTACAGTGAGAGACTCATCAAAAATGCATTCATTTCAGAGCTCTGATTCTAGTACATGGACCATTTGGACATGACAACTAGCTTTTTTTGTCGTACTTGTTTTCAGTGTGATTGGGATCACTGTGAGTCAAGTGAGTGGGTGGACACGTGGGCTCCACATTATCTTACTCCATTGTTTATCATACCCTCTATCAAAAATGATGACATGGAAAGTTCACTTGAGCATAACCATCTATCAGATCTACTTCAGCCAAGACATGTCTTTGCATTGGTTGCACCACTGGGGAATGATGAGAAATCTGATTATTGGTTAGCACGTTGTGTAAGAGGTAAATAAAAACTTGCACAATCGATCACAGATGATGATGGATTCACATATACTACTGGTTCAGTGGTTGTTGCTGAAACATGGTTGCGAATATACATGCTTAGAAGAAACAGAATTCTTGCATTCGAAGACTATCAGAAGCACAAAGTAATTCTCATATATTCGCATCTTATTATAGCAACAAATGTAAAGTTATTGAAGCATCAAGGAAGACGAAAAGTAAAAGACCTTTTTACTATTGCTAATGTTGATCATGAAGCCATGTTGGAGACCCTAAAACAGAGAGAGGACCCTATTGGAATACTCGACTAGGTATATATACTTCTTATGTTATTTTCTTCATAATGATTTAATGAATTGATGATTATCTTGTTTAATACAATAAGTTACTAATTTTTTTTATGATATTGGAATGTAGGTACATCATGAAGAGTTGGAGGGGGTGGTATTGGGGAGAATTTCTAAAATTTATGATTTATTATAATGTAAAATGTGTACTTTTTTTGTATATGGTTTTTGTATTTTGGTAGGTTCTTTGTAAGAAATTATAAGAGGAAGATATTGAATAAGTTCTTACAAATCATATTTGCATGTGATACAAGGCTGTAAGGACAATTTTAAGAGCATTTATAACTATATGAAAAATAATTGCTTGCGGATATCTTATTACAAATTTGGTTTTTTCCTTATTTGACATAAAGTTGACATTATGGTTATTGAAACTATTTTTATCAAACTAATCAAATAAGAAAAATCTAGAAAGTACGGATGAACAATTAGAATACTTGATTTCTTCCATTTTGCAACCAATCATGGCATTTGAAAGCATAAAGAGTCATAATATTGTATAATGTTTTGAAAGACTTTCATATTGAAAAGTTGTATGAAGCACATTTGGGATAAGCCATGAAATCCATGAAAGAAGATAGCATGTAGGATAAGCAATTAAAGCTAATAAACAAGATAGCATATGCATAATGACATGATATGAAGTTGGATATGAAGGCTATGAGTGAATGAGAAAGTAAAATAGGGAATCTCATGGATAAGATAGCCAATACGTAAGGATAGCTCAAAATTGTCAAGATCAAAGAGGAAGAGGGAATAGATGGATGATGGAAGAATTACACATGATGCATGTTTACCAAGTTTTCATCATGGTACTTATCCAAAGAGAAACAAGAAGTGGTTTTCACCATAGAATGAATTTATTTCTCTTTAATTTTTCTACCAAGGTGCCACAAATAATGGTTTTCACCAAGACACATTTTTTTATCTTCTTTTCTATTTTATTTTTATTTTTTAGAAATAGGTCAACTCTTTTCAAGTTAGATAGTGTTCCTATAGTAAAGATAAGTTATGATAAGCCAAGACCATAAATAAGTATGCTCAATGATGTTGATAGGGTGAAGGAAGTGAGATAATAGTAGGATAAGAGTTCATTCCTTGGAAGGATTGTATGAGTATGGATAGTAGGTAAGTGTAGCTTTGAAAACATTGCATAAGGGTAGGTGACAAAGTGGGGAAGATCAACATTTACACACACCTTGGAGAGTTTCCGAACGATGGAGGAATCATGGAGGAAATAGATCAAGGTTTAGATGTATGATCTGGTAGGACAATGTTAGAAGAAGATTGAGTGGAATATTTGTAAGCTTTTGAGAAAGATGTTTAGAAGAAAATGGAGTGGAAGCCTTTGGAATATTGAATGTCAACTTAGATTTATGTTCAATATTAAAGTCTTTCAAGAGAGAATTTGGAATCCATATAGCTTTAGATTTTCCTTTGGATACTTTATAACACATTTCTTCAATAATGGGTTTAGGAACCCATATTTTCTTTGATTTCACTTTTTGAATAGTGAACCTTTGTGGTATCTTCAATATATTTTCGTTATGTCCATTCACATGTTGATTAGATGAGACATAATGATCTCTATTTTTTAATGTATTATTGTATTTCTTGTGTTGAACATCCAAATTGCTTCCGAAATATTTGGGACTTATGGATGAATAAGGCTGATATGACTGGTTTAGATGGTTGAGTGGACGGTTATTTTCTAGGATGAATGTCTTGTTGATCTTGAGGTACATTAGGAGAGCTAGAAGTAGAAAGTGTAGGAGAAGGTTTGAAGACTTTAGATTAGATGGATAAGGACCAAGGATAGAATTAGGAAATGCAAAGGGATAGTGACTAGGGATTTCAACATCTTTAGAGTGAGTAGCATGACCAAAGTCATCAATAGACTCATGAGTACCTTTTATAGGAGAAAGAATTTTGATAGGAGTGTTTGAATCTTGAGCATAGTTTTGAAGTGGATATGGAGAAGTAGAACATGAGGGGACACTTTGATCTTGACATGTTTCTTTATATAGCATAGAAAGATCACTTTTCCCATAAGTTTCAGTAAGCTCAATGGAGGTAGTGGAAATGGTATCCTCGTCATATGTAGAAGGTGGGTAACACATAGGATATAGAAAGGTGAAATTTTGGATGAGATGAAAAGGTGTTTGATCTTGATCTTTATTTATATATTTTTCTTTTTGAGAGTCATCTTGACATGGAGCACCTTCTAAGGACAAGGGAAAATGTGAGGTGTGCATGATAGAATCTTAAAACAATAATGCAGGATTAGCTAAAGTGGGCATAGTAATCATAGTATTGCATGAATGTTGAGGATCTTTAGTCTTAGTAGCATGAAAAAGATTTGCAGACAAGTGAAGGTTAGCTTGATTTTCTTTTAGTTGTAGCCCTTGAGGGTACGCATGGTCTATATGGAAAGAATTAGGTTCTTTGTTTGGTGGAGGCATTTTGGAAAGCTTTGACACTTTCAGAGGTTCATTAGTGTTATAAGAAGTGAAGGTGTCAAGGAAATCATCACTTGACATAGGTTCATCAGCATGATCTTGTGACACATGAGTCATTAGAGGTATCAACAATCCCATCATAAATGAGATCTTGGATTTTATGTTTCAACACTATGGAATCTTTAGTTTTATGAAATTTTCTTCCATGGAAGTGGCAATAATGATAATTTCTCCACCATGGAGGTTTGATTTTGGGTTCATAAGGTCTAGAGTTGTCTAGTAATGTGATGGATTCATTATCAAGAAGTGTTTGCAAGATGTTATCACGAGAATCTTCCAATGGAGTAAAAGTTCTCTCAAAAATTTATCCATGATAATTTTGTTGTTTCTTAAGTGAATAGAATGCATCCATGTCTTCATCACTATCTTGGTCAAAGATAGGTCCATAATGAAAGTTTGGCATAGGCTCAAAGGAGGTATCACTTGCTTGTTCTCTAAAGAGGTCTTTAGATCTAGAAGATGAAGATATTTGATGTCTTGGAGTAGAATATGTAGACCTTGAAGAAGATGACCCATGTGTATGTAAAGGTCTCAAGGGAGATTAATTTAAGAATGCAATATTCTCCTCTAACCTTTTCTCAAGTTTAGAATTGATTTCTATCATGTGCTTAGAGAGATGAAGGTAAGAAAGATTATTTGTCTCTTCTAGCTCTTTGTATTGAACATATAGATCTTGAAACTCTTTAGTGGCATGGAAGATATCATGATCATCTAGATTTGGTTGAGGTTTGGTAGCACAAGGTTTGAATACCATAGTGGTAGATAGATAATAAAGCATGAAGGAGACTAGAGGAAGCTAATAAGGTGACACAAGATAACTTGATGTCCAAACTAGAGAGGTAGAGTGTTCACATGTCAAAGAGAGGTAGAAATGAATGAGTGACTTGTCAAACAAATTGTCCAAGTAGGTTACAACACTAGTGACTCAAGTCAAGAGCTACGAAAAAATCCCAAATAGCAATGTAGATAGAGAAAGAGAGATGACAAGTGAACAAATTTAAGTGTAGTCAATAGACCAAGGAAACCATTTAGTGAAAGAAATTCTTAGTATGCATATCATAGACCATGAAGTTAGAAAATACCAATAGCTCTAAGACCAAAAAGCCATTTTAAGCATGTTTAAGCACTAAAGACATAGAAAATCAAAGTCAATTTATGAAACTCCCGTTAGTAAAAAATGCAAACAAATATTTGCACTTGATGTTTTGACTTGGTTGAAAAAGTTTGACAATAATTGATAATATTACAAGCTTGATGTTCAAAAGTAATTTTTTTTTCCAAGAAAGATAGTGACACATGGAGTAGTCTTCAAACAATCAAGCAAGGCACAAAGCAACCTTTCATGATACAAGTCAAAGGGGTCAACCTTTCTTGACAACTTTTCAAAATCTAACTCCTAACAGCTACAAGTCAGTGTCATTAGCTTCGAGTGGGTGGGTGAACCCTAGTGACACCCTTGTTCCAACCACAGAGACCCTCTATCATTCGTGGCCACCCCGTACCGAGGAGTCCCCAAGGTTCTCTAAGTGCGTTTTGAGGTCGATCTTCTGAGGGTCATAACTCGAAGCTCATGAGGGCTATCAATAAACTATTGAATGCTACAGGATGCTGATGTTGAGGCCTAAAATAACCTATCTCATTTTTGAGAGATCACATTCTGTTTGGATTCGGCACAGTGATCTCGTTCGATGCCAAGACTCGCAGTGTGCCTCAGTTCATAGCTGCACCACAGCGTAACTCTGAAATCGCTGATCTTGGCATTAAATCATCAATGCAATTAGCTCTAGATGGGCAGGTGAACCCTAGTCACACCCTTGTTCCAACCATGGAGACCATCCATCATTTGCGGCCACCCCGTATCGAGGAGTCTCCAAGGTGCTCTAAGTGCATTTTGAGGTCGATCTTTCGAGGGTCATAACTCAAAGCTCGTGAGGGCTATCGATGAATTGTCAAATGATACAGGACGATGATACTAAGGCCTAAAATAAACTATCTCATTTTTGAGAGATCACATTCTGTTTGGATTCGACACAGCGATCTCGCTCGATGCCAAAACTCGCAGTGTGCCTTAGTTCATAGGTGCACCACAGTGTAACTTTGAAACCACTGATCTTGGCATCAAATCGTTAGTGCCATTAACTCCAAATGGGCGGGTGAACCCTAATGACACCCTTTTTCTAGCCACAGAGACTATCCATCATTTGCGGCCACCCCGTACTGAGGAGTCTCCAAGGTGCTTTAAGTGCATTTTGAGGTCGATCTTTCGAGGGTCATAACTCAGAGCTTGTGAGGCTATCAATGAACTGTCAAAGGCTACAGGACAGTGATACTGAGGCCTAAAATAACCTATCTCATTTTTGAGAGATCACATTCTGTTTGGATTTGGCACAGCGATCTCGCTTGATGCCAAAACTCGCAGTGTGCCTTAGTTCATAGGTGCACCACAACGTAACTTTGAAACTATTGATCTTGGCATTGAATCGTCAGTGCCATTAGCTCTAAATGGGCAGGTGAACCCTAGTCACACCCTTGTTCTGACTACGGAGACCATCCATCATTTGCGGCCACCCCGTACCAAGGAGTCTCCAAGGTGCTCTAAGTGCATTTTGAGGTCGATCTTTCAAGAGTCATAACTCAGATCTCGTGAGGGCTATCGATGAACTATCAAATGCTACAAGATAGTGATACTGTGGCCTAAAATAACCTATTTCATTTTTGAGAGATCACATTCTGTTTGGATTTGGCACAATGATCTCGCTTGATGCCAAATATCGTAGTGTGCCTCAGTTCATAGGTGCACCACAGCGTAACTTTGAAATCATTGATCTTGGCATCGAATCGTTAGTGCCATTAGCTCCGGATGGGTGGGTGAACCCTAGTCACGCCCTTGTTCTGGCCACAAAGACCATCCATCATTTGCGGCCACCCCATACCGAGGAGTCTCCAAGGTGCTCTAAGTGCATTTTGAGGTCGATCTTTCGAGGGTCATAACTCAAAGCTCATGAGGGCTATCGATGAACTATCAAATGCTACATGATGATGATACTGAGGCCTAAAATAACCTATCTCATTTTCAAGAGATCACATTCCGTTTGGATTCGGCATAGCAATCTCGCTCGATGCCAAAACTCATAGTGTGCCTCAATTCATAGGTGCACCATAGCGTAGCTTTGAAATCGTTGATCTTGGCATCGAATCATCAGTGCCATTAGCTCTGGATGGGTAGGTGAACCCTAGTCACACCCTTGTTTCGACCACGGAGACCATCCATCATTTGCGGCCACCCCGTACCGAGGAGTCTCCAAGGTGCTCTAAGTGCATTTTGAGGTCAATATTTTGAGGGTCATAACTCAGAGATCGCGAGGGCTATAGATGAACTGTCAAATGCTACAGTATGGTGATACTAAGGCCTAAAATAACCTATCTCATTTTTGAGAGATAACATTTCATTTGGAATCGGCACAGCAATCTCACTCGATGCTAAAACTTGTAGTGTGCCTCAGTTCATAGTGCACCACAGCTTAACTTTGAAATCGTTGATCTTGGCATCGAATCGTCAGTGCCATTAGCTCCAGATGGCTAGGTGAACCTTAGTCACACCCTTATTCTGACCACGAAGACCATCCATCATTTGCGGCCACCCCGTACCAAGGAGTCTCCAAGGTGCTCTAAGTGCATTTTGAGGTTGATCTTTTGAGGGTCATAACTCAGAGCTCGTGAGGGCTATCAATGAACTCTCAAATGCTACAGGACGGTGATACTGAGGCCTAAAATAACCTATCTCATTTTTGAGCAATCACATTTCGTTTGGATTCGGTTTCGTTTGGATTCGGCATAGCGATCTCACTCGATGCCAAAACTCACAGTGTGCTTTAGTTCATAGGTGCACCACAGTGTAACTTTGAAACCACTGATCTTGGCATTGAATCGTCAGTGCCATTAGCTCCAGATGGGTAGGTGAACCCTAGTCACACCCTTGTTACGGCCATGGAGACCATCCATCATTTGCAGCCACCTCGTACCGAGAAGTCTCCAAGGTGCTCTAAGTGCATTTTGAGGTTGATATTTCGAGGGTCATAACTCAGAGCTCGTGAGGGCTATCGATGAACTGTAAAATGTTATAGGACGATGATACTGAAGCCTAAAATAACCTATCTCATTTTTGAGAGATCACATTCTGTTTGGATTCGGCACAGCAATCTCGCTCGATGCCAAAACTTGCAGTGTGCCTCAGTTCATAGGTGCACCACAGCGTAACTCTAAAACCGCTGATCTTGGCATCGAATCATCAGTACCATTAGCTCCAGATGGGCAGGTGAACCCTAGTCACACCCTTTTTCGACCACGAAGACCTTTAATCATTTGCGGCCACCCTGTACCGAGGAGTCTCCAAGGTGCTCTAAGTGCATTTTGAGGTCGATCTTTCAAGGGTCATAACTCAGAGCTTGTGAGGGCTATCAATGAACTGTCAAATGCTACAGGACGGTGATACTGAGGCCTAAAATAACCTATCTCATTTTTGAGAGATCACATTCCGTTTAGATTCGACACAACAATCTCGCTCGATGCCAAAACTTGTAGTGTGCCTCAATTCATAGGTGCACCACAGCGTAACTTTGAAACTGCTGATCTTGGCATCGAATCGTCAGTGCCATTAGCTCTGGATGGAAACCCTAGTCACAACCTTGTTCTGGCCATGGAGACCATCCATCATTTGCGGCCACCCCATACCGAGGAGTCTCCAAGGTGCTCTAAGTGCATTTTGAGGTCGATCTTTCGAGGGTCATAACTCAGAGCTTGTGAGGGCTATTGATGAACTGTCAAATATTACAAGATGGTGATACTGAGGCCTAAAATAACCTATCTCATTTTTGAGAGATCACATTTCGTTTGGATTCGGCACAGTGATCTCACTCGATGCCAAAACTCGCAGTGTGCCTTAGTTCATAGGTGCACCACAGCATAACTTTGAAACCATTGATCTTGACATCGAATCATTAGTGTCATTAGCTCCAGATGGGTGGGTGAACCTAGTCACACCCTTATTTCAGACACAAAGACCATCCATCATTTGCGGCCACCCCGTACTGAGGAGTCTCCAAGGTGCTCTAAGTGCATTTTGAGGTCGATCTTTCCAGGGTCATAACTCAGAGCTTGTGAGGGCTATCGATGAACTGTCAAATGCTATAGGACGATGATATTGAGGCCTAAAATAATCTATCTCATTTTTGAGAGATCACATTCCGTTTGGATTCAACATAGCGATCTCGCTCGATGCCAAAACTTGCAGTGTGCCTTAGTTCATAGGTGCACCACAGCGTAACTTTGAAACCGTTGATTTTGGCATTGAATCATCAGTGCCATTAGCTTCGGATGGGTGGGTGAACCCTAGTCACCCCCTTTTTCTGGCCACAGAGACCATCCATCATTTGAGGCCACCTCGTACCGAGGAGTCTTTAAGGTGCTCTAAGTGCATTTTGAGGTCGATCTTTCAAGGGTCATAACTCAGAGCTCGTGAGGGCTATTGATGAACTGTCAAATGCTACAGGATGGTGATACTGAGGCCTAAAATAACCTGTCTCATTTTCGAGAGATCACATTCCATTTGGATTCGGCACAACGATCTTGCTCGATGCCAAAACTCGCAGTGTGCCTTAGTTCATAGGTGCACCACAGCGTAACTTTGAAACCATTGATCTTGGCATTGAATGATCAGTGCCATTAGCTTTGGATGGGCGGGTGAACCCTAGTCACACCCTTGTTCCAGCCACGGAGACCATCCATCATTTGCGGCCACCCTGTATCGAGGAGTCTCCAAGGTGCTCTAAGTGCATTTTGAGGTCGATCTTTTGAGGGTCATAACTCAAAGCTCGTGAGGGCTATCAATGAACCATTAGAGAAGACAAGTTTATAAGAAGTAGTGGCTTAATGTTTTTGCTAAAATAAGTTAGTGGGAAGGCTTTATTAGAGGGTCTTGGCCAAACTAGTCGAGTGTCTGCCCACTCTCTAATTTTAGAGACAATTAGGTTTTGGAGGGAGATTAGGGGAGCTCTACTACAACTATCCTTACCCTAGCTTGGACCAAGGTTGGTATCTCAAACTTGCTTCTTTTTCCATTTCTTTCTTTTAGCATGGTTAAGCAAATATGCAAGTGTGGAGTTTATTAATGGAGTATGCATTGCATTGCATTGTGGAGTAGCATTCATGTGAGTGCTTGAATGGTGTTCATTCCATGTAGATTAGTGTGACACCATTGTGCATCTTGTTGTATTATGTGGAGTATTGTGAGTATGAGGTTTGGATTTCCTCTATTTCCTTGTTGTATTATGGGTGTTGATATTGTGTTGTGAAAATGTGATGTGCTCTTGAAAATTTCTTGTTTTGTTTCTACTTGGTTTTGTTTTCTTGTTTTGTGCTTGAGTGTTGTTATGGGCGTGGGACTTACACTCACCCTTGTGGAGGGAAGAGAAGTCCAAGGTGAAGGGCTTAAGTTGGGTTCAAAAAATGTATTGAGAACCTTGGAGTACGGGCTCCATTGTATGTCATAACCATTCATATCTTGCTGGGGGTGATAAGGAAAGTATGGTGTAGAAAGGAAGTTTGAGGAGTTACAGCTGATGGTAGTGGGTTTGGAGGAGGAAATGTGGAGGCCCCGAGAGGGCATTAACTTGTTGATTTATGATAGCCCCGAGAGGGCATGAAATTTGCTGAATTATGATAGCCCCGAGAGGGCATGAAAATTGTTTATTGTAGATATGGTTTGGTATGGAAAGTCTCCATTTTAGAACACACCTTCACCCTATGTTTATGGTTCCATCTATGAAGCCATTGTGAAATAGTCTTGGGGGGAAATTGTTCAAGTTTGAAATGTAATGTTTATGCATTGAAAGATTGTATGTGTATCCCAGTTTGAGCCTTGTTCCCTAGCATTGGGGTGGTCTCTTTGAGGCCTATGGTAGGGTGGAAAGCACCCATGGTCCTTGTTATTTTGTTGTGTTGCATATGCAGATTTGTGTCCAAGGGAGCAATGGAAATGGCTTGGAATGATCATCTTGCAGATTGATGTTGGATGAGAAAACTTGACATTGTGCCCTCATTTGTGAAGGAGGATTCACCAACTTGTTCATGTTCTCAACGATCATGTTGGACAATGTTCATGCTACTCATTGTCCATATCTTTCAATGTTCGTGTTCCTTATGATTTTGAAATGTCCCTTATGCTGCCCCATTGTGATGGAAGGAGATTGTATCATTGTTACCTAATGTACGTGTAGAGGAAATAATTGATAAGGTTGTATATAAATGTTTCATTTGGAGTTTATATTGTTATGAAAACATTGGTGTGAGTCACGGATTTTCTTTGACATCATTGTTATCATTTGAAAATGTGAAAGAAAGTTTTCTCCTTGTGGTATTGTAAATGACTAGTTGATAATAACAATCCATAGATGTTATGTGATACCATTGATTGTATAAATTTAAAACTTAGTAGATTGCTTACAATCTTGTTGTGCAATCAATAAATTGGAAGGAAAATTTTATGTTCATATCACATGCATGGATAACATTGATTTTAATTACCAAGCTTAATGCAATTCTAAGCAAGGAAATCATCAAACTAATTTCATGATATAACAAAATGAAGTTTGTTGTAAGAGAAGACATAATAAAATCTATGAGATACATTTCTGTAGGCATGCATTTTCCTCTCTAGAAAATGTATGGTAAAGGCAAATAAATCCCTTCCTTAATACAGAGCAATAAAATATTAAAGAATATTCCCAGATTCTAGATTGCTATCCAATAAAAATAAAAATAATAATAGCATATAGAGACTAATGAGTGTCCTAGACTAATATATTTCCTAAGTGATAGAATGGTACACATTACAATCTTGTGACCTCTAAGTCACATCCAACACTCAAATAATAAATTAGTAATTAAATAAATAAAGGCATATTAGTGTGCATGTTAGAGAATATGACAAATTTAAATATTTAACTCAAAAATAAAATAAAAGCCAATATTGATCTTGACCGCCCTTCTAGAGTAGCCCCCAACATTTCGTAAGCCATCATAATGCAAAAAGTTTTCTCCACTCCCCAAGGCGTATTGTTAAATCTGGCATTCATTCTGACATGTCATGTCAAAACTTTTATCCTTGCGCTTGCCTCCTTGAAAAGGGGTTTCATCCCCATTAATATACTTGGGTGCATAGGAGAAAGGGTTTATGTCACATCCATGTCTTATGCACTAGTCATCCCCTCCTTGCAACAGTGGTCACGTGTTCCCAAGCATAGGTAGTCAACTTGAAATTTCTTGCAGTAGTGGTCACGTGTTCCCAAGCACAGGTAGTCGACTTGAAATTAAGGGGGAGTGGGATAGCAATCCCAAGGGATTTGAACTTAGGAGAATGTCAAGTTGACATTTAATATGACTTGCTCACATTAGGATTGTTGATTGGAGGGATGGGAAAAAGATGTCCTAAGGCTTGGATTAGTCAAAATTCTGCACATGACCCACGTGGGACCTTGTGGGGACCATGTGTAGGAAGAAATGTGGCCTTGGTAAGAGTTACAGAATGATGAGGATTTAAGATAGATAGGAGATTCACCCTTTAGATTTGTTTTTATTTTTATCAGATAATTATTTAATCATTTCAAGTCTTGAATAGAGGATAATGACACTTAGTGTATTTGAGCTTAGTTTAAGGGTAATGTTTATATCAAGGGGCTCATTTAGAAACATGTAACAATTAAACCATATGGTAATGGAAAAGCTCAATATAGGAAAATAAAATAAATGAAATAAATAGGTTTACAAGAATGCATATATAATTGAACATGATGTTAAGTACAGAGGGTTTAATTAAATTAGTGTTAAGACTGTAAATTAGGATAGTTGGATGTAGATATAATAGGGTTAATATGAAGTAAGTTGTCGGGATGATGGGATTGGAGAATCAAGGATAAGGATGGATGGTGGATTAAAATAATAACTCAAATCTAGTTTTATCTAGTCAATAAAGCACATTGATAGATAAGAGTTACTAGATAGAATTGAATGCATGACAAACCTTTGTAGATGTTGGATTTAATGTCAAGTGAATTTTATATTTGGCTTGAGGGAATGTTAGTTAGATAATGAATGTTGTGGATTCGATTGAAGGTATTAGTAGAATATCAAAGTCGATAGAATATATATACCAATTTGAAAATGTAGTGTAGGAATAAAGCATTAGTTAGCAAGTATGTAATAAGGGTTAATAGGCATGTCATTAGAGGTAGCTCGTCAGCTCATGTACCCTATGCATAATTAATGATAATATGATTCATGTACACCACATTTTACTATGTTAGTTGCATGAAATGATGAATACATATATGTTAGAATGACAAGGTATGTTATATACAAACCTTATTTATACGCTTGCACCTAATCCTTGCATAAACAATTCATCTAACAAATTTCAATTGACACACTCAATACGATGGTGTAGTAGGATGTGTTTAAATACTGATCGTGAATTATTATTGAGTTAAGTACTTTGAATTGGCCCTTAGAATTACTAAGAGTTCCTCATTTTATGTGCTTACTAATTCGTACTATGAAACTACTTTGAATCTTAACATGCTTTGATAATAATAATATTGATAGTGAGAAAGTGAGCTTATGGTGAATAATTAGATGTAATAATGTAAAAAGTAATGTAATAGTATAGTAATTATAGTAATTAAAATAGTAAATGTAAAAGCATGGCAATGTAGCTAGATTAGTTAGTAGTTGATGAGCTAGATAGTTCGTAATTGTCTTTTGTTAGAGTGAGTTTAATTTATGTATTGAAATAGTATTTTTTGTGTTTAGGAAACTGTACTGAGTGCTAGTTTGGTGAGGAAGCAATGTTGATAGAATGCATAAGGATGACTAAATAGAGTAAAGAGGGAGAAAATGACTCAGTATTGGTCCAATCTTCGAGAGGACCTGTAACTAGTAAGATATGGATGCAAGCACATGATACACATTTGGCACATAAAACAAATTGTTTATTCCATAAGTTGTGTATAGTATGTGTTGAATGATGGATACTATCAATACAAGTGGCCCCTTCTCCATCATGTAGACTTCAAAGCTACCTTTGGGGCATATCTTTTCTAATTTCCAATGGTTAGATCCAATATAGTGTGTTAGATAAGTGCACATTTTCTTATTTGACTAAGGGTGCTCATGTGATGAGTACTAAATCTAAATTCTCTAGATACGTGTGTTTAATCGATTAAGATATACTACACTTCCACACCATATAGTAATTGTCACATTAATATACATTGTAATGATTAATGAATGTGTGTACATTGGTAATGAGGATAATAAGTAATTATGATCTCCTTCCCTTGCATGCTAGAATCACGACCTAGTCCATATGATACAACCGACAGACCCTAATAGAATATTAGTATCAAAGGCTTGTTAGGATATGAATTACCTCACTAATTTATGAGTGTTGTATCTTGAACTTGGTCTTTCTGACTGGTGACGCTAACTTGAACTAGATTGTTATCCAATCTATTTGAAAACCACCTATGACTAAAATGTTACAACCAGATGACACTATCCACATGAGTCTTGAACTCCTATTCAATGATAACCTTGTTTTACAATATGTAATTTCTTATGTGACTTCATATGCTACAAAAAAAATAAAAAATAAAAAATTGTTGTGTTTTTACTAGTAAAATTTAGGGCATGACACGTGATCCACGATAAATTGAACAATACTAGATACTAAATTAATATGTATATCATTGTGCACATAAATGACAAAAATATATATCAAAATACATGTATCCATAGGCAAAATTTTACACAAATATGTATCAAAGATCATGTATTCATAGACAAAGTACTCAAATATATATCAAAATACATAGATCCATATACAAAATGTGGCTAATCATGCCATCAGAATGTGTATAATATCAATGTTTTTTGTATACAATGTGGCATATGCCATCTCAAAATGTCTCATGATGCATCCTATGAAAACTATACTATCCTAGGGTGCTGGTGGATGATCAAAATGCAACCTCTTCGCTGCACTAGGTGGATCGAATGCCTCCTATATAAACAAAAAAGGAAAACCCAAAGTTAAACTACTAAATTTATATGATTCTACGTATCTAACATTGAATTACTCAAATGCATAATGATATTTTTTGTAATGGAGATTAATACTATCAAAATTTCATAATAAATACCTCTCTCGTCGACCTCCTATGCCGGTCAGGAGTCCTCTCGTATGCCCTCAACAATGCTGGTACCTCTCTGATTGTGGGCTGTATATGTTCAAATACCTTTGTCAGATAAATCTACAATTTAAACTATAACATTGTAATTCATAGCATGCTAAATTTATAACATATTTAATCATGAATTCAAACTACAACTTACTATTGTAGGCTCCTCCTCGGGAGTGAGTGGCTGCGTCATGAAATCTACATAACTGTCCCGTTGAACCTCATGTGCACTAGGAGTCTCCTATGAGATACAAAATAGTAGTTGTTAATATCACGAAAATCAGTTTTGAATTTATTTATGAAGATAAGGATAATAAAAAATAAATGATACTTATACATACAATGGGGCTTTCAATGCGAATGGAAATTCTTGATGGTCTACGATGCAGAATCTGTACAGGCTCATCACCAGTAGCGACGCCCTATATACAATAAAGAATGTAATTAAATGGGATTACCACAAACATTTTACAAGAATGCATTGATATTTAATCAAATAGAAAGCGCCTAATTACCTTTCCTTTGTCAGTGTGTGCTGGCTCACCCTCCGCACTTTGTCCCTCCGGGATAGGTGCTACCTGCAAGATAAAAGAAAGATTAGCAACCATATATGCTACAATATCAAATAGAAAAAAAAACCCGAACACAACATAATGTACCATAGATGTCTCAAGGCCAAATGAAATGGCCAAGAGCGTGGCATCATCAATCTGTCTAAGCTCCTCCTCGGTCATCAACTAAACGTGAATGAAGATCACATACATATAAAAGTCAATATGGCTTAAAAATTAAAATTATTCTATTATAAAAATTAATTTTAAATCACATATGTCATAACAAAAAAATATATACACGTACTGACACTGAAGGAGTCCATGCCTCTGCATTCCCCTCCTCTCTCACATCAGGGTCTGTAGCCTCTGCGTGTGTGTCTGGTGTATCCTTGTCTAATACAAAATGATACTTAGGAAGATCACCTATCGGACCCAGGCAAATATTCTTGCACGTAATTCAAGTGTGAGGCATACAAACAAGTTATGAACTAGCACCAACATCATCAACACGAGGAGGCAGGATTGACGTAGCCTGAGATATCATTAGGCTACTCAACCTATGAATGGCTCTGATAGTCTGAGAGCTAGCCTCTATCATAATATCTGGATGCTGCACTCGAGGAGGAGGGGAGATATCAGGTGGGGGGACAAAAGTGCTAGCTTTCTTCTGCTAGGAAGAGGGTCTATCTTGAGGAGCTCCTAGTCCTAAGCCCATGTTGGGCTTGATGCTCCAATAGTTCACTTTAAGTTTCAACACAAATTCAACATATAATTTTCTAAGGAAAAAAATGGTATCTCTAAATTGCCATGTGGAGGGATATCAAAGACCATCCACCAACGATCCCAAAAGTTTGCACGTATGGCGTCATTTGTGCACCATTTAATCGATAGTTTGGATTTTTTTGGGTCAACTGGTAAGCCCATTTTCGGGTTCGCAAAAAGGTTGGCCAAATTGTCTTTGCTTATGTTGAGGGCTGCAACCTCATCATAATCCAAACCATCATCAAAAAAATTGTGCATTTGATCACGCCAACGAAGAGCGACATTTTGTTGGTTTGTAAGGGTTTCAATGTTATCCACTATGGTGTTTAACGTGGATAACATAGGAGCCAATGTGGGTACATTATTATATGTTCTATGCAAACCTCTCAACTCAGTGAGATTTTTATTTATCAAATCCTCGATTCGAGGAGGGTTTTGAGGGGGTAGAGGATCGTTTGGTGGACGGTTTTGTGGGGGTATTGGATCATTTGGTGGGGGGTTAAGAAGAATATTATTCCCTGCCTCAGTGTCATCATTCTAATAAGCCATTCCTATTGAATTGCAAAACGTAATACATATTAAAAAAAAACCTTAATTTTAACCTTTTTTTTCAAAAAAACCCTAGATTTAACTAAAACAAACAAAATCATGCTAAAATCTATCGAATTTAGATTAAAAATTAGTTTAAAAAACAAAAAAAATTACCTTAATATCTGATATCCGGTCGCATGGTAATACTAGCACCTGAAAAGTGAGAAATAAGGGCTCGCGAGTCTGTTCTTTTTTTTAAATGTATGCTACAGGTATCGGATATCCGATCGGGCCCATATCTTATATTTTATATATAAGATATATAACATATTTTATATTTTATATATAGCTTTGAAATATAATATTTTATATATATTATAATATAAAATATTATATTATATTATTATAATGTATTATATTATATTATATTATTATAGTTTATAATATATTATACTTTATTATTATTATATTATATTATAATATTAAATATTATATTATATTATTATAATATAATACATTATAATATAATATTATTATAATATAATAATATTATTATAGTATAATATTATACAATTATAATATAATAATAATAATATTATTATTATATTATAGTATAATAATAATAATAATTATAATAATATTATATTATATATTTAATACTTATTATATTATAGTATAATTATAATAATAATATTATTATTATATTATATATTTAATAACAATATTATATAATAATATTATATTTAATAATATTATATTATAATGTATTATACTATTATAATATAATGTTTTTATATTATTATAATATTACAATAATAATGTAATATAATTATCGGATATCCGATATATAATCGTATATCTGATATTAAATCGAATATCCGATATGGCTCGGCCTTTCCTTCCAGGCTTGGTACCTGGATAGGTGAAAAAAAGTCAGAGCGAATTTTGAAGCGCTTTTAGACGTGTTCAAACTCTATTTTTTTCACATCGCCACTTTTTGGCACACCATGATCCTGCACATACCCAGTATCCAGATCACTGCCATGCCATGATGGTTGATTGCTCATAACTATCCTTGGTATAGATAGCTCCTGCAAGTGTACAATTACATGCACTTAAAAGCCAACAGGGCTAAACAAAAGAGGAAAGAGAATCTGTCAGAGAGCTTAGTATCGATCATAAACATGTAGAAGCATGGATGGCACCTTCCATTTTACAAGCAATGCTGAGTATAGCAGTTCAAGTTGTGTACAACTACAAACCCCTCTCGATATGTATAGACTATTCCAAAGATAATGAATGATTTTAATAACATTCGTAAGGCTAAAGCAGTCTACCAACCAACTAAAAAAAAAGCACCCTTAGAGACAAAGGGTGCAAGAACATTAGAATCTGCTGGCATTAAATAAAATTTCTTTAGTTCTTTGTTCAATGTTATTCTATGATGGGTTACAGACTATGATTCCAAATGTTAATACAAAGTTCAATTGAGTCTCTTAACTAGTAACGCTGGTGATCAACATTAAATTTGATTGCCCTTAGACCAACTTAATTTTGAAGAAAGGAGACCTGTGAGAATTTCAAGGGAGGCATTTTTTTTAAACCCAAAAGAGGTTGGCAAATTTTTGTTCTGAAGTACGATCTGTCCCAATTGCACAATTGACAAAAATCATTATCATAAAATAGCATGTCAGAATGTAGAATTTACAAACAGTTAAGGGGTGCACTACAACACTGACATTATACAACTCATCGGGCACTAAAAAGAGAATATCGTGAATCCTATGTTGTGAACAGTAAAAGAGAAATAGATAAAATGCCCAATGGCGAATAGATAGGAAGGCATTCCAGATTGAGGCGATTATTAAAATATTTTAATAATCATCAACGTTAGAATGCACTTTAGTCCACTATAGACCTCTATCATTGGAAAATTCATAGACAGGATTCAGTAAAACAGTCGAAAAACAATCAGATGACACAATCTCGGCCACAGTTCAAAAATTTTTAATCGAAGAAATGCCTCGAATCAAGGAGAATGGAAGAGAGGAAAATCAGGGAAGCTTGAGCTGTACAATATGACATACACTCTCATACAATAGCACAAGACACATGACCGTTAAATGGAATGCAAAAGAGTGTATAATAGGACTACAATTCAACTTTCTACAAAATTGTTAATCCCCACTGAATCTACTGAAGTCAATTTTTGGTTTCTGCAATCGTACCAATACATAAAACTTTGAAGCTACAAGAGTTTAAGAGGAAATCAGGTACTATCACCTGCTGGTGAAATTACAAGAATTATGGCCTGCAAGAGAAGGAAATAGAGTGTGCCCATTAAGCCCAATTCGCTAGAAACGAGAAGCTTAAGACCTAAGATGAAAACACCTTAATCTAAAGAACTGAAAAGGAACCAATTAAAACCCCTACTTACTTGGATCATTGGGAGTAATCATGGCAACCCTGTTGAAAGCACAAGACCCAGTTTGCATGCCCATCTTGTGATAATAACTGTTGAAGGCATAAGAAGCATGATCCGCAATAGTATTAGGCTCATAACAACTCCTGCCGTCTTGAATAGCCTTGCAATCAGCTCCGCTGCTCTCGCAGGCCCAATCTAAGGCCGCCTAAAGAAGCTTAGCCGACTGATGCAACGATTTTTACATTAAATTTTAGATAAGAATAACATTAATGATCATTTATTACACATAGATATGTTTGACAATCTTTTCAACTATGGAAGCTTTTTTGCACCGCGTTATGTTCTAATTTCAATTGAAGACAAATATTTTTTTCCTTGCCTAAATTACTAAGAGCCAATGACATGGCAAAGAAATTGTATTTTAATATATTTTAAATATATTTTAATTGATAAACTTTTAATGGAACTTAAGGTTAGGAAAAAATAATCAAAATTTATTTGTACAAAAAACAAAACTAATAGCATCTGCACGAATTCCTGCCTACTAAAAAAGGCCATCAGATGGGACTCAAGTTGCGCGGGAATAAAAAGGCGCAAATTCAAAAAATAAAGATATTCTTCCCAGTTTCACACGACACTTGATTGGTGTGTTTTAACAGAGGTCGAATACAAGAAGATTCGCCGCTGCTCACGCTCTTGCTGATGTAGTGGTAAAGGTGAGCACACGCCTTTAAACGTTTTCTCCTAAGTTTCCAAGATGGTCCTCAAGACGTTGTTAGGGTTTGTGCAGAACTTAAAATCATGCAACGAAAACTAGGGTTTAAAGATTTATGTTTCTCTTCCCTGATGTTGATAATGTTGATGAACTGGCCACTGCTAATTCCTGATCATTACCGAAATTTAAATTTGAAAAAAAAATCGTGCCTCCGTTGTATGGCTCGCTTTATCTCATTGCATAGGCTTTGTGCTTAGGGTTTTTGCTTAAGCTTAAAGCTACACTACACTCTCTTAAATGCTTCAGATGACCATTGCAGGAGTTTTATAAACAACTTTATTCTTCTCTTAGGCTCTCCGGTCACCTTAGAAAAAATAATCCGTGCTTCCCTGTTTGTTATTGGATTTTGTTGCTTAGTGCTTGCAGCCCAATTTTAATGCTTATAGCTTGTGTAATTTTATCGTAATAACATGCAGGTAGTTTATTTTTTCGTAATAGTTTAAAAAAATGTTAGTTTAAGATTATTAAAATTTTATAATTAGTTCAAGGGCAGTTATGATGATGTCGCTGGCTGCATGGCTTAGGCCTTAGACGCCATAATTTGTTTAGCTCGTTTTCAGAGGAATCAGATAAATCTACCTCAAAAGAGAAAATAAAGCATTCAACTCGGGGTATTATATTTTGGTTTTTCTGAATTATGGCTATATTTTTTATTTTTTTGGAGTTACTTGTTACATTTCATCTACAACATAGAGATGCAAAGCTCACAAGGATCCAAAGGATGACTTCCAAAGAAACCTAAAGAGAGCAACTACCATGAATGTTAAATACAGAGTCAACTTAAAAATAAAGCAACAGCAGACTTGATGTGATCATCCACCATGTATGGAGAGTCATTTTGCCTTTTTTACCATCCCCTTCCACCTACTTCTAGTGAGAAGAGCATCAACAGTCCATTGAGAGCCATCATTAACTGCTTCATGGTTCTCAATATGAAGCTTCTCTGCTTCAGATTTGCCCACTTTCTTCTTCCTTGGTGAGTTTAGTTTAGAAATGGCAGAAGTACTTTGAGAAAGGGAAGGGGCCCCTTCTATATTATTGCCGGTGAATGTTTCACAAGAATAACCACAACGTCGAGAAAGTCAGCAAAATCTAAATCAAGATCCTCCATAAAAGGCCAAGAACCCCCAATCTCAAAATCAGCATCGAAATCTTGTTGGTAGCTACAAGTAGGACAAAATACTGAGAGGGGGGGGGGGGGGGTTTGTGAATCAGTACTTTGAACAATTCACTTTTTAAACACTTACTTTCCTTTAACAGATAGTTAGTGTAAACATTCACCTGATAGTGTCCTTTATGTCTTCTAAGTAAATGATAGTCATTGTAACTTCAACAATAAAATGAAACAAATACTCAAACAATGAAATTGAAATACATAACACACTGATTTTGGAATCACAAAAAACCCTTCATCAGAGGGCAAAACTATGGTGGGGATGATACCCACAACTTCATTGCAATAATAAGGTGCTTGGTTAAAAGCTAACAATAATGTCATCTTCTGAATGACTACACTTTGCTAAAAGTGTCTAGTACCTTGCTAAGAGTATCAACAATGCTATTAAAGACTACTATGTTAAGAGATTTAATCCCACTCTTACAGTGCACCCAATTAAGGGATTTACAAATGAGTTCAAAATAAGAACTATTTAGTCTTGTTACAAATGACATTGTAAATGAATTTTGTAATCTTGCTGATTAAATTGTTAGGTAAAAACAACAAGAAGTTGATTTGTATTTTGCCTTTCCTTTGCTTGATAGGCTTGTTGCTTCTAGCATCAACTATTCTCCTTCTGATAGTTTGCTGTCTTTGTTGCTTCACAAATAGCTTCACTTCTTTGATAGCTTGTCATTGCACTTCTGTTTCGATAGCTTCTCTCCTCTCTCTCTTATCCTATTTCTTCCTTTTCCTTTGTATGTTTATTCACTTGTTCCACCTTCTGAGCTAATTAGGGTTTTTAGATTCTTCCATAAGCTTTCTTTGACCTTTTCTCCCTTGTGACACTAAGAGACCTTAATGCCTTTGATAAGCTATGCTTTGTAGTATCCTTGATAACATATTAGTCTGCAATAGTAATCTACTTACTTAAGCATCACGACTCAATCATAGCATACTAGAATATAGTTTTGACCAACAATGACAACATCATAAAAATCATAACAACAAGGGTTTAGGATTTTGTCAAGGTTGTTAAGGTAACAAATCCTCCAAACTTAATTCAAACAAGTTAGTAATTGGCGCAAGCCCACACTCCTCAGTCTTATATGCCAACAATGTTTCTTGATGATCCTCTATAAACTTCATCTACCACCCCCATATCCATCATATGGGCAGGGTCCTCAGGAGATGGAGGAGCATCATTAGAAACAAGGCCATCTAAGTCTCATGCGAAAGGAGCAGGAGAATGATTTTCCATGAAAACAACATGATTCTGCCAAATGAAATCAGTGTTACAAGATCCCTCCTTGGGAACCCACCTCTTGAGGGTTCAAGAGTCCTTTATAGATTTCTCTTGACATCCAACAAGTCTATGGCTAAGTTGATTACACTAGAAGCAACAAAATGGGAGTCTTTTGTAATTTAGTTATTGAAGCCACACACCTTGAGGATAAGTGATGTGAATTATGTGAGGCAAAGGTTTGGAAATGTCAACCATGGCACAAACTCGATAAAACTATTGTGAAGCAATAGAGAAAGCCTCTTCAAGTTAAATGGAAGTGCTCACTTGGCTCATCATAGATTCAATAAGTGTCGAAGTTCGCATAACCAATGGTAGGTTATAAAGCTGAATCCAAACTAGAGTGGTTGTGATTTGAGCATAAGCAAGGTCAAAAATTCGAGACCATGGTGTAACAAACAAAATCGAACTCCCAAAACACCATGGTTCATTATTTTAAACAAAATTTTAGTCATCCAAATTTTGAAAAGTAACAAGAAAGAAGCCATGGTCAAACATCCCTGCTGAGGGGGAGGGTAATTGAGTCCAACATAATTTGCACGAAGCCAAAAACTTGTACACATATAACCTCTTTCATAATAACTTAACAATTAATGCCCTTGATTCAAAATCAACTGTCATTGTTGTTAAACAATTAAATTAGAGATATCAAATTCCATCATTGCACAAGCCAAGGAAATCTTGGTATTGCCTAGATAAAGGCGTGGAAAGGACTCAAAAGCAACTAATAGAGGGAAAGGATGTAATGCCCCGCTTGGAGATCCTTGGAACACAAGGATAAAAAATGCATTGAATTTTTTTTCTTAAGATAAGTTACTTAACAACAGCATAACGTAACCAAGTGCAATAATGAAACACCAGGACAAGGTGATGAGAATAGGGAACATGGCAAGACTCACATGTTCACCTACACCAATGGAAGTCTTGCAACTACTTTCAAAGATCTCCAAGCTCTAAACTGCAACTCACAAACCAAGACCACACGAATCATGAGAATATACCGAGGGGATGTTCTCTTTCAAACCCAAGGTAAAAGCTCCTAACATGGTTAGACAACAAGTCCATTTCCACTAGTCATGACATAATCCAAAATTACAAGTAGGGACCAACAATGGTCAAACACAGGATGAGGGCTCAAAGTTACCACCACTCATCTACCTGACACCATGCTGAAAGATAAATGCCGACTCTTGAAATTTGGCTAAGTTTGAAATCCTGAAGCCCTGAAAATTGGCTAAGTTTGAAATCTTGAAGCCTTGAAATTTGGTTGTAAGAATTTCTGAAGCCTTAAAATTTCCTAGAATCTTTATCTTAACTCAGAGAGGTCTAGAACCTATTTCAAATGAATTTTCGCATATATTAAAATATATTTTAAGTATAAGTTGGTTAAATGATAGATTTTAAACCCCATAGAAAAATTGTTTTGAATTGGGAAGGTGTGAAACCCAATAAGGTGTCCAAAACCAACTTCCAAACTTTCCTTGGCCATGCCTAAATGCCCCCTATTTCTCGCGCAAGGAAGTGCACTAGTCTCCAGTTTTGCGTGAGACTTTGCATCACTTCGTGCGAGAAAGTGCATTTCTCTGCACGAGGAAGCGCAATACTCCGTGCGGTGATTCACATCACACCACGCGAGGAAGTACACACTCCGCGTGAGGAAGTACATGCTCGCGCAAGGTAGAATGTATGTCTGCGCGAGACAATACATTCTCGCATGAGGAATTGCCCTTCCCATGCGAGAAGTGCCAACAACGCAAAAACGAGGCAAGAGGAAAAAGCATAAAAACATGAAACCTCCACACTGGGGAGTGCTAGATCCACGTAAATTGAGGAATGATACAAGACACCAAGTAGAGGAACGAGAAACATCTATTTATCTAATCCATAACAGCATATGAAAGAACATGCGGAAAACAACATTGCAATGTAAATACATAGTTCATAAACCAAACATCACATGAAGGAAAGCTTAAACATCCAAGCACCAACACAACTAAAACCCGTGCGTGGTTCCTCCCAACTGTAATAGCATCATGAGACTTCAAAGGCCCTAGCCATCCCTTGTGCACAACATCCCAAATTGCCAACTAGATAGTCGAAGTTGTCTTATGAGGGCGTTAGCACTACAACGTAATAACATCATAAGAACAAGAAGATTTAACATGCTAATCCAACAAAGCATAGATACATCAACTAATAGTGAATCACATTATCTAACCATATGCTAACATCATAATAAATGAATGCATCAATGAAACTAACATCATCTAAGCATGATATCGAAGCATTCCAATCAAAACATAAATCACAAGGAAAACATACTACAGAAACTCGATTATACCAATTGAAACATCAAGCGTCGGTCTCAGCTGAAAATAGATCGTCTTTGTACACTGGTCCCCAATAGTAGTATAGGTAGCTACACCTCCCAACCACGTGGAACCCGTAGGCCCACTCCTGCCGTGCTAATGGAGATAATGATACAACCACAAACACATATAAAGCAAATGTCCATGGCTAACACTTACGCTAGACAGTAAAGAGGACAACAACCAAGATCATGAGATAATGCAAGTACAATAGGTCCTGGTCAGACACTCTATGGGTCAACTATGTAGCGACTCAATGGAGGGTAAGTTACTTGGCATCAAGTAGCCCAAGCCAAATATCACACAGAATCAACTCCTTGAGGAGGCTCACACACTGTGTCCTCAGATCAACTCTGGGTGCTCACATTTTTATTATCTTAGATTTATTACTTAGTAATTTATTTAGTTATCACTTATTTGGAAACTTCTTCATGCCAACCTGGGAAATAGTCACCAAGGTTGTGAGAGAAGCCCCTCCATGGTGCTACCCTACATACCCATGCTCATCACATGATGAGTGCTCGTAGGTAATGCATATTTCCAACCCAACGCCAATGAACATAGCTCCATTGATAACAACCGGGAGATTGGGTCTCGCAAGCACCCGACAAATGCATGCGCATGTGCTTGTGTGTGGGCGCACCAATGTGACGAAGATCATAAATAATAAGGGTTGGATGAGAACACAAGCATAACAAATCACTCAACTAGCCTATATCTGGGAGTATGGATTCTACAAGAATCCTCATGCATAATAAATCACCAATCATCATGAACTCACTCTATCGGCCTAAATTCGGGAGTATGGATCCTACATGAATCCCAATGATGCAACAAAACCAAACATCATGAACTCATTCAACCGGCCTCAATCCAGGAGTATGGATTCTACATGAATCCTACTGTCCACAAAATAGCAACAAGGGTTCGATCAGAAACAATAATACCAGGTGCAAAATCACTCAACCAAACACAAAGTTGAGAGTACAAATGCAACACGCATCCCAATGCAAACATAAAGAAGCAACAATGGTTGGATAGAAATCCTACGGATAATTTAAATCCACAACCAACATGTGAAGAAAACTCGAGAAAATTGGGCGAAATGCAAATTGAGGCAAAAACCTCAAAAACCAAACGTTGACGAAAATCAACAAAAATAAAACACATTCAACCCATGGGTGAATGAGCCACATAAATCCAATAAAAATCAGGTTCAAAAACCGTATGCAAAAATGACTAGCATAATGGCGTGAAACCTCAAACCCCCATCCCGAAAATCAAGGAAATGCTCATACCCACCCAATTAGGTAGAGCTAGCAATTAGAAACAAAACGAAACACTAGTTCTCAACCTCCTAACAAACAACTACCAAAATCAAAAGCAAAAACGGAGCTGAAACCACAAAACAGGAGAGCCCTACTTGACAACCAAAAGGGCAAATACAAAAACTTGAGCAATAAAATAAAAATCTCGCAAAAATTGCCGAAAGTCACGACAATCCAAGGTATCCCTAAGTTGGATTGAAAGAGACCAACCTTGCAACAATCCCACGCTTGTAGCTCCCACAACGACTATAACAGTATTTCCTCTTGAAGAGGATTCGGAATTTGCTTTCAAATTTCTATTTCAAAAAGTGAGAAGTGAGGAATAAAATTCCTTTTCGGATACTTATTCACTTAGAGTAAATAACCAAGTCACCTAGTTAAATCTTGAATCAACTCAAACGAAAATAGGCTATTCCAAGTAATTGGAATTCAACTACGGCAAAGCTATCGAGAATAAAATAAAATAAGATAAAACCCAAAATTCCCTTAAACCAAAAATCACAAAAATCCCTTAATAAGTTTCGTGACAATTGCGAACTTCTAAATGCACAGACACGCTCGCAGGTCTAATCACATAATGCAAATGAGTCCAGATTTATTAAATCACCAGAGGATTTAATTTAAATAATTAAATAGGATACATCGACCATATAGGGACGAGATTGGTTAAATATGCACAGCTAAATCACTAACTCCATGTGCCACTGTTGGGGATATAAATCTTGCACACTAAACAACACGATCAAGTGCAATTGCATATAATAATATAGCCGAAGCGATAAATGCATTAAATTACATTAAATAACCATTTTGCATAAATTATCGAAATGAACAAGGTAAATATTTGTAGCACATAACCAATGAATCTAGCATGGACAATTCATTTCTAATTATTTAAGCATTTAATAATGGTTGTTTCAACAACATAAAAGGACACTTAAAACACATAAGTGAACATGGTCAAATACATGACTAACCACTACTGCAAGAACCTACTCAAATACAACAGGATAATAGTACACAGTGCAATCTCTGCACACATCTCAGGGTAATTACAAAACAACCTCATGATACCACATCAATCCTAGTGACCACTGGCACAAACCTTAGTGAACCATTTGACACATCATAATCTCATAAATCAGCCATAAGCATAATCAAAGCAACTGATACAGTAACATAAATCTAATCACCTCAAGAGTGTAGACCACTCATGGTCCCAATCATGATTACTCATTGAGCAAGATCATCAGGGTTGCATCCATTGGGATGACTTACAGAAATCAAATGGGAGAGGCACTACAATGGATCAAGGACTAGTGCACATTTTTGCTCCATAGCTACGGGCAAAATTGGCTTTGGAGTAAAAAACCACAATTTGCCCTTGACGCAATCGAGATAGGAGATTCCCCAAAGGAGATTGTCCAACCTTGCTGCTAGAGACAACTCAACGGAAATCGCAAACCATAACATTAATTCAATACCAACAAATAAGAAAACAATAGATTCCTTTCAATTAGCCTGCAACATGCAACATACAATTTACAAGAAACATGCCTCATTACTAAGGACATAAGCCTTATTCTTGATCGTCACTTTTTCATCACCTTCCTTTGTGACTACTTGGTCTGCCTAAACAAGAATTACTACCCTACTTATATATAAGATTGCCAACTACAGGTTGGCTTATCCGATCACAAATCCTTTCGATAAGAAAATGCATTACAACATATAGGTTAGGACCCAAATCCATAAGAACTCCATTAGATAAAGTTGATATGTTGTGTGATTGTTTATGGTGGTTCACAATTGTATTATCCTCGAACAATGTGTCACCAATAATCACGAATTGCGAAACACCATCGCAAGTTAAATCTTTCCACCATAGCCATTAGAGCAAAAAGAACAATGTAGGGTTCGACCAAATTTAAGATAATATTGATGACACGCCAATTGGAATGATCGCTACCTAAAATATCAAAATTGACAAACAAGAACAAGAGCATAAAGGAAATATTTTTGGTTTATGCAAGATTGCCAACTGTCCAAGGATGTTCTTGCTTTAGCCCTAGGGTTAGCTTTTAGGATCAAATCTTTGTAGAATGAATTTCAAGTGTGGAAAAGATTTGCCACATTCTTACACAACTTGTAGTTGTTTAGTCCTGAACACTAGTTGTAGAAACATTGTAATCCAAATTGGATGACAAACTGGTACCATCGTAGAGTCTATCCATATTGCCATGGGCATGTTCCTATCTTTGCATCCCAGTGCTGTTATATGCATTTTTATCATCATTGTCTGCACTTTGCATCTTTGCTCCATCAACTACCTTCTTGTTGCCAGTTGCATTCCTGTACTAACTATGTGCAACCTCTCGTTCACAGTTGCTAGTTTGTGCACTGATCTTCACGTTGCACAATTTTTTAATGCTTCTTTCCTATGTTACTTTCAAAACTTTATTTTTTTGAATTTACCACCATGGGGTCCAAAAATAATTATGTCGATTTCCTAATTTTCATGTCATTATGGTTGATTATGCCCAATCTGGTTCAATAAGATTTGGGAAAAAGTTTGTCAATTCAAGGGAATGTAGTGATAGTGTTTGAAAAGTGCAAACAAATAATGTTTAGAATGATATAAAAATAAGAACGGGAAAAGGTTAATATAAAGCTTTGAAGCTATCATATATCATGCAAGTATCTTCTTAATGGGACAAATTTATGAAAATTGGGACACAAGATAAGCCATCAAGCAATTTCATGTCTTGGCCTTCCTCATCATGTTTCCCCATAAAACTACTTATTTGTTATCAAGTTATGGTTAACATTTATGTTGTTAAAGTGAGTAACATGTTCTAAATTATTGTACGAATTTTGATGATATTAGTCATACAACGTTGATCTTTGAGATGTGCGCGAATGAAACCTCAATTCTCAGTGAGATTTTGCCTTCTTTCATGGAATGGATCCGATAAAGTAAACATTTCCGCACTTTCTTTAAACTTGATTCATTTGATGTTATTCTTTGGAATCTATTGCTTCATAAAATCCTGTCCACTTCTTTGTATCTATTCTATGAGTTTCTTGTAAACATGCTTTTAAAACTTTTGTAATTGAGGTTGTATTCCTTGAGATGTTCTTTGGCTTTGTTTGTAATAGTTGTACTTGGGTTCAACTCAATTGAAGTTGCACAAAGGTCATTTATAGTTTGAGTCTTATTGCTTCTATTCAATTCAAATATATTAAGATTCAAATAGGAAGTGATTGCATGGAAAGAATCAATAATGTTGCTTGTCTATCATTAGACAATGCAAGTTCACTTTGTGGTGATGTTTCATGCTATTGAATGCATGTGTGACTCTCCCAAACACTAGAAGATATAAAGGAGAGAATGTTTCATTTGAGGAGGATAAAAGTAAGTAATCAACTTGGGGAAAATAGATTATTTTCAAAGGCAACAATGAAAGGTGATGACCTTTCCATTAATAAAGGAGAACTGATTCCAATCATTAAAGGGGTCTTATCAGCATCAACATTTTGCTTATCATTAGGCATCAACAATCAAACATGTATGTTCTGACCAAAGATTGTCCATTGTGGTATGTGAAATGATGATAGGATTGAATACATATGGTCTATTGATATTTTGTGATTGTTTATACATTCTGTATATCCTTTATTATAATAATAACAATTATTTTATGGAATTATTTATTGATTGAAATATCCTATAAGCCATGATGTAAGGATTAGGGAGTGTAGAAGTTTGGTAATTGTAGGAGCTATCAACTACATATGCGGTGGTTGTGTATATCAGAAGTTGTAACTTTATTAGCATTGGTGATTTATTATGCTCATGTTCGATAGCTATTGAAAACACTTAATTGTTGTAATTGACGAATTGCTTTAATTGTATTGTCACTGTATTGTGGCTGTTAAAGTGTTACAATAAAGATTGACTCTTGCAAATGCTCATGAAACAATTCCTATTTAGTAACTACAATTATTATGCCATGTGCTATGATGGTCTCTTCTCCATGAAACAATTTTTTTTAGTAATTGCAATCATTATGCCATGTGCCACTTCACGAGACTCTTCAACTCCAATATGAAGTGGTTATTTTCAATAATAATTGTTTCAAGACTAAGGTGTTAGAGTTTAAAATCTCTTCGAATTGGACAAGAAATATACCTTGTTGTCATGCTTGCGGAGGTCTCGTATCATTCCCTCGGAATGCTACTGAAAAATTTCAAGGAGATCCAAAGCCTCAGATTGAGCTCCCAAGTGGGAAAGATACAAGGATTGAATTTTAAAAGGGCATTGTTGAATAGATCATCAATAAAGAGATAAATATTTTATCAATGTAACCCCAATAATAGGGTATGCCAGGACAAGTTTGTGGGACGGGGAGAAAATGGGCCTTATTTTTGGATGACAATGGGACGGCATGGGGACGATGACAAGAGGAGGATGGGATATGGAGGGGTATTATATGGTATACATATAGAACTTGAAATGCGTGTTATGAAGTGATGTTTCAGAAGAACATACGAATTAAAAATATTTGAACATAGGAAAATTGTAACATGAACTAGAACCATTGAACATTCAACATGGTAACATATCACATACCCAATAGTAATATTCAAAAATCAAAATTCAAGTACCCATCCCAACGGCAACATGGTTGCAAAATGGCGGAGGTTGGCGTAATTGGGTAGGTGAGTACCTGGTACAGGGACATCTTGGGGACGGGTACTTCAAGGTTTGGAGGGGTGTGAGTCCTTGTGTTGTACTGTATTTTATGTTTGTACCTTTCAATAGTGATTGTGAGTAATTCATGCAATAATATCGAGAATAGTGAATCATGTATGCTTTTTAGCATTGATCTGCATAATTCTCTTCAGGATAATTTGATTCTATGAACTAGTAGTCTCTCTAAAATGTAGGATGGATTGCGGAGCAAAAGGATGATGGCTTAATTATTTATAATTGCATTTTAAAGGAGTAAGAGCTTAAGACATCTAGTGAGGAAGTTATGCCAACTGAGTGAAATGAACATACATGAAGACTCAGCTTGCTATCATAGGGATGAGTTGGTGGCACATAACTGAAGTCATCTCTCAAAGAAGAAGAACCTATTTAGATTGTCTTATGATCAATTTCTTTTATAAGAGGAAATGACATTTAGAGAAGAGTTCACTTCCAAATAATTTCTTTGCAATCTCCGAGGCACGGATCAAGAAGAAGTTCTGTGAAGAAGTGAACATGTTAGCTAAGTAGGTTGCAGTGTTGCAGAGAACAAAATTGCACAATCAATCTAGATTTAACAGTAATAGCGCTGCAAACTTTCAGTATAGGGTGATGTCGGATGAGGTTGAGGAGTTGGTCTTGGATGTAAAAAATTATAGAGGTGTGTGTTGAATACAGTTCCTCTAAGGCAAGTATTGTAGACAATCTTTAAACTCGGAGGTCTGGAGGTTGATGCAAGTGCTTGAAGATTCAGAGGGAGCTTGAGCAGTAGATGGAGAGTGCCAAGTCATTTACAAATGATCAACAAGCTGAAGAAGTAGTGCGACATTGAAAGCGCATTATTTGGTCAAACATTAGAGCCTATTGTAATTTATTGTGATAATCAAAGCTGTATGAATGCTGCCCCTGCTAAGAGGGAGTCTTAGCATTCAGTCGTTCTTATTATGTGCTATAATTCATTTTCTTTGAGACGGAAAAATTTGAGGTGAAAGCCCTTGTAATGCATTTTTCTCTGAGACAGAGAAATTTGAAGTGAAAGCCCTTATAATGCATTTTTCTTTGAGATGGAGAAATTTGAGGTAAAAGCCCGTGATGCTCTTTCTACTCATGGGAGTAGCCATAGTGGATGTCATGTTGAGAGACTCCATGACAACATCACATTGACTCCATGATGTGAAAACATGTTTATTTTCACACATGGGAGAAGCCAAGGCGAACGTCATGTTGAGTGATTCCATGATGCTATCACATTGAGAGAATATGTGATAAATTTTAATTTTCTCTCAAATGGGTGTAGCCATTGTGACTGTTATGTTGAGAGACTCCATGATACGAGAATCTGGAAATGATCTCCTTCGCTAAGAGGGAGTGTTGAAGTTTTGGTAGCTACAGGAGCTATTAACTATACCTATGATGGTTGTATCTATTATAAGTTGTAACTTCATCAACTTTGATGCTTTATTATGCTCATGTGTGATGGCTATTGAAGACACTTAACTGTTGTAATTGAAGAGCTACTCCAATTCTAGTGTCACCGTGTTCTGACTGTTAAATTCTTCAATAAAGTGTGGCTCTTCCATATGCTCATGATACGGTTCTTTATTAGTAATCGCAGTTATTATGCCATGTGCCATGATGGCCAAGTTTTAATACAGCTTTCTTTACCTTTAACGGTTTTGGAGCTGAAGAGTCTCCTTGAATATGATGGGTATTTTCAGTTTTCTGTGTGATGTATTCTTGGGTCACTACAGAACATATGTGAGCTGGGCATTCCTTCGGTAGAGTAAATATGAACAGCAAGCCTCATCATATCTTTGGTTACAGAAATTCCTCCCTCGATATTCAAGAGATATTGGTGTAACTCTTGTCTGCTTCTTACAACATGCATTCCAGTGTATTGACATCTGTCTAATGTGAAAAGGAAGTATATTGTATTGTTGCCAATTTTCTGCATTCATTGCATGTAATTGTTAGTGTCATCATATATATAACTGCTGTAGTTTTTACTCATGATTCATGTCTGCTGTGTCAAACATGGAGTGTAATGTCATTTATTATGTAACATTTGCTGTTTTCTAGCATTGACTGGAGGTATTTTTGTGATCAGCATTTGGTGATGAAATGCTTCTTGCACGAGATACAAGTGCAGTTGGTAGCCTTTATGTGGTAATTTTCATTGGCAGAGTGTTGCTCAAATGTTCAGGGATTTACAACTGTTCTGTTTCTGTTCTGAGATCAGTGTGAATGGTTTTATGCAGACAGCTGGTCTTCTTGTTGGAAATTATTGTGGCAGTGTGTATGGTCAAGGGTGCTCTTGACACAATCATTATTGGTGACTTGAAGTGCGTGTGATTATTCTGTAGCATATTCTTAATGTTCTCTGCAATACATATTCTTCAAGGGTTTTTGTGTGTGTCGCTACAAGTGCTAAATCTGTGGCATCTGGTATTCTACATTACTGTGTTGCAGAGCATATGATTATACTGCTGATGGAGATAGGGAAATAGTTGATCGTTATCATTTCTGTTATAACTTATATTGATTCAGTTTGTAGTTGTGAAAGCTCAAGAGTTCATGAACCGTGATCTTGGACTCTGATTTTATTTGAATAATGTTAGATTTTGGGGGTGTGGCTGGGTTTTACCCTTGAGTAGGATGGTTTTCTCAGGGTATTTCTGGTGTCCATGTGTTTTGATTTTTCTGTTATTTGTTTTCATGCAATCCTGGTTCAAAAATCAGCACGGAGGATCTCAATTTATTTGACAAGGGTATCTAGAATTAGGGAAACGTAAGCTCACAAAATTTTTTGCTGAGATGCCATCCCAAAGTTGGTGTTAACTAGTTGAACCTGGAATTATTAAAAGTATGAAATAAAATTCAAAAATCAAATATAGTATCTGCTATTCTACCTCTAGACAGAAATCCCCATTCTTCAGCTGCAAGAATATTCCAACTGCTAGAAAGTTAGCAAAAACAAATTCTAATGACTTTCATCACTTAGCTATCAAACTTCTGTTAGCATTTATCATAGCTGGATTAACAATGAAAAGGCAACTACCAAATGCACATAAGCACATTTTTTTGCACAAAAATCTTCTCTTACTTTTGTTCCCGAATTTAAATTTTGGCAGTTTTTAAAAATTCTTTATTGCTATAGAAGAAGAAGGGTGATTATAAATAAACTTGCTCAAACTTTCATTCTTCCATAGGTGAGCTCTACCATTATATTTTCTGTCCTCTTGGTATGAGACCTGAAGATTTTCTATTTCAGTTTGTGATTTCTCAAAAAATATTGTTAATTTGCCAGTTACTGAGTAAGTAGCGTTGTGTTATCTTCCACCTAAATCTTTGCTATCCCACTTCTTAAGGTGGTCTTATTCCTTCTAAGATAGCCATTGCTTCTTCCTTTTATTTATATTAAGTTCCAAGCAAACCGAAAGCATCAAAAAAAGTTGTTTGTCATCATCTTTAAAATCCTACTCATGCTGATTATGGATTTTCTTTTGTTGCTTCACCAAACTTTTTGAGCTCAATGCAATTTCTAGATGTTTCTTATATATGATATTAGGCTTTATCAGCCAATTCCCACCAAACTCATTATAGGTTAGATTGTTAAATTTTATGAATGCTTTAGTATTCTGTAAAATATTCTCTATTATTTTTCTATGGCTGTTGAATTAATAGTTTAAATACGAGAGTGGTTTTTATTAATTTTTATATGTGTTGTAATGTTGACCATAACTGGTTTTTGAATCTTTTCAATTGAAACATTTTTAAATGCTTATATCCTGTTCCAAATACATTAAAAATCATTATTGTTCATGTGAAATTTTACAGGATATCGTGGAAAGTAGTTAGATCCAACAATGGCAGGCCAGTCTGATCCTAAACTGTCACTTTTCTCTGCAGGAGAGGCAAGCTCTCCACTTTCCATGTAGAAATCTTCCATTTTATTTTCTATGTTGAAATATTTTAACTAGTTATATGGAATCTTTACAAGCACATTTATAAAAAAGTTAAATGAGGTTTTGTTGGTGATTTGTGCAGGTTGAGTTTCTTGCAGAGGATGAGATGACAAATATTATTCCTAATGTTCGGATGGATGCTTTGAATATGATTTGTGTATCTTCATTGCCCTTTGGTTCTAGTTACTTGAAAATTAGCTTGTATCATCCTTTGAATTTTTTTAATCCACTTATCATTTTTTCCTTGATTTAATAATTAAAGTTTCAGCTATATATATTGACAAAATGCATGTGCAGGGTGACTTTGGTCCTTTTCGCCCACAAATACCTGTTAAAGTTCCACTATGGCTGGCCATTGCACTAAAGAAACGTGGCAAGTGTAGAATACAACCACCAGATTGGATGTGTGTTGGTAGGTCTAGCCAACCTTTGCTCTTCTTAGAGAAAAGATGTACAACATAATGTACATCACAAATAAAAAAATTAAATTTGTTTCTACTTGCTTGAAAACATCTGAGTTTGTTAATTGTTTGACAATAAAGTGCCTACAATGAATTGTTTATAAACCAATTGTCTACTTGATTATTAATGTAAGCAAATTTCCACAATCCATAAGTATTGTGAGTAATGTTCTTGGATTAGATTGTGTAGCAGTCTTTTTTATCATCAATGTTTTGGATCGCACTTTGTGATTGATCATCCAAGTATGCTATCCTCTCCACTTTGCGTGTTTCCTTCAGCTAGCATTTATTGCTCTTTTAACATCTCCTTCCAATCTTCTCCTCAAACCCCGCCCTCCCGTGTTCCTCATCCTATCAATGTCGTTGGCCATTTGGATAGCTCCTTGAATTCTCCCATTCCCCTTTCCTCCTTTGGCGACCTGGACCACTGTACTCAATCCCCTCTTGTGGCTTCCTCACATAATAGGTCTGTCACAACTGTTGTTCTTTCTAACCCTCTTCCTCACATCAATCCTCTTGATGACATGTCTAGTCCCTCTTACTCCTTTGTCTCTGATCCTTGTTTTGGTATTCTTACGCAATCTTTGTGTCTTGCTTGTTCGTTGAGATTGGGTTCCTCGGTCCTCCCTTTTGTTTCCTCTTGCCCTTTCTTGGTTAGCAATTGGGAAAACAAACTTGTTGTCAACCTTTCCCAAGCGACCCTTGACCCCCTCTCTTTCAACATTTTGAAGTGGGTTCTCAACTTCACCTTGCCTTCACATGTGGTTCTTGTCATTGACTTCCTCGTTGAAATTGAGAATGCCATTAGGTCTCTCCCTATTGATGTTACTAAGAAAACTAGGTAGGATTGTTTGGTGGCTCTCAAGCATGCCAACCAACGTGAGCGCAACATCCATGGCAGAGTTTCTCGCTTTCAACAAATTTTCTAGAAATAATGATGTGATTCTTCTCAAAGCCGACAAAGGCAATGCCATTGTCATTATGAATAGATAAGACTACATCCCCATTATGTTAGACCCACTCTCTGACTCTAGCAACTACCGTATCCTCTCTCGTAACCTTTGTTCCAAAATCTAAAAAATGGTCAAATTAGCTATTTCAACCTCTTCTTTTGATGATACCACTAGGAAAAGGCTTTTGCCAACCAAAGAAGTAACCCCTCACATCTGTGGGGTTCGGAAAATTCATAAAGGAGGCATATCGTTGAGGCCCATCGTGGCCACTATTGGGTGTCCCAGCTACCTGTTAGTTGCTCATCTTGCCAAGCTAATCTCATCCTTTAAAATGTCCTAAACCAGATATTTAACCAATTTTCTTTTCAACAATATCTTCAGGACTTAAAACACAGGCAAATGTATTACGAAACACAATCGAAACCAGTAGAAGCTCCAATAGATATTTATCCAGCTTCTTCTTGAATATAATACTCAAAACTCAAACATAGGCAGATGTAATATGATACAACAATAAAACCAAAAGATTCTCTACAAGATAATAACCTGTTCTTTCCAAGGTAATATTCAGAATTTGAGCTTATGAAAATGCGTTACAAACCAGTAATATAAAAATCAGTAAATTCTTATACAACTCCTTAAAACACGTTATTGCATTAAACAACAATACAATAACCAGTACTAATAAATCCAATCTAAACACAGTTTAATAGTCAGAGTGGAACACTAAGAGAAGAACCTGTAAGCAAGTATGAAACACTTGAAGTGATGTCTCCCCGAACAATGGGTTTACATCCACTGTTTGCCGGCACTAGGGGCTATGTCAAACACATTGGCTGAAAGATGAAGCTTTCCAAATACTTTTGCAAGAGAGAACTGAACTCTAAATCATAAATCAAGCATATCCCAAGGAAAGAGTCTCATCTCCTTTTATCTTCACAGCTGTGACTCTTCGACTACCCTTCTTGGCTTTTCGTCTTATCTTTCCTTGTCCTTTTTGCCCACTTTGTAATATTAAATTGACCTTTAACAATTTGAGTCCACGCTCTCCAAGTCAAATTTTAATATTATATACTTATGTCTTTAACTTTTCTAATGTCCAAAAGGGGACATTACAAATCTCCCCTCCTTAAAATTGCTTGTCCTCAAGCAATTAATACTAGGATCCCATACAAATTTGTAGGTAGCTTTGTAGCTCGATCTGAGAACAAGTCCTGCCATACTGTGAAGCAAGTTGTCGAATTGCAATCCATCCATCAACCAGATCCCTGGATCCCATGTTAATCCAATTAATGTCAATGCACTTGAGGGCTGCAAAACTCTGAATGTCATCGTATCTAATCTCAAACTGAGTAAAATTGCTACTTAACTCTCAACAAGCCATAGATACATATGACCAACACCTGGATCCCAAAAACTGATGGCATAACCAGCTGATAGGATGAAATAAAAATGTATCCAGAAGCTATATAGACCCCAATAGGCGGTGAGGGCCCGTCCTAAATAGATGATGTAGTAAACGAGCTGCCCAAAAGCTGAAATCAACACCAAGGGCTCATAAGAGATAATATTGCCATCATCACTCTGAAGAGTCCCTAAATACATGGGGGTCATGAGAAAGAATGAAGCTGAAAAAGCAACATAACTCTCCTCAATCCTCCACAAGGACTTGTTTAATTGCTGAAAATAAGAAATCCATCCAACCTATATATAAATTAGAATTCGAAACCATGTAAAGGCTGTACGAAAGAGGGGCAGCATAGTCACTTCACACCACCAATCCTGTGACCAAGGTTCGCTGTTAAAAACAGTAGCTTGATCCGAATCTCTGAAGTCAAGGTCATCCTCTTCCTGGAAATCAAGAGGAACTCTCTCCTCTACCTCAAAAAGTGGGTTATCAGAAATCCAAACAACATCTACCTCAAACAAAGGGTTATCTATAAGCTGAATGTGCTCTGAATTTTTGGAACTTGGTCGCTTGGGGCAACTATCCAAATCATACATTCGGTGAATGCTATCAAATTCATCAATTACCTCTAGGAAAAATTTCAGTCTCTCTGAATCCTCATGTTCCCTAAAATGATTTGTGTTCCGAATTTGATTTTCGCTTCCTGAAGAGAAAATTGAGTATCAACCAATGCCTCACGAACATACTTAAGCTCCTTGTTGAGCTCCTTAATCTCATTCTTTTCTCTATTTGATTGATCAACATGTATTTCAGCAACCTTAAGAATATAATCCTTGTCGGATAGCAAATATAAATAATCCGATTTCATAGCTTCGAGAGCTGTTTTGACCACCTGCAAATCAGCAACAGGCCAAATTCTTTCCACTTCCCTATGAGCCTTCCTGTAGAGTTCTTCAACCATCTTGTGAGTGTTGTCACAATGTACCAAAGATGCCAAAATCATGTCTTCACTAACCTTTAGTTGGTTCTTTAAGGTGTGCATTTCATTATCGTCATGTTGAAGCGGTTCATCGTCTTGCAGTGTCATCTTAGGTTGTTCTTTTAAATTCATGTCATGGGTATCAGAAATATATGGTTCATCATACAAAGATTCCAACCTGCTATTACTTTGTGTGCAACTGACCACATCAACCTGCTTGTCAACACTAACTTTCAATTCACCAACTTAGAAACTTGCACCCAGAGTAACATCCTCTACATGATCGCTAGAAGGTTGTAAACCAATGGTAGTTGACTACTCCTCTTTAACAAGAACCTCTATTCGATGATTTTGATCTGCTGAAAATTCCTCATACACATTTTTGCCTTGGTCTTTTGCAAGGAGATCCTGAGCTAATTCAAAATGCTTTTTTTGCCATATCAGTCTTATTTTGCTGCTCTAGATGAAGACCCAAGTAATCACTGAATGATAAATCATTATGAATTCGGGTAGGAAGTTTTTGATACTCCTTGTAAATGTTGAACATTTTTGTTCTTATACCTGCTGATTGTGGCACCCACAGTCCAAAATATTCAGCTCTTTCTATATCTCTTTTTGTGTCATCGTGTTTCAGACTGCATCATCTATGTTCATCAAATTCTATGCTACCACCTCCAACCTTCTTTACATTAGTATTATGTTTTGGTGACAATCTTCTTGTATTTACATGACCCTTGGAATAATTGTGAAATTCTTGCTCTGAATTGACTTCTCTCACACTTATGATTTTCTAGAGAACCCATCACTGTAGGCTGTAAACATGAATGGGTTATAACATTTTTTTCGTTTGCTGTTGCTTTTTCAAAAAGCTGATTGGTGCCATCATTTTGTGTCTCGAGCTTCATTTGTTGATTATTTTGCAGATGTGAAGGTTCTTGAAACAGACCCAAGTCTTTGAAAATGCTGTTCTTCTGTTGCATAACATTCAGGGACCTGTATCCCAATCCTGCCATATGCTCATTATCTGCACCGCTTAGCATTGCATTTGGCAAAAACCTGTGGGATCTCGTTTGCTCAGCATTGTTATGCATATTTCCTCTTGCAAAGACTTGAAGATGGGTGTCCATGTATGTTTGCTCTCCACCACCAACGTCACTGCTTACAAATGCTTTGCAACACCTCTTTGTGTTCTTTGGATATCCTCGCGAGTCATAGATTGCAAGAAAGGGGCCTTTATCTCCTTGACATTATTTGGAAACCTTTTTTGGACAGCTCTAATGCACTTGTCCATGTAGGTGGATTGTTTTCGTGCCAATTTTTAATCCTGCTACCTCCTACAACCACATTCTTGGTTTGGATACTTAAACCATCGATTCCTGTGGTAACAATTGGAGAGAATATTTGCCTTCCAGAATATTCACCTTGGCCTAGTGTTAGGCTTGAGTTTCCTCTATTTCTATAAGGCCCCAAAGAGACTTTTTGAAAAGGAATACCCAATGGACTGTTTTCAATTTTCTTAGAAATTTTCCTTGTAATGGTTGTTTTAGTCCTAGGAATGGATATTGCTTAGGGCCGACTTCACTTACATTATGTGAACTGTATCACATTTTATCAAGTGCAAATTTGCAAATGTCTTCCGATGTGTCTGAGGTTGATATCCTGAAGAATCCACAACCAATTCCTCGTTTTCACTTAGTTGTCTTAGAATAGATTTTTGGTCTGAAAGGGCACCACCAACATCATCTTCAGATTCACCTTCTTCAAATTTAGATGAATGAGTTTGCTCATTCCATTCAGATGGGCTAGCACTTGAAGCATAGGCTGTTTGTGCCAACAAAGAACTTGTGTATGCTTGATTTGGATATGAAGCTATATGTCCCACCAAATTTACTGCTTGTCCACCTTTCTATGTATGTGTAGAACGTGGAGTTCCACCTCTATTACCCTCTTTGACTTCTCGATAATGTACAAGAACAATATCCTCATATTGCTCATCAAGCATCTGATAACATCGTCTCTGGAAGTTCTCATTATCTTCACCATGTGCATAATAACAATGAAGGACATCAATACTACTAGCCAAGGGCGGTGCAATTAGTTGGACCCTCACGCCAGGATGTATTTTGAAGATACCATTGTAGTGACCCGTTCAAACTATTAATATTTCCAGGTATGCGGTTTGAAATTGACACATGTTTACATTTGTTCAAGAGTGTCTAACATGTACCACGAGCCATATTGCCACACACTAGTTTGATTTAGTAATTTTAATTATTGCTTAAGCATTTGTTATGAAATTCAGAGGGGATGTTACTTTGTCGATTCCTATACCCTTGTGATTCCACTTGTCTGTCTTAGATGCCAACCTGAATGATTGATGGTTCCTGTTTGCTTTCGCTATTAAAATCACTATTTCTTTTCCTAATGCCTCCGTGCTAGAGAAGAAGAACTCCTTTTGTTACATTCCATAATCACCAATTGTTGGTTACATTCTAGATAGGACACGTTGCAATTTGGTGTCGTCTCTGTACAGTTCTCACCTCCTTATTGCCGTTGGTGGATAATACTGACTCCACAAATATTGATGCAATTTCTGAGTTTGGAAGTCATGTTTTTCGTTTTTTGTCTGGAGGTGCTCCAACCATAAATTCATGTGGTTGAGCAATTGCTCTATTTCCAGCCAAAAGTTTGGATTCATGATTAGAAATGATAGTGAGACCTCGATATACACAATCAAAGTGCACCAACACAGTTGACCCTTTCTTGGCTTTAGGTCCCTTTCTTCTTTCAGATCGTAGTATTTGATCCCATCACCTCTTCATGCATTTGGTAGGAGTTGATGAAACAACAATAGGAGCCAAGAATCATCTGTAAGCAAGAAACACTTGAATAAATTTATTCCACCGTTGCTGAAAGGAATATTAAGAGACACCTCCACACATGCCATGATTGGCAATACCAAATGAAGATTTGAAAGCACCAGGCTTGATGATGCAATATTAGAGTTTCAACTATATCCTTATTCCTCCTGGGGTCATAATATATCCGTCTACCATGAGATTGTTGATTAAATTCTGGGGAACGAAATATTATTGGGACGATTAATCTGCCCACAAAGATAGAGCTCTTTTAACAACCTTCCATCCCAAGGAACCTTGTAACCCTACTATTTTCAGCACAAATTTTTTTGGCTTATCCCAAATTTTATAATTCCTTCAAGTAATCTCACGGGCAGCTACGAAAATCAGCTCTGGTAATTGTTTTTTGAATAGACCTCATAGGATGGTAGGATTTTTAGCTTTGATACCACTATAATGTCCCAAACTAGATATTTAACCAATTTCCTTTTCAACAGTATATGTAGGACTTAAAACACAGGCAAATGTATTACAAAACACAATCGAAACTAGTAGAAACTCCAACATATATTTATCCAGCTTCTTCTTGAATATAATATTCAAAATTCACATAGGTAGATGTAATACGATACAACAATAAAACTAGAAGATTCTCCACACGATAATAACCCGTTCTTTCCAAGATAATATTCAAGATTTGAGCATATGAAAATGCGTTACAAACAAGCAATATAAAAACCAATAAACTCTTATACAACTCCTTAAAACACGTTATTGCATTATACAACAGTAATACAATAACCAACATTGAAAAATCCAATCTTAAACACAGTTTAATGAGAGAAGAACCTATAAGCACGTACGAAACACTTGAAGTGATGTCTCCCAGGACAATGGGTTTGAGTCCACTGTCTACTAGCATGAGGGGTTACATCCTCACATTGGCTGAAAGTTGAAGCTTTCCAAATACTCTCACAAGAGAGAAATGGAAATCTAAATCATAAATCAAGAATATCTCAAGGAAAGAGTCTCATCTCCTTTTATCTTCATAGTTGTGACTCTTTGACTACCCTTCCTGGCTTTTTGTCTTATCTCTCCTTGTCCTTTTTGCCCACTTTGTAATATTAGATTGACCTTTAACAATTTGAGTCCAGGCTCTCCAAGTTAAATTTTAATATTATATACTTATGTGTTTAACTTTTCTAATGTCCCTAGTGGGATTTCGGATTCCTTTGTCAAGGATTCAACTCACTTTGTTCAATTTATCAAAGACGCTAATTTGGAGACTAATGACATCTTGGTGAGTTTTGATGTGGTCTCCCTCTTCACCAAGGTACCTATCCCTGACTTCATTGAAATTGTGAAACACAAAATTGGTGCTCAAACTGTTGAATTGGTTGAGCTTTGCTTGAGATCCACCTTCTTTTCTGTCCAAGGGGTCATTTATGAGCAAGTTGATTGAGTTGCCATGAGCTCCCCTCTTTACTTGGTCATAGCTAACCTTTCAATGGAGCACTTTGAAGAGTTGGCCCTTAGGTCCATTCCCCTCAAGCCAAGATGGTGGAAATAATATGTTGATGATACCAATGTGTGTTGGCCCCATGGGGTTGACAAGTAGGAGAAGTTTCACAAGCACATCAACAACATTGGCCCTAGCATCTCCTTCACTAAAGAACTTGAATTAGACAACCAATTGCCTTTCTTGGATGTTCTTCTCGTCAGGAAACCTAATGGCTCTATTGCTCGCCATGTGTTTTAGAAGGCTACTCATACTAACTTGTACATCCACTCCTCTTCTTACTACCATCCTATCCAGATTGTTGGCTTCCTTAAGACTTTGGCCTTGAGAGCTATGAGAATTTGCAATGATGATAACTTAAGCATTAAGCTTTTCCATCTTCGCCAAGTCTTCGGGCGAAATGGGTACTTTCACAAGCAAATTTTTAGGTCCCTTAAATAATTCCTTCTTTCTTTCCCTTTCCAATCTCAAACCCTCCTCTTCCCCTCTTATCCCTTAGGCTTCGTTTCCCTTTGTGGATGGCATCTTGCAAAAAAATCCAAAATCTCAAGTAAAAAAAGCTTGTGTGTTGCCTTCAAACCCCTTTGTAGGCTAAAAATTAATTTTCCCCCATTGAAGACCCCAAAGGTGCATTTTTGGAGTTGGGGTCTACAAGGTGGTTTGCTCTTATGGGATCCCCTACATTGGTGAAGCAGGTCGCTCTTTTAGAACTCGCATCAAAGAGCATATCATTGACATTAGGCATGATAGAGTTTACAAGTTTGCGTTTGCTGAGCGCTCCTCTACCAACAAGCACCACATTTGTTTGGAAAGCACGCAATTTGTTTTCAAGGAAGATAACTTTTTCAAAAGGAAGCTTACGAAAGCTATAGAAATCAGTCGTCACCCTATCAACCTCAATCGAGATGATAGATGGACCTTGTTGTCTTGCATTTTGTCACCACAAAATGTAGGTAACATTACAAATTTTTTTTTTCAACCAAGTTTCGTATATCTCTGAGGTAATTCTCTATTTAATTGGCCAACATTGATCAACCATTTGTTCCCAATTTGCGTAGTGAATCTTTTTATTGAAGGCTTTCATCAAGTCCTTTTCGTTTTTCATTTTCTTAAGCTCATGCTTGATTTTTGAAGTCTTCAAAGTCTTTATTTGTGTTTTTGAGTGTTTGTTTAGTTTGTTTTTATTTTTTGTTTTGTTCAATCTCTTGCTTTCATTTTTCCTTCGATTCAGTATATCTTAGGGCTTAATCGAATTTAGTAGTCAAAAGTTATGACCATTTAAGTGCCCAAAAAGTGGACTCTCCAAGTGCAATCACATATTTAAAATATGGATGTTATATTTTAATGTCGAGTTTCACTTTTTGAAAAATATATAATTTATAATGACTTTATATTATGATTTTAAGTTACTTTAACAATTTAGGTTTATCACTTAAGTGATTTAAGTGATTGCAGTGCTTATATTTTCATCTTGAGTTGCTTTTTTGATTTTTTAGTTAAGTGACTTAGTGCACTATATAGTCTAATTTAATGTTGAGATTTACTTTAATGTTTTATTTAAAACATCTAAGGAAAATGTTGCTTTTAAATAAATATTTACACAATATGTAAACTATATAATGTAAATATTCTATTTTGACCCATTTAATGTGATTTTTACTCAATAATCAATTAGATGTGTGCTAAATAGGAAGCTTAAGTTCAACTCAATATCATGTCTTTTTTCAAACATGTTACATGCAAATGCAAATGACATGTAACATACAAATACATCTAGAGAATGCAATTTTCTTCTTGCATGCAAATGCAAATAACCAAAATATGCAATTATATCACTAGAGTGCAATTTTGGCTTGTTCAACCCAAATACATGAAAGTCAAAAGCATATTTTAAAACATGCAAATGCACTTGGAGAGTGTGATTTTCACTTAAGGCCAAAAATAAAACATCCAAATGCACTTGGAGAGTCTGATTTTGCCCTTGAAGGGAAATGTTTGACTTAGACAAATGAAAAGGCAAAAAATAAAACGTGTTTGCATGTCTAGAGTCCGATTTGCATGTAAAAAGACATTTCCATGCCAAAATGTCACATTCTAGAGTGTGATTTTGCACTACATTTTTGATCAATGACTTTTTAAAATGTGCAAATGCACTTGGAGAGTGCGATTTGCCTCTTCTCGGCCGAAACATCACGTCTTTGCATGTTGAGAATGCGTTTTTGCTCTCCAAGCAAAAATGTTGGAGTTTGAAGAAAAAATAAAACATGCAATGGCACCAATAGAGTGCGATTTTGCATTAAGATGCATGCAAACACCATTGAAGTCCACATTTTTTACCATTACATACCCAAACGCCTCATGTAAAGGCAGCAAAAGGGCACATTTTTCTCCAAAAATGCCGAAAGACAATCAGTAATGCCCAAACATTTGCATTTGGAGGGCACGTTTTAGCATTTGAATGCATGTAAATGCATTTGAAGTCCACATATTTTACCATTTCAAGTGAAAACGGCTCATGTAAATGCATTTTTAGGGCATGCTTTTCTCCAAAAATGCCCAAGAACATGTAATTTGCCAAAACATTTTGCATGTAAAGGAGTTTAGAGATTACATTTTGACATGTACAAGCAAAAACACCCATGCATTTGACCTTGGAGATCACGATTTGCAGCTTTGAATTTGTCGAAGGCACTTAGTTTTTGCCCGCATTTGCACTTGGAGAATCCGATTTTGGAGAAGACTTGTTCATTTAAACTTCTCTTTCCTCCATTTTTGGCTCATTGAGCTCCAAGTAAGTAGAAGGTTTCAACTTTGCTTGTATTTCTTACTTGTTTTGCTACATTATTGCATTCTTTGGTTCATTTTTATCCATTTGTTCAAATGCAGCCCATGTCTTTTGCATTTTGTCTTTGAATAAGCGTGAAATCTTCTCATTTGCAAATGTTAATTCTCCCAAAAACAAAAATTGCATGTAAAGGGATATCTTGAAGTTTGTCATGTCTGAGACAATAGCAAGAGGTATATTTTTGTTTTGTTCTTAGTTTTTCTTGTTTGTTTGTTGCTTGTTTTGATTTTTTTTTTGAAGGAAAGTTGAGGATTTCCACACTTCATCTATATGCATCCAACTTGCATTCTTGGCCATACAAACGAAAGCCCATCTTTGCCCACATGCAATCCACCATCTTGAACCTGATTTTGGCCATTTTTGCCCAAAATACATGTTGTTCTGTTCATTTCAAGCCTTCAAAAGTGTTCATTAAGTATCTAATGCATAATTCAAACACTAATGCCTCATAGATCCGTCATTGTAACTCAAATCCCAAAGTTCTCTTGGATCGAATCTCATTGAAAGATTTTTTCATCTTCATGTTGCAGTGCACAGTTCAAGATATGTCAAAACTTCCTCAGCAATTATTCATGTGGACTCCACTTTCCAAATGGTAGCCTTGGAATCTGAGTTCGTATGGGAATGTGGCAAACATTTTGATCTGGAAAAAATAAAAAATTAGTTAAAGATGCTGATGGGAAAGTTGTTCAAAGTTTGCATCCATACATCATCCGGAAGGTCTTCAAAGTGCAGGAAAATTCAGAATGTGCAAATTTGACAAAGGAGGTCATGACAATTGTAAAATGAGGAAAAGCTTGATTACATCGAATTTTCAAATAAGAAATGACAATTCATCAAATAGAGTGTAGTAGCGTGGAATATAGGGACTTACAATCTGGTAATCATCCACGTTTCCATCACCAAGTACAAAGGCTTTTGTTGACAATCTATAGGATTGATTCAACAATTCCAACTTTTCTTCATTTTGTTGCATTTATAGAAGATAAATTGCATGTGATGCAATTGCACGTCCTCATGACATGTAATCTAATAATTCTTCTCACCTAGTTTTACTGGGTCAAAGTGGTTGAGGTGCTCCCACTTTTTCTTCCGTTTTCTCACTTCTTTTCTTATATTAGAAGTACCCCCCTCACTGTAAAAATCATTTTTTATTGTATGCAAGAAAGCTTTGATAAAATTGTGCAAGCATAATTTTGATTGTGTAGTACTGTTTTTGAAGAAAAGTGAATACAAAGAAACAATTGGAGCTGAAACTTTGATTGAGAGCAATTGTGAGTGCAAATTAGAAGCTTTGACTGTAATTTGCATTTGTTATCTTTGATTCATGTTGTTATTGTATGTTTAATAATAGATCATAATGAGTTAAGAAGCAATCGGAGCCAAAGCTTAGATTGGGAGCAACTGTGGTGATACATAGACTAGAAGCTTTGACTACACTTTGTATTGCCGCCTCAATTCACAAAAATAGTTAGAATTCCCTACTTCTGGAAGTCTTTGGCTCCCAATGGTAGAGGTTATTCTTATAGAATAGATTAAAATAGGACAGAGTCAAATCGGTACGCTTTCAACTAGCCTTTGAATTGGTGTTTGGTATCAGTATCACCGTTTCCAACTATTAGAAGTGTAGTTAGAGATTTCATCTTGCCCATTACTTGCTCTGTAGGTAAGTGGATTCTTTCTTGAAAGTTAAGAGGAAAGAATTTTGGTAACACTCTTTACAAAATCTCTCAACTTCTTCCTCACCTTGAGTTGATCCAACAAATGGTGAGAATGGGGAGCTTTCCTTAAAGGTAGGAGAAACTTTGTTTCATATGCTATGGCATGTATACCTATTTTGTAGTTGGATTTTAACAAAACTGTTGGTTGCAAAATATCCACCCAACAGACCTTAAATCTTTCTTGGCTCTCGTGTTAGCCTCTTGTGATAGCTGATTGTTCTCCTTGTTGCCGTGAAGGTAGCATTTACTGTTGCACCAAAATCTCAAACTGTTAATGCCCGATACAAATGCTGAACTTACCCGGATCCACAACACCAATCTCTAAGGAGGTGTTGACCACCAAGTTAACACTCTCAACAATCTCCTCCTCAGCACCTTAGCTCCAATTGAAGGGAGACTCGAACCCATAACCCAAGGGCTCTGATATGAATTTTAGGTAGCATTTATTGTTGCACCAAAAGCTCAAACTATTAATGCCCGATACAAATGCTGAGACATACTCAGGTCCATGACATAATTCTCCAAGGAGGTGTTGACGACAAAGTCAACAATCTCAACAAATTATCCCTTCCCTCCCCTCTTTTTCCCTTCCTTCCCCTTTTAGGTCATTGTTAGGTTGTTGCTCCCTTGTCTCTCTTCCTTTTCTTTGGTGGTTCTCACTCACCCCCCTTCCCCTTTGTTGCCCTCCTCGCTTCCTCCTTCACCTTCTCTCTTCCTTTCGCCCCCTCCTTTTCACACACACACACAAATATTCACTTAGCCTTTTACATTTTTATTGTCTTTCTTATTTTTATTCTTAATTTGCTTTGTCTTTTTTCTTATACTTGCACAAACAACACATTGATTTATTTACATATATATAAATATACACACGTTGTTACCTTCATATTTTGTCATTTATTTATTATTATTTCATCTTTAATCTTTCTTTTTCTACATATACGTACATAATATGTTCATTGGAATATTCAATTTATCGTTTTCTCTTTTGTTTTAACTTTTTAACGATGTTTTTTGTTGTTCGATTTTAAGGCCTTCAATATTTCGTTTTACTATAGATGTTTTTATAGTGCATATAAGATGATATTTACATAAAAGACCATAAGTACTTTCGATTTTATATGTGTATATGTATATATATCTATGTTCCCTCAAGTTTCCGGTATGGGGATGGAGGGACGGGTTTTTGGGATGGCAATTTTTTTTGGGGACTCGGGGTGTGGGGGGGGGTACGGCAAACGGGGACGACTATTTATAGGGAAATTTTAAAATATACATTGAAATTTGCAAATATACATGTCATTCATATGAAACTAAGTACAAAGCATGTCATTTAAACATTATAGAACCATAACATACAACATTTGAATGTCATCTAGGAAATAATATCCGATTTTAGTACTCAATTGTCAAAATGCATATCAATATCAGTGAACAATATCATAATGATAAACATGATAAATTTGAAAATCTAAATCTAAATATTTCTAAAGCTATATGCCCAAAGGCTAGAGGGTTGTCATAAAGTAATAAGTATCAATGTATCATAATCATGTTCACGTTCAACATAAAAAACATAACAGAGAAAAATGAAGCAGACTGCTGCTCCTATTTTGCCTCTATTGCATTTGGAGGGGTGAGGCCCACATCGGCGACCTAGTAAGGAGCCTTGAAATTTTTTTTTAGTATTCACTTTTTAATTTTTTTCCATAAAAAAAATAAAAAATAAAAAATAAAAATTTAAAAAAATTAAAATTTTGGGGACAGCTGGCCATACTCGGTACAGTTGGGGGACGTCTAGGCGTCCCCTTTCCATACTGGGGATGGCCTGTCGTCCCCCCTTTTTTCCTTGCCGTCCCCAAGTTTTGGGGATGTCCCCAGGTAATTTTCCTTTTTTGGGGACGGCTGGGGGACGTCCCATACCCATCCCCCCGTCCTTGGACATCCCCGTTTTTGAAACTCTTATTTTGGCTTGGTACGCGTCCTTGGGGAACGTAGATATATATTATCTATGTTTATAAATATATTTTATATATAGATGTTTTCTCCTTTTATATATTTGGATTTATATAATTTTTTTCATCTTTTATATATCTTTTCTTCTTTCTTCTTTTTTCATTATTTCTTTTTGCTCCTTGCTTTGCATGCCCCTCCCTCTCACCCCTTGCTTTTATCTCTTGGGTTGGTCTTGTTTGTTGCTTTTTGTTGAACATTCTTGCATCCTGATGTTGGATCACAGAGTGTGATCTGAAACGTTGATGATAAAACAACTTCTACACAATCTGATCCAAAAACTTTACTCATAATACTTGATTATTATCAAAATATGACCCTTATTTGTGGAGGGCAACGTTATTTAAGTTCTATAGTTATTGGAAATAGCACAAATAGGTGAAAGCATAATTTTATTTTTTCTTGGGTAAAGATAGGGCTCTTGGTGGCATTTAACCTTTGATTTATGCAGTAATATAAATGGGTATGGAGACAATGATTCTTAAAGTAGGAATCATTAATTATTTGGCCCTATAAGTAAGTGGATTAATAAAACCAATCCCAAGCTTCACATCAGTTTAAGACAATAGGCACATTCATTGGCATGTATTGTAACAAACCCTTTTTTCAGGTCTTAGCGAACAACTAACATAACACCTAAATATAGATACTACTTCACATTCATGAGAAGGCAGTTATGACAGTTATGCTCATACAAGAGAGATTAACGGATATAATTAATTTAACTGAAATATCATAGCTAACAATTGATGGTATTAATTGAGAATACTTGGTTTTCATGGCGAGCAGGCGGGAATGGCGACTGTCGAGACGAAACTCAGGTGGTGGTAATGATGGCTTCATGGCACCTTGGCTACGCAGAGATGAGAGAAGGTCAAGAATGGGCCACGGGTTTAGAAGATGACCTTTCAATATTCCCAGGAATACACAGGCTAAGGATTGGGAGTTTTCACGATGGAATGGAACTCATAGGGGGAAAGATGATTCAAATTTTCAGAGGCCTGGGTGGAAGGGGAATGAGGCTTTTCGGTGGTCAAATGGTATTCTCTCAACCCCTCAACCTTTTGATATCAAGAGGATTGAGTGTAAGTTTTGGCGGCTGAAACAAGCTATTCAAAAGAACATGGTGGAAATGGGTACGTGTTCTAATGTCCAAATCCATAATGTGTGTAGGGTTTCTTCTGTCCTGGTACAAAATCCTTCCTGGAGTGAATTTGTAAAATGTTTACAATGTAGGGCTTTATTTTAAAATGGTTAGGACCTTGGCCATATGTAAGGAAGATTCAGGAGTGGCTGAATGCTAATTGGGGAGAGAATATTATGCTTAAACCCTTAGCTAATGATTTTTTTTTTTGCTATTTGCCCTACACCGGAGGAGAAAAGGAGTATTTTAAATTCTGGTCCACATATGTTAGATGGGAAAGGCTTTTATTTGTGTGATTGGAGGCCAAATTTCAATCCGGAAATTGAAAAGGTAAAAGAGGTTCTGATTTGGGTAAATTAAAAAAAATTGCCTTGGAAGTATAAGGATGAGGAAACTCTGAAGATGATAGGGGATAGTTTGGGAGTTTATATTAAAATTGAAGAATCTTTAGATAAGAACCGTTTGTATCAGTATTCTCGAATCCTGGTGAGAATGCAGGAGTGCTACTTAGTTCCAGATTATATTGCCATTCGAACTTCGGAAGGGGAATTTTCTATTAGCGTGGATGCTGATTATGCTAATCATGTTTCGTTCCAGGAAGATATTGGCAAAGGGAAAGGTCAGGTGGAGAACTTTTGCCTAGATTTGGTGAAGCTTATTGAGAAACAGAGAGAGCTTATTCCTACGTGGTCTATTTCTTTTGAAGAAGAAATGATTTGCAGAGAGCAAATTGAGGCTGAGCCGATTGCTGATTTAGAGAATAACCCAAGGGATGGGAGTTGTAGCTTGCAGGCAGGTGAGTGTTGCAGGTATGCTGCCCAGTCAACATAAGTGGTGGCTGAAACCCCCTTCTCTCAGTTGTGTAATAACCAAGGTTTTGTGCATGGCCCTCCTCAGGATCAAAATATTTTTGCTCCGGATACTTGTGATAGATATGTGGGGGAAGGTAAATATCTAGAGGTGGTTGAGAGAGATTTGAAGCCTCAGGAGGAGAAGTGCATTAATCAAGAGGTGGGAGAGAATGTTTTTCAAGGGGGCAAGGATTGGATGGAGGAGACCTTTAAGGATATCCAAACTTCTTCGATTAGAACTTTAGACTCTTTTTTTGGATAGTGAGAAAGCAAGAAGTAGAGATACATTGGCTTTTGAATCGGAGTTTTCTGGTGATGAGGATTGTGGTGGTGACGAGTGTGGGATTTTGGATTCTTTGGTTTTGGAGGAGGAGTGTTCTATAAGTATGACTCCATCAGTCATCAGCAAATCAAAGGTTTCTGAGAAGAAAAAAGGGGTCCTAAATCGGTGAAAGTTAAACTTGCCATGGCTAGTAATGCAGCAGACTAGGCCAAATGGCTGAGATCGGGAAGAGGATATACCTTTTCTCGGAAGCAATGAAGCTCCTCTTGTGGAATGTCAAGGGCTGCAATGCTTCTGACAAACTGTGCTTGATCAAACAAGTGGTTGATCAAGCAAATGCAAACGTGGTCTTTTTACAAGAAACTAAGTGAAGTGGTGATAGTATGGTTTTTCTTTCCAAGAAACTTATTTCATGCCAATGCCTGATGGTAGATGCTGATGGCACGTCTAGAGGTTTGGGGGTTTTTCGGAAAGAGTCTCCTGTTAGTGTTTCCTTGATTGAATCGGGATCGTGTTAGCAATTAGTGCTGATTCTTAGTTTCAGCTTCACATGAGTTTTTTGGCTTTTAATGTATATGGGCCATGTCGACAAACCTTGAAATTACAATTATGGTCTATCTTATCGAAGAAATTGTTGCAGTGGAAAGATAGGTTGGTGGTGATTTTAATGCAATTTTATCTTCGAGTGAGAAACTTGGGGGATCGGTCAAATTACATAGAACTGATAGAAGCCATCAAGAGTTTGCTGATTTTGTGTTAAGGAATAATTTACAAGATATACCTTTCATGAATGGGGATTTTACATGGACAAATCGGAGGAAAGGCTTTACTAGTATTCCAGAGAAAATTGATCGCTTTTTACTGGGTGGGGATTGGAGCAGCATAGATTGGTTACAGGGTCTGATCACTTTTCTATTTGTTTAAATATTAGAAATGAGTCAACTCCAGAGCGTGCTCTTTTTAGATTTGAAAAGATGCGGATGCAGACAGAGGGTTTTTTTTGATTTGGTTAAAGGTTGGTGGATTATGACTCTTAAATGTAAGGGCTCTTGTGCTTTCAAGTTCTTCAAGAAATTGCAATATGTGAAGGAACAACTGAAGGTGTGGAACAAGGTAGTCTTTAAAAATAATTTTGTTGAAAAGTTAAAGTTGGAAGAACAGTTATTGGAAGTGAATGAGTTGGTGATGACAAGGGGTATGGATGAGGAATTATTTTTGAAGGAGTAGTAGTTGGAAAAAGATTATGAGGAAGTTTTATACAAAGAGGAAATTTTTTGGAGACAGAAGTCTCATGAAGTATGGCTTAAAGAGGGTGACTGTAACACTAAATACTTTCACAATTCAGTCAAGGAAAGAAGATCATCCAATAAAATTTTCTCTATCAAGAATGAAAATGGGGTGACTCTCACGGATTAAGTTCAGATTAATGAGGAAGCAGTCGGGTTTTTTAAGAACCTTAAGGATCTTCACATCATATTACCTTGGAGGAGGATTGTCTAGGATTGCTGGATGGAGTTCCAAAGCTGATTTTAGAGGATCATAATTACATGCTTTTTCGGTCTGTCTCTTTGGAGGAAGTCAAATCTGCTCTTTCTTGTTTGGGGAAGGATAAGTCACTTGGCTCAGATGGGTTTCCAGCTTTATTTTTTCAAGAAACTTGGGACTTTGTTGGGCATGAGCTATGGGAGGTTGTGGAGGAGTCTAGAAGGAAGAAATTTGTGTTTAAAGACTGGAATAATCAAAGTAACAAGAATCGGAATCGGATCGGAATCGGCAAGGCCGAATCGAATCGTGAATCGGCAATGAATCGGCAATGAATCGGCAAATTTGAAAAAACCCTTTAAATTTAAAGATTTTAACAATTTAAAACTTATTTCATGCACCCTTTATTGAATATAACTTAAACACACTATAACATCATCAAATAGAAGTTAAAACTTAACATACATAAACATGGAACATAAAATCCATCACATATGTAACTATGTTATCTAAAATGTAAATTGTAGGCTAGCTGAAGTAAATAGAAATCAAATGATCACAATGATTTAAATCATAGAATGTATGTAAGATGATCCATAAGACATCAAATCATAAATAAATGTAAGAATCTAAGATGAAGATCCATGAAAGTTTGAAACATATGTCTATCAATGATTCAGTATCAATATCTGTAAACAAAATATAAAAACAAGGCTCCAGCTCAAGCCTCAGACTCATAGTCATCATCATCATCCTCAACATCATCCTGAAGCTCGGCTGCAGCCTCAGCCTCAGCCTCTGAGTATCCAGTCTGCCTAGTAGCAAGGCGTCTAATGTAGGTCCTAGAGGACTGCCGAGCCATATCTCCCGCATGTAAGATGGGCTCATGAACGTCGCTAGGGCCTGTGCCTGTGCGTGCACGTGTGCGTCTACCAATGCCTGAAGAACGTGCTCTAGCTGCCTCAGCCTCTATATCCACCTGGTCAACCCACACACGGTCTTCCTCAGTGAAGACTGGATCCACAACCTCTGTGAGCCACTCTGATTCTGGATCAATCTCCTCTAGAATGATCGGAGAGGAGTCAGTGCCCAAAATCTGTCTGATCCTAAGACGGAGGTTGTAATGAACAAAGACAATATCATTCAACTTCTGCATTGTCAACCTGTTTCTCCTCTTCGAATGGATGTGTTCGAACATGGACCAACTGCGCTCACATCCAGAAGCGCTGCTTGGCTGACTCAGAATACGAATGGCAATTTTTTGAAGTTTTGGGGTTGTGGCCCCAAACATTTGCCACCATCTATCTGCAATAAGGGAAAAATTGAAAATAGAAACAATTAGTCTCATTTACAAATTACAAGTTAACTCTAAAATTACATAATCAACTTTAAGATTAGAATCTAGATTCATGAACATTGAATATATTATTTAATTTTTACCTGGCTGTAGTGTTGTCTGAGCATTTATGGCCATCCTGCTAGAGAAAAGTGGCCCCTCTTTATTGTTGAACTGGTCTAGCTCAACAATCGCAGCAGCGCTATCTTCATCGCTACTCAACCTCTGAATCACTGTGTATAAGCCAGTGAGAACCTCCGCATCCGCCTTGAACTCAGGACGGAAACGATATGCCGGATTCAGAAAGTAAGCTGCTGCATGGATGGGTCGATGGAGCTGATTTTGCCATCTCCTATCGATGATGTCCCAAATAGGGCCATACCTCTCCTGCACTCCTGCATATTGGGCTCTGATGGCCTCCTTGGCCCTATCCATGCCCTCATAAATGTAGCCCATAGAGGGCTTCTCCCCATCAGCAGTTCGTAGCAAAGCTACAAGGGGCTCAGTGACCTACATATAAAGTAAAACAAAAAACTTGAGTCAAAACTTAAATATAAAATAATATAACTTAAAGTAAAAGTAAAATACTAAATGTTAAATTGCAATAAATTTACCTGCAGGATTTCTCTAGCGGGTTTCCAAAAACCATCCTCATCAAATATGCAATCCGCCACATCTATCCCTACAGTGGTCGTAGCATAGGAAGAGGAAATCCACTCCCGCCCAACAAACATGCTCCTCAATTCATCCCTTGATGTCAACAAGGACTGCAAGGTGATGAAATTCGAGGCAAACCTCGTGATACCTGGGCGAGCTAACTCTTTTCCTTCTGTGTACTTCCTCATTGTGCTAAGGACAAATGAATGATTATAAATGAATTTGCATATGTTTTTTGCCCTTTCCACACATGACTTGACAAACTCAAGTTTGCCAATTTCCTCCAACATGAGGTCAATGCAATGTGCCGCACAAGGGGACCAAAATATGGTGGGGTGCCTCTCCATCAAAAGTTTACCTACAACAATTTTAAGTCAATTAGAAATTCAAATTTCAAAATTCAAATAAATTTATTTTCAAAACTTGAAAAGTTAAAAGTTTACCTGCAGCAACATAACTTGCTGCATTATCCGTCACCACCTGGATCACATTTTGTTCTCCCACCTCTGCTATGACTTCCTCAATAGCCTCACATAAGTATGTGGCATTTTTTACATGTGCGGAAGCATCAATGGATTTGATGAACATGGTATATCCTACAAGTAACAAAACAACGAATTAGAATATTAAAATTAAATGGATCATCAACAAATTAGCATTCAACAAATCAAAATTTACAATTATGTATGTAGGAAAGTAGAATGATCAATTACCTCCACAGGATACAAGAAAATTGAGGAGTGTTCTATTCCTCCTATCTGTCCAACCATCAGTCATGATGGTGCAACCCTTTGCAATCCACTCCTTTCGGTTCTCCTCGAGCTCAGCCCTCATGTCCTCTACCATCTCATCCAAGAGGTATCCGCTCAACTCAGCCTCAGTTGGGGCTTTAAACCCCGGACCACAAATAGCAACCGCGTCTATCATGTTCTGCCAATAAGGAGCCCTGTCACAAATAAAAATTTAGATGTCAAAGACTCAAATTATAAAACAAGTAAATATAATTAAAGTTTTACTTTTACTTTTAATTTTAACTTTAAAGAAAACAACGAAAAAAGAATCAATTACCTGGCTGCAATAAATGGAATGTTGCAAAAGTACCAAAATTTGCATATCTCCTTTCTGGCAGCATCATGAATTTCCTTGTTCAAACCCATGCCCTCAAGTGTGGGTTGGGAACCAGGAGTAGTGCGGGGCACAAAGTAACTATCCATTCTGTTTTTCCGCACTCTAGGCTGCAATAGGTTGGTGTGGGACTCTGTCTCAGTATGTGACCGACTAGCACCAGCACGAGCAGAAGAACTAGGATAAAAAGGAGGCCTAGAAGAACCCTCTCCAACACAACCTACAGATGCAGAAGCTGATGCAGATGCAGATGTGGATGCGGCTGCAGATGCGGATGCGGGAACATGGGAGCCAATACCCCTTAACCCTTCAAGTTGCATTTTCCTATTGGCTTTGTCTTTTTCAATTTTTTCTAATGCCATTAAGCAAGTGCGTTTTGCCTCAGGAGTTTGGTGAGTGCAAATTGTAACATCGTGTCCAGGTATAGCAGCAATGTGGTATTTCAATCTATAAATACCCCCAGAAGTTATTTTTTCTTTACAAAAAATACATTTTGTTTGATATTTGGTTCTTCCAGGAAACTCTTCGTTATATTTCCAACATTCATCTTTTCTACCCATTGCGAATTTGCAAAAAATGAAAGCAAAGGCTGCTGCAATAAAAATTTATATGTAAAATATCAAAGTTTGAAGCTAATAAAAGCTACAAAACAACAAACCCTAGTTTGCAACTTAGTAAAAATAAAGAACATTCAAGATCTAAACGAAAAATCTTGAAAACTATAAAAATTTAACAAAAAATGCATAATACACTAACATGCAAAAAAAAAAAGAGCACTTACCTCTTGCAAATGAGTTGAGGAGTGTTGAGATTGGCTCCCTAATGCTCCCAATGCAATTGATGGCCTCCACAAATGGATTGCTGATCTCTTTTGTGCTCTTTCTTCTTGCCGGTTAGAAACCTATGGCTTTTCTTTTCTCTTCTTCTCTCTCACTTTTCCTCTCTTCTACTCATGTTAAATAAATAGAAGGCCCTTTAGGGTTATAACAAAGAGAAATGGTCAAAAACAAAGTAAAAAAACCAAGCAATTTTTTAAAATTTTACAACTCTATACTTTATTGGCCACGGGCGATTCCTGCCGATTTTTATAGGCGATTCATGCGATTTTTTGCCTGAATCGCCTGAATCGGCGATTCAGGCGATTCACTTGAAGAAATCGGCAATGGCGATTTCCGACTCCAAAAAAATCGCCATTGCTGAATCTAATCGCCGAATCGCCGATTCAGGCGATTTTATGGCGATTCTTGTTACTCTGGGAATAATACCTTTTTGGCACTCATTCCTAAAAAGGGTGAAAGGGAGACCTTCAGTGATTTTAGGCCTATTGTCTTGTGTAATACTATTTATAAGGTGATATCAAAGGTAATTGCGAATAGACTGAAGTTGGTGTTACCCACAATTATTTCCTTGGAACAGAGTGGCTTTGCTCCAGGGAAGTCAATCTTTGAAGGTGTCATCATAGCCCATGAAGCAATACATTCTTTGAGAATGAATAAGGAAGCTAGTGTGATGTTAAAGTTGGATATTCATAAGGCTTATGATAATGTGAATAGGTCATTTCTGATGAGAGTTTTGGAATAGTTTAGCGTTAGTAATTGCTGGTGCAAGTGGATTTTTTCTTGTATTGATTCCCCTCGTATTTCTGTTTTAGTTAATGGCAGTCCACAAGGTTTTTTTGATATGGAAAGGGGTATATGCCAAGGCGATCCTTTATCTCCCTTTGTTTTTATTATTCTTGCAGAAGTTCTAGGGAGAGCAATTTCTAAGGCAAGAAGGGATGGAAGGTGGAAGGGACTGCAAATTGCTAGGGGTGTTGATCCAGTTACACATTTACAGTTTGTTGATGATAATTTCCTTATGGGTGAAGCGTGTATTAGGGAGGCTGAATGTATTAAAATTGTGCTTGAGGAATATAGCAAGGTGATTGGGCAATGTATTAATTGGCGAAAATCAGAAATCTTCTTTTTTAATACAGCAAGTAAGATTTAGACCAAGATATGCCGAATCTTGGGGGTAAGACAAGGGTTGCTGCCTAATAAATATTTAGGCATACCTTTGTTTCAAGGTGGTAATTGTGCTAATTTATGGAAAGAACTTATTGATAGCTGTATTAAACGGTTGGATGGCTTGAAAGGGAGGTGATTGTCTTTTGCAGGAAGAATTTTGCTCTTTCAAACTGTTATTTCAGCTATCCCAACTTTTTCTATGAGTTGTTTGAAGATACCTATGGAGGTTCCTAAGTATATTGAGTAGAGAATGAGGACATTTTTGTGGAATGGGATTCAAAATGAAGAGAAGATCCCACTGATAGCATGGGAATCTTTGTGCAAGCCGAAGAAACAAGGGGGAGTGGGCCTTAGGCAGTGGCAAGTTGTTAATAAGGCTTTGGGAGCCAAGCTGATATGGGAGATGTGAGAACACTCGGATCAATTATGGGTTAAAATTCTACAAGCAAAATATCTAGATTCTAGGGATCCATTGCGTATTTTGATAGTAAGGAATCCCCCTAAAGGCTCGATTGTTTGGAATTTTATGCTGGAGTGTAGGTCTATTATTATTAAACATCTCTTGGCACATTGGAAATGGGGAAAGAGCCTCATTTTGGCATGATTCTTGGAATGGGTTAGGTTAATTGGATGAGTTGGAAGGTATGGAGAATTTGATTTTTGTGATGGAGGCTACTTGGGGGACTACTGTGGATTGTTATGTGGAAGAAAAACATTCGGAGTTGGGTCCATGTTGGGTATGGAGGGACCCCTCAAATTTGCAATTGTCAGATGAGTTGAAATCAAGGTTGAAAGGCATTTTTAAGGATAGGCAAATTTTTTTGAGTGACAAGGAGGATAGAGTGGTTGGGTGTGCCTCTAAGAGTGGACGTTACTCTGCTAAATTGGGTTATCAGCTAAGTGGAGATGTGGTAAATCCTGAGGGATGGCCACACAAGTTGTGCTGGAATGAATTATGCATGCCAAATGGAGGAGGTTTTGCTTGGATAGCTTTGCAAGGTAGGATTTTAACTGATGATAGAAGATAAGTATGGTTTTGTTGGCCCGTCTCGTTGTGCTTTATGTATGAAGGCAACGGAATCAACAAATCACCTTTTAGCTCAATATGATTTTACTCTACAGTGTTGGATGTGGCTGAAGATGCATTTGGGTTGGTCAACTCCTCTTTTGGATTCGGTTAAAGGTATTTTTCAATGTTGGCCAGGAAATTTCAAATAATTCTTTTACTCTAATATTTGGCTTGTACGTCCAGCATTAGTTATTTGGGAAATTTGGAAGGAGCGGAATCGGCGTATTTTTTAGGATAAAATGTGTAGATAGTGTTTGGAATAGAATTCACTGTTCTATTGAGGAATGTATGAATGCCAATGGTGTTCTTTAGCATCCAAGGAAATGTTACTGGGATAGCAGAGTGCAAAATTTTTGGACAGGGATCAAAATTAAATGGGCAAATGATGGTGATTTGGACAGGATAAAAAAAATTGATAGGAAAGAAATTAGATGGCGCCTGCCTAAAAAGGATTGGATAAAAATCAACTTTGATGGAGTGTCAAAAGGGAATAAAGGTGTTTCTGGAGCAGGGGTGGTGGCTAGAAATGATAAAGGAGAAATTATTGGGTTTGTAGCGAAAAGGTTGGCAGATGGAACCAATAATGCTGCTGAGGTTGAGGCTGCACTATTGGTAGTTTTGTTAGGAAAAAATTAGACGGTAGGCATCTTCATTTAGAAGGAGATTCAAAATTGGTTATTGAGGCCATTAGTAGAGGCTCGATGCAATCATGGCTCTATTAGAACGCGATTCAAAAAATTAGAGAGACGTTGGACACCTTTTTGGATTTTAAGGTTAGCCACGTGTACAGGGAGGGCAATGTAGAAGCGGACAAGTTGGCAAATTGGGCTACAACTTTCTCGCATATAAATGCAGTCAAAGTTAATGATTTATGACTGATGCGATGGGATTTTTGAGATGGCGGCAGCGTTTGAGTTATAATGATTGTCAGTCTTTATGGTTGGTGGTTGGACTCTTGGGAAGTTGATAGATGGCGCATGCAATATGTGGCTAAGAGATGCTTTTGGAATATATAAATTAGTATCCTATCTTCTGTCAGTGTTCGTATTGTTAAAATGGTGGTAGTCATAGATGGAAAACTCGCCGAGTTTCAAACACTCGTCGAGTTTTTCAGCTCAGCGAGTTTTTGGCCACTTAACTCGCCAAATCAAAAACTCGGCTGGAAGGTATTTACTCGCAGATTAATCGCCGATTACTCGGCTAAAACTCGGCGAGTTTTAACTAAAAACTTGCGATTTCCTGGCCCGCGGACTGTGACAGCTAAAAAGGGCACAAAGTTATTTTTTTGCTCATTGTTTGTTGTATTTGCATTGTCTAGAGCCTTGAGGCATGGAGAGAAGAAGGTTTGGAGGCATTTTTAGCTGATTGCAAGTGATTCAAGACGGATTTGAGTGGATTTTAGAAGATTCTAACCGGTTTTCGAAGACAAATTTCTTTCCAGGTATGTTCATTTTATCATAGTTTGAAATTTTTTTATAGTTTTATAACAAATGTTCTTTTGTTTTTGTTGTTGTTTGTAAATGATTTCAAATCATTTCAAATCATTTTAAGTTTAACTCTATGTTTGAACTTTGAATCATTTGAAACCCTAGCTTCTAAGTTTTAACTTTGTTTATTCATTTTTCTATAAATTTATGTGCAGGGCAGCGGTCAAGCATTAAAAAAATGACAAACCCGCAAGAAGAGTGGCCACAAACACCATGCCCATCTGGATATATAGGCACTCGGCCTAAAAATGCAAGAGATAAGGCATGGCGGTATGCCTATGAAGCTCCAAATCCAAATGATATTGGGAAGGTGATATGCATTCCCTGTGAGAGAATTATTTCTGGAGGCATAAATCGCCTCAAATACCACCTTGCAGGCATAAAGAAACATGACTCAAATCCTTGTCTCAAGGTAACTGATGAAGAAAAAAGATTCATCCATGCCCTACTTGCAGCTGCTGAAGAGAAAAAATTGAATAGGGAGAGGGCAAAATTAGCTATGAGGGCAGCCATAGTTGAATCAGAAGGAGCTCCTTTTGATATGCAAGAGGAAGAAGAAGCACTTGAGAACATACCAGGATCTCTTCGTGGCCCACGGATCCGCAAACAAAATTTCTCATTTACCGGTTCCACTTCTTCTACATCTCCTACTTTTTCATCATCACCATCCGGATCCCCATCAGGGATAGGTGGTTATTTTGTGCCCAGGAACACACCTGGAGCACAGCCATCATTAGAGGGCACTGCATGGTTTAAGGAGGTGCATGAGCAAACTGATATTGCAGCAGCTGATTTTTGGTCTTTCAACAATATCTCAATGAATGCCGCTGATAGTCCCTATTGGGTCAATATGGTGAATGCAATGACAATATCAGGCAACGGGTACAAGCCGCCTAATCGCAAGGATATGAGTGGAAGGTTAGTATTTTACTATTTAGGAATTGTAAATAATTGTGATTCACTTTAGTTCATTGTTATATTTTAAATCTTAATTGTTATAACTTATTTCCTAATTTTTTACTAACACTTACACTTTATTTAATATTACACCTAAATTTTGTAGGTTGCTTGACAAAGCGGTTGGTAGGGCAACATTGTTGATAGAAGACCAAAATAAAGAGTGGAAGAAGTATGGCTGCACCATTTTATCTGATGGGTGGACAGATGGAAGAAGTAGAACCATTATTAACTTCTTGATTGCTTGCAAAGATGATGTGGTGTTTTGGAAATCTGTCGATGCCTCCAACAAAGTGAAAAATGCAGCCACATTGGCTTTAATGTTGGAGAATGTTGTCATGGAGGTGGGAATAGAGAATGTGGTGCAAATAATCACAGATAATGCAGCAGCATATGTGGCAGCAGGTAGATTTGATTTTTTATATTTGAATCAATATGAATTATGAATGTAATGCTATGGAATCTGGATAATGGTATTATTCAATTTAGATTTGATGTAATTTGTAAATACTAAATATGGAAAGTTTGTTATCGATTATTGATTTTTTGCTAATCTTTTAGGTAGAATCCTCCAAGAGAGGCATCCCACACTTTTTTGGTCACCTTGTGCAGCACACGTCCTTGACCTTCTTTTGGAGGACATAGGAAAACTTGATTGGGTGAGTCCAATTGTGGAAGATGCTAGGCGAGTCACGAAATATATCTATAATCACCCATGGGTTCTTAGTTTGATGAGAAAAGCCACTAAAGGCAAAGATTTGATGAGACCTGCTATGACAAGGTTTGCAACGGTCTTCTTGACGTTGCAAAGTATTCTTGACCACATATTGGCTTTGAAGCAAATGTTTGTGTGTGCTGATTGGGTTGCTTCACCTTACGCAAAGAAGCCCGAAGGAGAGGCTGTGGCACGAATAGTGTTTGATGATAGCTTTTTTGCAAAGGCTAAGGAGATTGTGGAGGTAACTTCATTATGTTTTTAGTGTATTCAAGTTTCATTATCAATTCATAACTTACTATGTTATTAACTAATTTGTATTTTTCAAATTTCAAATGTAGATGTCTCTGCCCCTGGTTCTAGTCTTGCGCACATGTGATGGGCAGCAATCCCTAATGGGAGGTCTTTATGAGGCCATGGATAGGGCGAAAGAGGCTGTTAGAAGTTACTATCACGGGGATAGTCTCAAATTTGACCCCATTTGGGAAATAATTGATAGGAGGTGGAACAATATGCTCCACCAACCTATTCATGCAGTAGGCTACTTCCTCAATCCCAAATCCAGGTACTATGATAATTGATTGTCCTTGAAGTTGGGATTTTAATAAGTCTTTATTTTACTTTACTTTTTAAGGTTGTGTAGTAAGATTTGATATCATTTTCTATTTGTTTTAGGGCTGATGATTCCTACTCAGATCCTAATGGAGAGGTCATGGAAGGTCTCTCTAAATGCATTGAGAGAATGATATCAAGTGAAGAGGAGAGAGACCTTATTGTGACCGAACAACAAATCTATGTGGAATCAAGGGGTCCTTTGTTCTCTTCTATGCTAGCAAAGAGAGCAAGATCTACTCAAGCACCAGGTAAAGCGTCAAACTTTAAAATTTTTGCTAATTGATAAGTTGTGCTTCTGATTTTTTTTTTATTGCTTTATAACTTTTTAAATTTTGTTTTGCAGATGCTTGGTGGGCAAGTTGGGGTGGCAATACCCCCAATTTAAGGAAATTTGCTCTCAGAGTCCTATCCCAACCTTGTAGCTCATCCCATTGTGAGCGCAATTGGAGCTTATTTGAGTCCATCCATACAAAGAAAAGAAACAGATTGACTCAAAAACGGCTTAATGACCTTGTTTATGTGCACTATAATCTTAAGTTGCGCATAAAAAAGGCACAGCTCTTAGAACTACCTGGTCCGCTTGATCTAGATGAGATAGATCCTTATTCTGATTGGATAGCACAAGAGCCAAGTCCGTTGTTTACACCAAATGAGATCGCTGATTTGGAGAGGCAGGCCATGGAGGGGGAGGCTAACGCTGATTTTCAGTTCACTATGGATGACATTGAGGATGAGGACGAGGATGATGATGATTCAGGCGAGGATCAGGCATTACCATTAGGAGGAGATGCATCCTCTTCTAGGACACCGAGCCAGTCAGTAGGGACGTCGAGCGAGGGGGCACAGCTACAGAGTTCACAGTCACGCAGCTCACGCCCTATCCCAGTGCGGGGCACTTCTTCTAGGACTAGACCCCCTCGCTTTCTTGCTAGTGCAAGTGGAAAGAGGAAGATGTGATTGACATTGTCAAATTGTATTAATGTATTTAGACTTTTAGTATTTACTTCTAGTTTGACAGATTGAAACTATTTAGTAATTTACTATTTTGCTTCCTACCATGAGCATTCTGCATGAGAATGCAATTTTGTACGCATTATACATTTATATATATCTAAACTTTCTTTCTTTCTTTTGTATTGTCTTTAATTAACTTATTAGATGCATCTTCTCATTAAATTTTGCAAAATAAATGTATTTTTAATTAAATTTCAGTGGTTTTTTAGGTTCCCGAGTTTTTCCCGATTAAACTTTTGGGGGGCTTGGCGAGTTTTTGCATTTGGCGAGTTTTCCAACTATGGTGGTAGTCATCAAGTACGAAATTTGTTTGGAGGATCTCGCATGTGTGAGGGTGCCTTTATAGATGATTTTGAAGGTGGATTTAAGCATAATGTGGTTTGGTTGAAGCAGAGCTCTCGGTTTTTTGCAAAACTCTGTATGAAATGGAAGCCGCCTTTGCATTGGACTCAAACAAGGAGATGAAGGCGTTTAAAGGGCCCGTCAGCAAGGAAAGAATGAAGGGCCTACTGAAGATTAAGACAGATGCAATGGTTGAAGCGGTGCTGGGGGTGGTTGGGACGCAGTTTTAGGAAAAAGCGATTAAGCGGTGCTCTAATTTAGATATCATTGCAATGGTGGTAGCGTGGGATTGGAGCTAAATAATCCCATAGAGGAGGTGAGATATGTGGCAAGATCATTGTTTGCAGAAGATATGTTGGGGGTATTGGACTCCATTCTCGAGTGGTTAGTACCAGGTATCGGCTCGAGCTTTGCTGAATGTTTCAAGGATGAAGATGAAGGCAGACGATATGGTTATATTCCTTTCTTGCAGTGGAAAGCGTAGGCAGATAAGCCCTCCCTGTACAAAGCAGCAAAAGACATGTGAGGGAAGATGTGGGAGGAGTTTAATAAGATAGAAGGTGGGATGGATCAACTGACGAATGAATGGGTGCGCAGCCCTTAAGGTCGGTGTGCATCATCGGAAACGCAAGGGTAGTGACTTTCCAACAGATGTGGATACTAGTTATGGGACAACGAAAGTGGATGAAGTTGGAAGCAGGCAGAAATAGCCACGTTTTTGAGCTAGTAGATATGTAGGTAGGAGGGTATTTAGGTTTGATATGGGATGGGTGGTTTTTGAATGTATGACTGTGGATAGTATGTATCAGGGGTTGGTAGTTGGTTGGGTGTGTAGTTGAATGGGGGTTTGGAATCACTTTTTGATGTTATTCGAATGTTTGTATGTAACTTTTTACCTATTTTTAATATAAAATACTATTACCGATCGAAAAAAAATAAATAAAAAAATTGATGGCATTATCAATAAATCTAAATAGAGGACTTAAGTTTTTCATACTCTGTTTTCAAGAATTGAAATTTGCCTAGGCCAACATTCGCAAAATCGAGGTTAGTCCACATATACCACCTAGGGCACAAATAGTTTAACCAATTAATTGTAATGACGAAATACCATTTAGGGCATCAAATACCGTTGTATCATAATGATCAATACCAATTAGGGCACAATTTCCACTGTATCATAATGACCAATACCATTTAGAGCATCAATACCACTGTATCATCCCTTTTCTTTCCTATTGCTAACTATGGCAATAATATTCAGTTAAAATATATGTTCATTTTCATTATTCATTCAAAAGGAGGATACTTACAACATCCGTCAAGTAAGCCCATCTCATACAGGTAGTTACATTTCATGATCAATTTCAAAATTGATTGATTTCACTAATCTCCTAATACATTCAAAAGGAAATAGATTTTTAAGCATTGAAGGGAATAACAGATTAAAAGATACTAATCATCTAACATTTCTTCAAGTTGAAATATCAAATATCATAAAAGTAAATACTCGTTACAAGAAGATATTGAATGCAAATGATGTCTTTGTCTTGTGCAAACCTTGGCATCCGGTGGAGAGGAGACCATTGTTAGGGGCTTAACCTCCCAATGGTGGACGCTTAAGTATCCCCACACAATCTCTTCCAAGAAAGGCCCTCCCTACCCGGAAATAGACATGGGACACCTGACCAACCACAAAGCATCTTGGTACTAGAGTATCAACCCACCACTCGACTATGCAACAAGATTGAATTGTTGGGCTAGCATGAGCTGATTTAGTTAGTTTGATATGATTATATTTTTACTGATTTTGATTTACTTTTTCTTGTAGGGATATTGCCATCATCACCCTTCATCTTGACCCTATTGGTCCTCATGGATGAATTTTTTGGGTGGATCCTTGAAGTGGAATTTTGGTTTATAAATATAAGCATTGTTGTCTCATTATGCCTAGACTGGCCTATGACATTACAAAATGAGAAATATAATTCCTTGTAGGTTATTTCAATATTATACTGGTGTTGTACTCATCTCAGATAGCATAATGACAATACCCATGTATGAACTAGCACTCTTTCACATAGATTCAAAAAGAATGCACAATCATACTCGATGTGCTTTCATGAACGCATTCTTTCAGATTTCATGATGACTCCTTACATAATATAGGAGAATAAAATAATTAATTACGTAGGCTGTGAATCTTTCCAACTTTTGATTAAAGAAATTTATGTCCTCTTTGATAGGCAATTTGATGATTCTATTGTTCAACTTCTGGAAGAAAAACAAAGTATAAGTCATGACTAGCATAAGGTATAGCTCAACTTGAGCACTGTATGCAAACAATCGATGTTGGAAAAGTTGACACTCCCGTGCAAGAAAGATTCGTGAGTATTCGTCTTGAATGTGAATGCTAATGTCTCAGTCAAAGGCCAACTCTCTTAATCACCGTGATACCATACGCACATACTTGGGAAAGAATAGAGCTATAGGCAGAAAAGATGATTTTCAGCAATAAGTAGAGGTAAGGAACTTAAACTCCTATCTGAGAAGGGGAAGAAATATAACAAGCCATTGCTTGAGAAGAATGATTGCTCACAGTTTTTACGAGTGCATAAATTGGACCTCTCATAAACGCACGCTTGGTTACAAGAAGGCCGAGGTGGCGGGCATTAGCTAGATATCAGTTTTCATAAAGAAATTATATTTCCATTGATTTAATACACATCACCATCAGTTGGAATATTGGAAGGAGCATTTGAAACATAAAAGGCCCGATGGAAAGATAGGCCATCGCTGAAATCCATTGGAACAATAATAATGATAACTATAAAGGTTCTCCCTCCAAAAGATTTTAAAATATATTGGCAACATGGTATCTTTGCCACCTCTATTTGTACGTACATATATACATATATGTACATAAATTTAATCGTATATTTTTGTATCATTATATTGATTTACGCGCACACAGACACGCGCACACACACAGACACACACACATATACAGATGTGTAAGTATAGATGTCATTATAGCATGGTGTCAATATGTGAAATATAATCAGGAGACTCCACAACAATCCATGATAGAAAAGGTAACAATTCATATTATTATTTAAATGCTTAATGTTTTTCTTTAATAGTAAGTGTTATAAATTGACTAGTTAGCTCATGGTTGTCCAATGTACATTCTTGCTTGCCTAGCCATTTACCCTTAGTCACAGTGGTTCATGACTCATACCTATTTGCCCAGTGTTAGGTGGTGTTCTTGTGCCCAATTCCTTACTGGCAATGCTCCTCCCCTTAGACGTGCTTCTGCAAGAAAATAAATTTTCCACAATAATATTAAATTCCTCAATATAATCACAATTACTATAGCAAGTTATTATTCATTAGCCATCACAACGGCTAATCACCATATTACTTCAGCTATCCAAGATTTCAAGATAACAATATAATAACATCATACTGATTAACTAACATGTCATCTTCATATAAGATTATAACAATTAATCAACTTACCATTTCACACGATCATAATTAATTTTACCTATCAACTGACTTCACATGAAACCTCAACGGCTATATGAAGATTTTTAAATTGAGCCAAAAATTGGGATGTAACGCGTGCCTAGAAAGTGAGTTCCAACTTCTAGAAAATGTAGTGTCTCTTCAATTAGCTTGGTGGTAATTTCCAGGCCATGTGAGATATAGGAGTTAGAGGACAACATAGGAACAATTATTTATTATTAAGTGCATGAATACTTTAGAAGAAAACATAAGAATTCTGGAAAAGGGAAGTTCTATATGATTCAGGTATTCCTGATGAGTTAACGAGTCTGTCTCTATGCATGCTTAGATTACTAAGATTAGTGGTGCCTGAAGGAAATAAGCTAACTTAAACTGATCAGTTGGAAAGCAAAAACAATCGTCACAATTTGCAGTTTAAGAATGTGTATATCACTGATAAGAGTCCATGTGTATACTAACAAAGTACCAAGAAAATTAGCAACATTTCAACAGCCTAAAAGAAAGCAGGTCATTTGGCAAATGTCAAATTACTACAAGTAATAGAATTTAAAACATGTTAAGTGAGAATGTGAAATTGTTTAACATTCATAAAAACTTCAGGATGGTAGATGAAGGAGCTGGCTTGAGTACTCAAAATAAGCTTCGACCTCTGCAAGAAAGGAAGATTGAATTTTAAAAAAAAAATTGGAATGACAACACATGTTAATTGAATTGGCTAAGTTTCCTGTTGATTTTGTATTCAGCAGTTCACACCAATGTTTTTCCAGGTTCTGTATGACTTATTTTGGCGTGTACACAGTCACACTTATATATGTACACACACGTGTGCGTATGTGTGTGTGTGCTTGTGATATGCACACATGCACACACATATACACACATACAGATACGCATGTGGTAGGGATAGTTCCAGGGCATGCCCTCCCCATCCTTGAACATCAGACTTTTACAATTCACATAGAAAAAAGGATGCGTATGTTGCCATAGAAACCCTCATGATTGCAACTTTGAAAATAATACGCACGTGTGCAACCTATAGAAACCCTGAAAACACAGGAAACACTAAACCAGCTCTTTGAGAGCTTCAGACGCTTGAACTCTAACTTGGACATCTCCATGACAACATTCTTCAGGCTCAATTGGTCCTCTGGCGTGGTCTCACTCTCAGCCTTCCTCTTATAGTTGGCCCTTGTCCTTTTACTAGGTCCTGAGGATCCTGGGGCCTTTTCGTGTTCCAGAATCATTGGCTGTTTCTCCTGATGATCCTTGTTGAGATTATCCACCAGGTGACTCATAGATTCTGCAGTCAGCATAATGCTTTTGTGACTCTGAGACATCACTTTATGAAGAATTTTTTTCCTACTGTTCATAGTGTTATGATTTATCAATCTCGTTTACTCTCATTATTGTTGTTCAGCTGCTCGAAGTCTCCTGTCATGTTATTGAGGGCCTCAATGACTAACAGTTTTCATGCAGAGTCCATGAATTCTATCCAGTATCACTGCTAGTAACTGCAATAGTATTGGTAAGGTGTAAGACACCCCCGACCACCTTACTCTCGAGAATCTCAATCTTACTGGCCATAGCTCTTTGCTTAATCTTGATTTCTTTTATTTCGTCTCACAACCACTTGAAGAGGGAGAATGAATCAATCACATTCTCTCTACCCATAATCAAAACATCCATATAATCCTCTCTGTCAGGCTTAAAGTGCTTTGAATTGGGCCTTAATTCCATAGAAGGTTCAACATTTTCCTTCATAAGGGTATCGTCCTTAGGGTTCTACATATTGCTGGCTCCGGGTGAGGGGGCAACCTGGATTTCCACTTGGGTATGTACTATGTTACTGTGTTGAATTTTCAATGGTTCTGATTTGTGTTGCAAGTTTGCTATGTTCAAGTTTTTCAATTTGGTATGTTATACTGAAACATCATTTCATCACTGGCATTTCAAGTTATATATATATATAGTATACAACACTCCCCCCTGCCTCTCCATTGTCCCAAAATTGAGGCCCTTTGTCCCCCCATCCCGGAAACTTGTTGCGGTGTCCCAATGTAATGCCAGCACTGGTGTTACACTGCTTAAAACTATATGTTATTGCTAGCTGATACTGCTTTTACCTTGGAAATTCTTAGTTTGTTGAATAATAATATTAAAAAATATTTAGTATAATAATGGTTGGTTCTGTTGCAAGTGTTGCAATTTTTTAATTACCTGGCAAATTGTTTATGGGCAAGGTCATGTTTATTTTACATTTTTTATATTACTCTTTATCAATTTTTTATGTCCGAGGATGAAGCATTTAGGGATGCTTCTATTGTAAATCATATTGAAGCGTTCAAATTTTGGAGCAGCTTACTAATTTTCTTTTTGTATAGAGAGGTTGACACAAGTTCTAGATTCTGAGCGTGAAGCCCCCAGAGAATTTGAACCATTGCCATTCCATTATGTCGAAATATCAAGACTGCTTTTTGACTAGTATGTATTTTCAGTAAGACTCATCACACGATGCTTTATTCTGCCAAACTCTTGTTTCAATTCAAGAAGTTATGTGAAGGGACTAGTCTGTTCATTTTCTTTTGTTTTATGTCCTCAATTTACTAAACAATTTATTGATGTACTGGTTTAAGTGCACGGGATGACATACCAGATATCTACCTAGTAAGTTCTTCGGTCTTAATTTTTACATCATCTTTTAAATGAAATAGTGTGTTCTACATCACAAGTTACAGATGGGTTTTTTAAAGCAACTGTCTGGAATCTCTACATGGTTGCAGGTCAGGTCATTAATAGAGGATATTAGGGACGTGAGATTTCACAAGGTTGAGACTGGTTTAGAGCTAATTAATTCAAGAAATCATGGAATGAAGGTAACGCATTCTATGCCCATGTGCTTTGAAACATTTCAAATGAGAAAATTAAAATAAATGCTTTCCTTTTCATTTGACCCTTAAATCAAACATTGGAAAGACTTGCAGTTAAAAAACCTTTCTGCAATGGAGGTAAATCTGGTACGGCCGTTTATGGTGAGAGCTTTTCAAGCTTTCGATAAACATGATTCTGGAGACAACCAAGGCTTAGATGGAAATAGTCAACCTACATCTACAGATCGGGGCAAAAGAGTAAGTAAACTTGTGCATACGAATTGTATAAGGTGGACAGAAAATCTTTTGGTTTTGAAGTGCTCATTTTGAGATTTAGAACTCTGATTTAAGCAGTTAAAAACTTTTTACTGAATAATAAATATTGTTTGTTCTGTAAACAATTAATTTGTATCTAAAATTTTAATGTGGCTTGTACAGCGTATTCTTCGACCTCGCTAGGCACTCAACATGTTACCGCTAACCCAGGGATTCTCTCCAGTAGACAATTCAAGAATGACTACAATTTGTACCATCGAATATGCTAATTTTGCCCTCTTAACATTTGGAAATTGAATATGTTTTAACAAGCATTAACAAATACAAATTTCAAACAGGCAAATAAAACAGCACTCTCTCTCTATAAAGGTTGTCTTGTATACTACAAAATCTAACAGTTAGGCTGTGCACCCTTGTTTGATAGTGTTCTGTTATGGCTTGTAAGAACTTTTCCATATTATATGGTCATCTTTAAACATTTTATTTACTTTACATGTTCAACCTGTTTCATGAACGCCAACTAATGGCACTTGTTTTTATTTAACCTGATTAAATTGCCACTAGGACAAAGTGTATTGAGTGAACATTTATAAATATTAAAAGAGCTACCTTGGATATGATACTTGAAGAATGTTCTCTTTTGTTTTTGATATTGAAAAAATACTAAGGTGTTTATCTTCCCCACCATTTGTATTATATTATCCGTTGCTCCATTTCACTCCACAATGTGGGAGATTCGGATTGATCATAAAAGCAATACGGTACATTTCTACTTAAAAAACAACTTACAGAGTTGTCTTATTTTGGTTAGTGTATATTTGACTTGTTTTTCAAGGGTTTCAATAGCTCAACTTGGGCCTTTTTTTTATATCATTTTCTGAGCTTCTTATGTTTCAACTTTTATAACAGCAAGTTCTTCTATAACCATTTTTTGCTTATGGAACTAATATAATTGCCAGCGTTTGCTTCTGTCATCAAGGGAAGTTTCCATACTTTTAAATGTTTTGAGGTGATTTTATATTTAATCTAATTCTTTCTATCTTCTTTGGTCCAACTTTTATGTAAGAAATTGTGGCATTTTGTTGTAAGAGATTTGATTCTTTTACTACTTCCTGTGCCACATTTGGAATTCTCACTAGACTCCTAAATCCTTAGAATTTGTACCTTTCAAATGGACTGTGGTTGCTATTTCCTAGCAAGTATATTATCATACTATTTAATGCAATTAAGTTTTGCTAATGCAACAATAATGTCCGTAAATGTGGATTGATTTGTGGGAGCATAAGGGAGGTTTTGTTTTATAGAGTATATATTCAGTGTTCTAAACTATTTTTTTGTCCTAAATTTTTTATTTAAATAATTTTGAATTAATATTTGAGATTTGTGGTTGTGAGTGGTCCAATATTTTGTTAAGAAAGTAAATATCTTTGATAAAGAAGGCAAGAGCCTACAACATAACGGTAAATTGTGAGCCTCTTATTTGGAAGGTATTGAACACTTCAATACGCTCACTAACTTCACAAACTTGACCATTAAATTTCAATTTCAATTCAAAACATGGTTGTGCACATGTTTGACCAATTAGCTAAAATTTGCTTGTACATAAGGACATCTATTCACGAAACTTTCCTACCCTCCCTTAGAAACATGAAGCTTTTTAAATGAACAAATTTGGATATTGTTCCATATGCTTGCTTGGTGTTTTCCTATTATGACATAATATTTACATAAGGATGAGTGGGCATGTCCCCTCACAACTTGGCAATGAGATGACATATCCATTGTGTGGAGGAAGGCACATTGGAAAATTTAAAAATACTTCAGTTCACATGAGAATCATATGATGATCTTAGACAATCATGTCCTAAGATGAGTCATAATAGTGCTAAGGAAAAATTCACAAGCACAAAACAAGGGAACATGCCTCATCCTTGTCTTTCTAGTCAAAGGCATGCTCAAGATAAAATCTCTAGTTTGAGACATCTTGGAAAAGCTAAAAGACGAATACGAAGATAAAATCATAATTAATCAAAAGACCCAAAGACAAAATGCTGAGATGATCTTTGTTACAATTCATATGTTTGATTTAATTTGTTGATGGGGTTTTGCTCTGTCAGCTCAATATTAGTCTTGTTATGCCATGATTTCTTGAAAGCTAAAGTTGCATATTTGTCTAAAGTGAAATCTATCCACAAACTAAATAATTTTGTTGTAGGGCAAGGTGAAGTGACACAATTGATGGTGCAAGTGAAACTTTATTATAGTTTATGAGCAAGAAGATTAAACAATTTGATGTTTCCTTTGCTTGTGAGATCGTAGAGATTAGGCAATTGTCCTAGTAAAGATATGATTAATTTATTATGTGGTGAAAAAAATGTGCACATGTAATTGAGCAAAAGGAAAAGGTCTACAAGCCATGGTGAGCGTGGAAAGGGTATTGTGATATGAAAGGAAAATGTATGCGAGATGGAAAATCGAGTAGAATCTTGAAGGAAAGAGGAGCAAAGTCATTACACATGGCATTGGTTGCCTAGTATTAACCATGACACATCCAAGGTGCAACCAAATTGTTTTCACCAAAAAATGAAATTATTTCTTTTGATTTTTAATTTTTTTTTTTGCTTCTTTTTTTCTCTTTTTCATTATAGGATTTTTTATGATTTTATTAAGACTTTCCATGATTTAGTTTGTATTTTTTAGGATCTTTTTTTAACTTTTTTTTTTTGTATTTTTTTTGAAACTTTTAGCAAAGATTAATTGAAATGCCATCAATAGTAGCCAACTAATATGTGTATAAGCCATATGCATTAATAATGATGAATGAACGAAGCCAATTGGGTTCAAACTTGCCATTTATCTCTCTATCTTGTTGTTTCTTCAAAATTTCCTTAAAATTCTCATGGTTTAATTGTATGATTCTAAATAATCCAAATTATCTACTTGCATGACTTAGGTAATTAAACATAGTATGAATGTGTTCATCAGGCAACTCTAACTCATGCAAACGAGAGACCTTGTAGTCTTCCTCATTTCTCAAATTGTACAAAGAGATTGGTAAATAAGTTAAACTCAACCTCAAGTGACAAAATAGCTTCAGGATCATAAATTAACACACATAGAGTGGGAGTAGTGAGAGTGTGGACACTCACATGCCAAACTCAAAAGGTAGGGTTCAATTAAATACTCCAACTACAACTAGCTTCATTAACAATCTTTCAACAAATTTTAGGATAGTTTTATTAGATGCCTCGTTTGGATTGTGGAATTTAAGGGAAATAAAGCATGGATAATTGATGTTAGATATTAATTTTTTCACGAAGTCCACAAAAATCCTAATTTGGAAAACAATGACACTATCTGTAATGGTTGAAAAGGGAACACCATAGTGACAAATGATATAGTTGAGGATAAATATAGAAATTTGTTTTCCAGTCACCATTTGTTAAAGAAATGGCTTCAATCCACTTTGTAAACTATTCAATAGTTGTTATAATGTTTTTTATGGCCATTAGAAGAAGCAAGATGAATTTTTCCTACGAGGTTGAGTCCCCACATAACAAAGGGCCAAGAAGTAGTAAGCGGATGTAATTCTTGAGCAGGCACATGTATTAGGTCTCCATGTATTTGTTATTTCTTGCATTTCTTAAAAAATGATATACATTTTTCAAAATGGTAAGCAACTAACAACTAGTGCTTAAAAATTTCTAAGCTAAGGTAGTATTGCTAGAATGTGCCCCATATATCCCCACACACTTATTGTAAGGCCATGTCGATCTCATCCCACTCAAGTCATCTATGTCAACTAAAATAACATAGCGAGAAGATTGACATATAAAGGTCTTGGGAGAGTTATTGGAAAGGTTAGATCGTAAGAAATTGTCTTGTACACAAGCATATATATCTTCATAGCATTGGGATTTAGGACCAATGACAGAGAAAACCATCTCTTATTTGGAAAAGTTATGAGCAGCTTTTAAAAATGACCACCAAAAATTCAGAGTAAGTATCATTACTTGACATTTCTACAAGAAGTGTGATAGTGGCCATAACATCAATTGCTATGTTATTGTCCTTGGGAATTTGATCAAAAGTTTTTGATATGAAATCAATTTTAATGCCAATTACCATTTTTCTATAGGACATCATTTTTTCATCTTTTATTTTACAATTTAAATGTAAAAATAAGTCAACTTTGACTATTTAACACTTTTTGCCTAGGAATGAAGCCTGTTTAAGTCATCTGGTAAGAGCCATCAAATATAAATTCCAAAGGCATGTAGCCTCCACATGGAACATTGATTCAACAAGTAACTTTGTGATAAGTGGATAATCGTCACCTATAGGAGCATCTACCAATTTATTTGTTACGACTTCATGTTGTTTGATTACCTTTCTTTCTACATATTCAATGTCAAAATCACTCAAGATCATAACCAATTCAGCCAACCTTCCTATAAGTGTTTATTTTTTGCAAGAGGTATTTGAGGATCGATCTTGGCAATACATTTTATTTGATGCATGAGCATGTAATGGGAAGATTTTTGTGAGGCAAAAATTGTAAAAAGATGAGCGTAGTTTATTTCATATCCCACTAGAGTATGATTGATGTAATGGAAAACCCTTCATTTCCATATATATCATATTGTGCCAAAAGAGCCCTGTTGTTATGACAGTCATAGATATATAAAGGAGTGGGGATTTTTTTATCGGTTGAGGTACTAGAATTGGTGGTGACATTAGGTACTCTTTGATCTTTAGAATTCTTTTTCACACTTGTCATCCCATCTAAATGGAACAATCTTATGTAACATATATTGAAAGGGGTGACATTTATCTTCTAATTATGTATAATCTGATAAATAGATTGTAATTTTCCTTGAAATGATTTGAAACGATGAATATCCTTTAGTGGTGACATTTCTAGTTTAGCTCTAACTTTAGTAGGATTAGCTTCAATTCCTTTAATAGGAACAATGTATCATAAGAGTGTCTTAACGGTTTCCCCAAGATACATTTTTCCGATTCAATCACCCCTTGTATTATTCTAATGTTATGAATATCTATCTAATATTAATAATTTCTAGAAAATTATCCACATAATCTTCTAGGTAGGTACATATCATGTCATGAAAAATGGTAGTCATGGTTTGTTGATAGTTGGCTTTAATGCTTTTCAATCCAAAAGGAACCACCTTCCAACAAAATGTTCCTTAAGGACTAGTGAATGTTGTTTTTGACTTGATCTTCAAGAGAAACTTTGATTTGATTATAACTTGAGAAACCATTTGTAAAGGTTTCCAATCATGGTGGTCCTCGTTAATCCTAATCAATAAGTTTAGGATGGATAAGGGGTAAAGGGTCACAAATAGACTGAAGGTTATGGATTGATTCAAGGGTAAATATGCTTTTTATATTCATAAATGCTAATGAAATCATCCAGTTCATTGACGACACAATCCTCTTATTACATTTGTGTTGCATTAGAGGACTCCCCTACTTCATTCATAATTCCCTTCTTACTCAAGGTTTTACCTTTTTGTTGGTCATAACCTAAGCCAAGAACTCTATATCTTCCATTGGGTTTGCTTGTTCTGAAGATTCCTTGCTTTTGTAATCCTACATGACTATGCCTATCATATCCATACTATTCTATTATTTAAAGTCCCCTTTCCATATTATTCAGCTAGGCTTTTAACTTTCGGTTTTTTAGTTTGTTCTTTTTTTGTATCCTCATCTTTGTATATCCAAGCCAGAAAATCTTTTTCCATTTCATCATAAAGTGCTTCCCATTTTAAGAAAAAGTTGGTTTATAGTCCATAATATCAATGCCTAATGTAGTTTTAGTCATTTGTGGTATGTAGTAAAACCAAGGAGACTTTCCAACACAAAGTGAACAACTCATGCAATGCTCTCCCACTCCTTGTTTTTTCACTTTTATTTTGACGGAATAATATCATTAGATTTAGAAATGGATACTTTAATGATTTAGGACCAATATATGCTTGATAAGAAGGTTCTTCATGATTACTTGGTACTTAGTATTAAAATTATTGTAGGGCATAGAGGGATTTGGATCTTCTGGTATGGTTATATCAACACCATAGCGAGGGAATTTAATGCATTGATAGTATGTAGAGGGAACTACTTGCATTTCATGATTCCACTTCCTTCCAAGTTGTATATTATAAGTTAAATGGTAGGTCTAGGACTTGGAAAGCCATATCCTTTACCATAGGTGCAACACTAATTGGTAATGTGATAGATCCTTTAGATGAATGCTCTTCTTCATCACACACTTTTATGGTGATTCTTTTTGGATCTATTGCATTCTCAAAAAATCCTAACTTTGGGATAACTTTGAAGGTACAAATATTAAGACCTGCTTCTCTATCTATATAGACTCATTTGATTTTAATGAATGAAATCTTATTCAATGTGCAAAGGTGCATTATGGGGTTGGTGTATGGACGAGTCATATTATTTTGAAAATGTAAGGGTATAAGGGGAGGTGATATGTCCTACCATATCTTGGAATTGATCCACATACAAGTGAGTAGGTATAGTAGCATTAGAAGATATTTTTTCAATGACAACTTTATGTTCAAAATGTAAGCATAGAAGCCAAAGTATAGAAATTTGCACATGCATCTTCCCTAAATGCTCTATAAGGTTGTATCATGAAATTGAGGTAGTAGATTTAGAAATGGACCACAAGGGTAACTGTGCCTCTACAGGTTGTGACATTGCATTCAGGTTCTTTACCATTTATGATGAAGGTATTCACACTATTATCGACTTCACTGATATGGTTAACCTTGTAGTCAAATTGAAAATTAGTATAATTTACAAAGTCACAAGATTTAATGGATTTTCCTTTATCTTTTTAATGTTTTAGTGAATGGATCTTTGAACACCCCATAAATTGAGTTATCAAAAGTAGTGTGTCCATTTACTATAATTTTACCATCACCAACAATATCTTATATTACATGTTGACGTTGATTGCAACTATTTTTCTTGTGACCCTTAATAATATTCAAACAAAATCATATTCATTCCACCATATAGGTTTAACTTATGGATTGTATTTTCTTATTTTTTGGTAATTTTATAAGGTCATTTTCAAGGAGCTATTTTAATGATAATTCAAGCAATTGACCTAATGATCTAAATGTTCTCTTTGTAAGTTATTCTAAGGTTCTTTTTCCTTTATCCGAGGATGATCCTTTAAGAATATAAATGAGTTTCAAATATCTTGTAGTCTTTTCATCTACAACACCATCATTGATCACATTTTCATTTATAGTCTACAAATGCGTCTTTTACTTCTGACTATCACTTGAAATTTAATTATACTCCTTTCCATTATTAACTTTGATAGTATTGTCATCTATAAGGGCTTTTTCACTTTTAAATCTCATGTCTATAGCATCATCAAACTTACTAAAGAATTTAAGATGAAGCTCTTTTCCAATCTCTTTATTTTAATCATGACAAAACAAGTCGATCATTTATTTATCAAGAATACTATATGGTGCTTTCTTTGTCAAATGTTTCCATGTTTGTAGGAATGATATAAAAGGTTACTTTGATTTTTTATTGATGTAGCATTATTTTGACATGGTGACATCATGTTCATAGTTGTATACAAAGTGTGATATAAATTTGTACCATTTCTTGAAATGATTTATTAACAAGGGTTAATCAAGAAAATCATTCCATGAAACTTCTTCCAATAGTGCGTTGAAGAAGTCTCATTAGATATGTTTCTTCATATGAAAATTCAAAGATGAAGCACAAAATTCTCTCAAGTGATTGTTAAAGTTTAAACGATATGTTGCAAATATAGTTGCACTGCCTATACGATGTGTGTTTTCCAAAGACATCTCTCTCTCATATTTATATTAGGCATAAGTCATGAAGAGACATGTCCCTTCAAGGGATATGTCTATTTTTTAATTAGATAATTAATATAATAACAAATTATAGTCATATACATATTTCTCTCATTACTTATATCACACACATATAAATTATATCTCATAATTTTATATATTGTTAGGTTTATCTGATTACAACTACCAAACATCAACACTCCCTCTTAGCTAGGGAGGATAAACATAAGACATATAGCACAACATTGGTAATATTAATAATGACACATTAAGAAAATATTTGATCAGAAGACTTCCATTATATGATATCATATGAGTATTGGCCTATCAAAATATCAACACATGATATTCACCAATTACTCTGAGTAATGCTTTATACAATATTAATTAAATGATATTCACCAAGTATTCAAAAAGGTAATGGCCTATCAGAATATCAAGGCATGATATTCACCAAATACCTATTATATATCCATGCAAAAAACTCATAGACCGTCAAATGGATGACACCTAAAACTTAGTTGTTGGTTTACAAGATATGATCTTTCATTATCTATTTTAACATTTACATAAAATGTATATCATGATTTAAGTTATTGTAAGATCACCACCTTCTAATAACTCTTGTAAATATAAGTGATAATCATTTGGAAGTTGTCACTTCCTTATGATGTACACAAGGGCAAGCCCATAAACATGACATCAAAAGTTCACATGAAGTCACCACGAATAATGTCATGTGGTGTTGTCATGACGTCCACCATAAAACATATTAGAGAATTAGGTTTTCACCTCAAATTTATCTCTCATATACAAGAATGTATTACAAGGGATTGCACTTGAAAATTCTTCTTCATGAAGAAACACTAGCCTTTTGACCTCCTTGTCAAGGTTACTAATAAAGTGTCAAAACCCCTTTGAGTTTGATATCAACTTTTCTAACCTCTTAGTACAAGGTTGCCTCTGATGATGTGTCAAAATCCATCTTGATATAGAAGGATACTCACAATCTCAGTCATCAAGATATTTTCTTCAAGAGCCATACTTTATCTACCATGATCATCAAATGACTAATAAACCCTAGATCAAAACTTCTTTGGAGCTACTATCATAAGATTAAGTCATGCACAATATTCAACAACATGACTAATGTACCAATATTCCTTTACTTGAAGAACATCCCCGCACATTATTGACGGTATCTCCTTTCTGACATCTCCCTTTTAAGGATAGTACAAATGAGAATGAAACATTGTTTATTATTTCGCCCCTATTATATTTCCAAGGACCTCTCCAAATGTAATTGCACTGCCATGTTTTGTATGTGTTTTCCCAATAATAACAATCTCTTATTTATATTGATAATAAAACATGAAGGGACATATCCCATGTCTATTCGTTAATCAGATAATTAATCTAATAATAAATTTAATCGTTTATACACACACACACATATCATTATATTAATTCTCTCATATAATTATATCTCATATAATTATATATAGGTTTATTTGACAGAAGCTATCAAACATCAAAAAGTTCCCTCTTAGCTAGGGAGCAAAAACACAAGACATATATTACACCATTGGTAACATTAAGAATGATTTTTTTAAGGATATCTTTGATTAAAATATATCCACCATTTTATTGGTCTCCTAGAATATCGACATTTAATATTCACCAAGTAGTCAAAAGTTTTGATATCACATCTAATATCACAAGTATTGGTCTCCCATAATATATGATATTCACCAATTACTCAAAAATATTTTGATATCACATCTGATATCATGAGTATTAGTCTCCGATAATATATGATATTTACCAAGTACTCAAAAATGTTTTGATATAAGTTCTAATATCATGAGTATTGGTCTTCGAGAATACATGGTATTTACTAATTACTCAAAAATGTTTTGATGTTAGATCTGATATCATGATTATTGGTCTCCCAGAATACATGGTATTCACCAATTTCTCCAAAATGTTTGATATCACATCTGATATCATGAGAATTGGTCTCCCAAAATATCAATGATATTCACTAAATACTCTTTGAGTAATGGCCTTCCAGAATGTTGAGATGCAAGATATTCACCAAGTATTGTGAGTAATGGCCTCTAGAACATCAAGTCACATGCTATTCACCAAGTAATATGTGTAATGACCCTCCAAAACATCAATTCACATAACATTCACCATATACTAAATAATGTTTATTAGATATCTGCACACACATTCTAATAATGCTTACCATATAAACATCCACCATACAAAGTATAATCTATCATGATATGCATAGACATCATAAAATATCCATCATAATAGAAAATTAAGTTATTGTAAGATCACCACCTTTCAATAACTTTTACAAATACAAGTGATGATCATTTGGAAGTCATCACTTCCTCGTGAGGTACATAGGGGGTAGACCCATTAAATCATGTAATTGCACACATGATACCAAAAGTTTACATGAAGTCAAAACTCTCTGTAATTTTGATATGCTCAAGATCTTCAAAGATCAACTAAAACATATCCTTTATCTTCTCGTTTAGATGGAACTACAAGATTCCCTCTTTTTCTTACAGAACATTCTCGGAGGAAAAGATAAAGGCAAATAGATCTTATAGCATATTGACATTAATTTTTGTTAGAATATTAATATTTTCTTGGATGTATTTAATTTAAGATATTCCAAGGATCTCTACATGTAGTTTGTCTTCTTGTACACATGTGGAGGACATGACATTCTCTTGTCCTCTAGTCCACATGTGAGCACAACTCGTTTTTGTAATTCCTTTTATAAAGAAAATTAGTTCATCCTCCTTAAGAGGATCTTGACACTTTGCACACACTTATTATGAATGTGGCATTCATAGAAGTTGGAGTTACAAATGTGACTCCTTTATCATCTCTATAAAAGAGATACTTCCTTCTCATTCTTCTTTACACATCATATTGATGTTATTGTAATGAGCTATTTTTCTCCAACTCTCTCTCTCTCTCTCTGAATTTTTCCTACATTCATAATACTCACAAGTGGGTTTCTTAGCTTTCCCCTTTCAAATCCTTTGTCTCGTTTATTTCTCTACTTTGGTGTATGCTCTTGGAACTTGGTTATTTCATGGTAACACTATTTCTCACTTGATTCACTTGGATTGATTTCATTTCCTTGCTCTAGTTTATCTTTTCATACATAGTATCAAAGTTTGGTTACTAATATTTGGTTTGAGTTTTAGTGTTGAAGGTTTCCATTCATTGGAGCTCACCTTATTTGGAGATATTTTTTGAGAGAAGAAGTTTTTTGTGGCTCTAGCTCATTCTAACTCTTTGTGTGTGAAAATTCTTATTGTTTAATCTATTATTTCCTTCTAACCCCCTTTGGAAGGCTTGCTACCAGAGGGCTATTACTTTCTTTCAATTTTTTTCCTCTTGTTTTGGAAGGCTTGCCACCAAAACAAGAGGAACTTAGTAATAATATTTTATTGCAGTGTTAATTAAACTTGCGTTTAAACTTAAAAAACAAACTATTGTTCTATTGTCGACTTTCGTCTTGCAGTAAATTTTAAAACTTGGTTCTATTTAAAGCCGTTATTAGCAATTATCGTTCTTCAATTTTTTTTTCAAGATTTAGATTTCCTTCTCTAGCTCTGCTATTACTAGGCGATTGATACTTGATATATCTCGTTCTCTCTTCCATTACTTCTTTTTTGTTTTAATCTAATTCCGCACTCATATTTAGTTCTCTTCTTTTATATATATATGATTTCTCTCTTAATATTTATACATCTATGTGTTGACATTGTATTAGTATTACTTTCTTTCTTATCACTTTGTATTATATACCATTTTGCAATTCTTTATAGCTAATCCTCTTCTACTATTGTTGTTTTTTCCCCTTGTACTCACCTTATTCTATGAGGATCTTGTTATTTTCCCTTATCTACATCAAAGTGAGTAGTGAAAACTACTCACCACACTTATTAACTGAGCACAACTATTTTTTGGAGGGGCAATAGGCTAACCGACTATTGATTTCCATTTACACTGTTGTGTCTTTTCAGCTTCTTTATCTGCATTCATCGAAGGCCATTTGCTTCAGTATGTGGGTTGCTGTGTTTGGTGTTTGTATTATAAGCTTTGATTGTTTCCTTTTGATGCCTCTCTCTGTACATTCTTCCTTTCTTTTTTTGTTCAAGCTTCTTCCTTTTACAACCCCTGTGTCTTCGCTGCTTGATTTGGTGTGTAGAAACCCTCTCTTAACTATCGTTTTCATCGCAACACTCAAGCATTCAAATTAGAGCTTTCTTTAAAGAAAGATCTCTCAATTTGAAGTGCATCTATATTTGTTTTGTGTATTTCATAGCAGTTTAAAAATAAAAGTAATGTCTTTGCTACCTAATTTTGATTTTATCATTGCTTTTTCATTGGCTTTTCAATTTTTCTTATCATTATTTTTTGCATTTTTGCTACAAACTTGCTTGCCAGCCTATTAGGATTAACCATAGACATAAAAAAAAAATACATACATATATACCCAATATCAGAAAAAAATAAATCACATAGAAGAGAACACAAGACTCCAAGATTTAATGTGGTTCACCGAATCCCTGAGCTACGTCCACCAAACATCAAGTCCAACATTATTATTATGTAGTGATTACCACCTGATTACAATCTGTAATCCCTTACAACTCAATACCGCTGCAAGAAGTAATTATCACATCACACCTTATGGAATCCCTAACCCCAAGCCATTTTATATAAGTATTTTTTTTGCTTAAGGGTTAAAATTAGTTACAACATGTCGGCCCTAGAATGTCAATTAACGCCGAAGAATTATGGAGTATGTACAATACTTGATCAATCACCGCAAAATAACAATCTCTCACTGGGGGACTGATCAAGCTCCACAATAGACAACAATATCATACTTGGAGACTGATCTTGTAGCAATGCCATTACTCCATGAGGTTCCCACTAGATCAAACCACCCTGGACTCAGATGTACCTTTATTCTATTCAGTCGAGAAGACCAACCAAAGATGAAGAGAAGTTCAACTTCTCCCTTGTCACTACCTTTGTAAACATATCTACTCGATTGTCATTTTTATGTGTCTTGTCCAACTTTAACTATCCATCATCTAAAACTAACCGAATGAAATGGTACCACAACTGTATGTGTTTTGTCTTTGAATGTCACTCTAACTATCTGTAAATAAATAATTATCCCTTTATGGGTGTCCCAATTCTTCTAGGAAGAATTGAATGAATATCATCTCCTTGGCTGCCTTTGTACTAGCAACATACTTTGCCTTTATAGTGGATAAAGCATTCACCTTCTGTAACCAAGAAACCCACCTCACTACTACCCCACCAACAATAAATACATAACCTATAGTACTCCACCTGGTATCAATATCCTTTGCTAAATCTAAGTCAACATAGCTCTGTAAGATAGTATCAGAGCCCCCAAAGTGTAAACACTTATTGGATGCTCTTCTCAAATATCCGAGCATCCATTTGACTGCATTGCAATGCTCAATTATAGAATAACTCATATACTTGCTAATGATTCCCACTGCATGTGCAATATCTAGCCTTGTACATACGATAACATACATCAAGATTCCTACAACTAAATCATAAGGTACCTTGGATATCTTATCTTCCTCTTCTTGTGTCTTTATACACATCTCCTTAGTCAACTTCAAATGACTAGGTAAAGGTGTGTTGACAACTTTAGCATTCTTCATAGAGAATTGTTGCAACACCTTCTTAATATAATTAGCTTGAGATAATTTCAATTTTATGTTCTTCCTATCTCTAAAGTTTTTTATGCCAAGGGCGTGTTTTGTTGTCCCCAAATCTTTCATAGCAAATGAATGTGCTAACTATTGTTTTAACCCCTTAATGTGATCCATGTTAGACCCAACTAGAAGCATATCATCAACATATAAACATAAAATAATGTAGTTGTCATAATCCAACCTCTTAAAATAAACACATTGATATGAATGATACCTACTGTAGCTATGTGCATGCATTAAATTGTCAAATTTTAGATACCATTGCCGAGGTGCTTGCTTCAAGTCATATAAAATTTTTCACAATCTGCACATTAAGTTCTCCTTTTTTTTGACCTCAAATCCCTATGGTTCTGCTATATATATCTCTATATCAAAATCACCATGAAGAAAGGTTGTTTTAACATCAAATTGCTCCAAATTTAAATCTTCAGTAGCCACAATACTTAAAATAGTGTGAATAAAAGTCATTTTAACAACAAGAGAGAATATCCCATCAAATTCAATGCTCTTTTTTTTTGTAAATTCTTCTACAACTAACTTGGCTTTAAATCTTTTCTTACCTCCATCTTCTTCTTTTAACCTATAAACCCATTTATTCTGTAAATCCCTTTTACATGTAGGAAACTTACATAAATCTTAAGTCTTACTTGTGAGCAAGGAGTTCATTTCTTTTGCCATCACAGACTCCCAGTGAATCTTAGTATCCACTTGCACAACTTCATCATTACATTTAGGTTCACTAGCATCAGCTAGTAAAATAGAATACAAAGAGGGATAAAATCTTCTAGGAGGTCTATTTAGCCTTGTTGACCATCTAACATAAACTGGGGTGTGTGGTATTTGTTGTTGCGATTGTTGCAGAGCATGAGGAACTACTAGAATATCATCTTTTGGAGTATCGTTAGACACTACATAATCATTTTCTTTCTTCTCATCTTGCTGCAATAGATCTTTGTACAACACTTTTTCATTGAATATGACATCATTTTCAAAATCCCAAAGCCTATAACCAAATTCATCAATTCCATATGCAAAAAATATACATTTCTTTGACTTAAATTCTAACTTGGTTTTATTTTTAGAATCTATATGTGCAAATGCTTCACAATTGAAGGTTTTGAGAAAAGAATAACTCACCTTCTTACCAATCCATGCTTTCTCTAGAATACCACAACCCAAAGGAGTAGAGGGATCTCTATTGATAAAATATACAACAGTATTGACAACCTCCACCCACATGTTCAAGGGCAACCCAACATGTAACCTCATGCTCTTTGCACACTCCATTATTGTCCTATTCATGCGTTCAACCACTCCATTTTCCTATGAAGTCCTTGGAACAATTTTATGCCTACAAATACCTTTATAGGAACAATAATCTTCAAATTATTTGCTTCAATACTAACCAACATTATCAGATCTGAGACATTCAAGCTTTTTACCAGTCTCATTCTCAACCAAGCATTTCCATTTCTTAAAAGTTTGAAATACATCAATTTTTTGCCTAAGGAAATAAACACATACTTTTATAGTTGCATTATCAATAAATGTAACATAATAATGAGAGCCACCCAGGGAAGATACCTGAGGTGGTCCCCATACATCTATATGCACAAGCTCTAATTTCTTTTCCTTCCCACTCTTCACAAAACTCACTCTTTTTTATTTTCCATACATAGTTTTCATAGAAATCCATATTGACACATTTAAGACTTGGTAAAAATTTCTTTGAATGAAGTAATCTCATACCTTTCTCACTCATGTGGCCAAGTCTGTTGTGCCATAGTGCTGTATCAGAATCTACAACAATTATTTGTTCTCTCGCTCAATTGCAACAATTGCTCTTGAAAATTATTTTTTCTTCGAAATAATTAAAGTAGAAAGAACAATATGACATGTATGAAGATATAAGGTGCCTACTTTCATACCTTTTTCTACTACAAGGGAACCTTTTGAAACCTTCCAATTTTTATCTTTAAAAGTGACTATGCAATCCTCATCACTGAGTTGTCCCATTGAAATTAAATTCTTACTCAGCCTTAGAACACGTCTTACCTCATGTAGTAGCCAATGATTCCTATTTTGCAACTTAATCATAATTTTTTCCTTTTTAACAATCTGATAGGCTTCATTATCCCACAAGTAAACACACCCAAAATCCCCTTGGACATAAAAAATAAAATAACATCTATGGGGTGTAGCATAAAATGAAGCCCCAAAATTGAAAACCCAAGAATCATCAACACTTTCTAAAGGAAGAAGCAAAGTATCCTCTTTGGATTTTTTACTTACCACATTTACCTCCTTGTTCCTTCTGGTTTATCTCCTTCATTGTTCTTTCGAGTCCAAAAATCTTTCTTCTTATGCCCTAGTTTTTCACAATACCAACAATCTCTCAATCCTCTTTGACTTTCCTCTTGATTTCCCATGATTTCTAGGATTACTTTCTCTCTCAGTCGTTCTGCATCCTCTGTGTGCATTCAAAGCATTTCCTGATGTAGATCCACTTGCAATTTTCCTACGAGTTTCCTCACTTAGAATAACACCAATTACATTATAAAATTTTAGGATATTAGATCCAGAAATAAAATTACTTACAACCATTACCAAGGTATTTCGTCTTTCAGGCAAAGAACACTAAATCATGAGAGTCCTAATTTCTTTATCAAAATTAAAATTCACAGAAGATAATTGACTAGTAACTATATTAAACTCATTTAGATGATCTGGGATAGATCCACCTTCTACCATCTTCATATTAAATAAATGCTTCATGAGAAATACCTTATTTGAAGTAGAGGGCTTTTCATACAACTTTGTTAGAGTTTACATCAACTCTTCCGTCGTTTTCGATTTTGTAATGTTAAATGTCACCAATAGTGCTAGGCATAATTGAATGCTTCCAACTGCCTTTCTGTCTAAACTCTCCCAGTCCTCATTTGTTATAGCTCCTTATTTCTTGGCTTTTCCTTCCAATGGCTCCCATAAATCCTTCTGATAAAGATAGTCCTCCATTTTAATTTTTCATAATTGAAAGTTCTTCCCATTAAACTTCTCAACTCTCAGCTTACCCTCGTTTGCCATTGCTCCCACTTAGCCGTGAGACTCCCACTCTAGCATGAGACTTTTTTGCAGATGATAACTAAAAAAAAAAAATCTCGCTTTGATACCACTTGTTAGGAATAACCACAGATATAAATAACAATTAGATGCAAATATAACCAATATCAGAAAATAATAAATCATACAAAAGAGAATACAAGACACCAAGATTTAACGTGGTTCACCCAATCCCTAGGGTATGTTTACCAAATAGCGAGTCCAATATTATTATTATCCAATGATTACAACCTGAGTACAATCCATAATCCCTTACAACTCAATACCACTGCAAGAAGAAATTATCATATCACACTTTATGAAGTCCCTAACCCTAAGCCATTTTATACAAGTATTTTTGCTACTTTAGGGTTAAAATTAGTTACAACATGTTGGCCCAAAAATGTTTATAAATGCTGAGGAATTATGGAGTATGTACAATACTTCCCTAATTAGTCATCACAAACTAACACAACCTACATCTAGTTTGTAGTTCTCTCCAAGCATATTAATCTTTCCCAAGTTAGAAGAGCTCTATCAACATATTCTTTTGTCACATTTTTTTCCTGTAATTTATTATTACTATTATTCCCCTAACAATTTAATTTTTGATATCGTTAAATTTAATTTTTATTCTATAAGTTAAAGAGCTCCATTAAAAGTCTCTCTTAAAAGATCTTGTTCTTCTCATTTGAAGTTTTATTCATTCTGTCATCCTAAGTTAAAAAAAAATCATAACCGTTCTTTTTACCTATATGGTCAATATTTTATTGAGTTTTTAAACAATTGGTAAATTTAGATAAAACTTTTGTTTAGTAGCTTATTCATTGGTTTACTAATTATTAATCAAACTTTGTTTCAATTATCTTCATCTTAAAAGCGAGTTGTGTAATTTTTTTTTTAAAATTTCATTTTTTTCCACCTATAGTTATAAAAGTTATTTCAAAGTTGTGAGATATTTTTTTTCGTCCTTTTAACTATTAATTCTTATTTATTTAAATAAGGGGGACATTTTTATTTTTTTCTAATCATGTCAACTCTTATTCCTGGAATAAAAATGAATAGCTCTAATTAGCATTCATGGAAAAATCACATTTCATTTATTTTCCATTTTAAACACATTTTGGATGTTGCAACTGATGGTTCTGTTGAGCCTGCTGCATCTACCGCCCAAGATGAAAAAGATGCTTGGAAAACTAAAAATGAAGAGACTTTAGGTTTGATTGGCATTTCACTTATTCTTGATTTATATGTTTTAATTTTAAATTGTTCTAAAGCTCAAGAAGAATGGAAAATATTGCAAACTACTTATGATAGTGCGAATGAATACCACACAATACAATTGTAGGACCGACTCAAGGATCTTATGTATACGGATTTCAAAACTATAGATGAATTCATTTTAAATTTTGATGCTCTTAAAAGTCATTTGATTGGTTTAGGTGTTCAATTAGCTGATATCTGTTTGATTCATATTGTTCTTAAAAATGATCTTCCTAGACAATTTCATCAATTTATAACTAAAATTCATGCTCAACTTGCTATTCCTAGTTTATCTTCTCGATTGACTTATGTTATTTTTAAAAATTTATTGCGTCAAGAAGTTAAGCTAATTCAATTTGGTACTCTTAAATCGAGTGAACATGATTTCATGTTTAAGAATTCAAATAATATTTTTTAGATCTAATCATGACAATCATCATAATAACCATCATCATAATCATAATAACCCTAACCATTCAAATAATAAATCTCATGGAAAGTCTAATAATAATAATAATCATAATAATACCAACTACCATAATAATAATTAAAGGAATTATCCCAATTCCAAACCACATTGTACTTATTGTGGCAAAGATGGTCACGTTATTAATAATTGTTTCAACAAGAAAAATGATAAGAAACCCATGAACAACAATAATCACCATAATTTTTTTATATATAAAAAAGGTAATTCTAATGGTTCTAATTCTCATCATGCTTTTGCTTGTACTAGACCATTAGAATGGATTGCGGATGGTGGTGCTTGTCAACATGTTACTTTTCATAAGGAAGTTTTTTGATTTTTTGCAACCTAATTTGGCTAACATTCCAATTCAATTAGCTAAAAATCATACTTGTAGAGGGATTAGGTGATGTGAGTTTTCCTAATGGTAAATTGAATGATGTGCTTTATGTTTCTGATTTGAAAACTAATCTTCTTTCCGTTGCAAAACTATGCCAAGACTATAAAGTTGAATTCTATAAGAATATGTGCTATGTGATTGACCCTCAAACTAATCAAGTTATTTCTAATGCTAAATTGGATCATGATAATTTATTTAACTTTCATGAATTCACTAGTTCAAGGTATTCTTTATATATTTCTATTTATTTCAATATATGACATGAAAGACTTGGTCATTTAAATTCTGATTATATTACCTTGATGCAAAAAACAAATATGGTTGATGGATTGCCTCAAACTATTCCTTCCAAAATTGTTTGCATTGGTTGTATGAGTGGTAATATGCATAGGGATCCCTTTCCAAATGGTAAATCATGGAGGGCAACTCATAAGTTGTTCCTAGTCAATAGTGACCTTATGGGCCCCATGGAGAATAACTCCATCCAAGGTTCATGGTATAGACTTACTTTTGTTGATGATTTTTCAAGGAGAACTTGGATCCATTTTTTGCATAGCGAGGATCAAGTTCTTGATACTTTTATTGAGTTTCATTTATATATTGAAAGATAATTCAGTTTTAAACTTAAGATTCTTAGAACTAATAATGGGAAGGAATATGTGAACAATTATTTTTATTCTTACTTAAAATCATGTGTCATTAAACATTAGCTTCCTATTCCATATACTCCAGAACAAAATGGTTTGGCAGAAAGAAAGCATAGGACCATTGTTGAAATGGCTAGATGTATGTTACATGCTAAGAACATGCATTATAAGTTTTGGATTGAAGCTATGTCTTGTGCCACTTATCTTATTAATAGGACTCCTACCAAAGCTCTTAAGAATATCACTCCCAAAGAAGCTTGGTCTGGTAGGAAGCTTGATTTACATCACTTGAGAATATTTGGATCTATTGCTTATGTTCATACCCCTAAACAAAAAAGCCATAAATTAGATGCTAAGTATTCTCCTTATATTTTTGTTGGGTATGATGAAAATACTAAGGGTTATAGAGTTTACTATTCTACTACTAACAAAGTACCAGTTGCAAGGGATGTTTGTATTGCAGAAAATGGTGTTCATGATTGCTCTAATGTGCAAGATGCAAAATTTAGTGGCACTAAAATAGTGCTAGTGGAGGACCAACCTTCTTCTCTAAATTCTACTCTCACTCTTAACCCTCCTCCTCAAGCACCATCTTTTATTCCTCCCATTTCTTCTAATGCTATTAATGATAATCATGATGATACTAATGATACATTTATAGATCATGACTCTTCTTCTAGTGATGACAATTATTACTAAGAGAAAACCTAAATGGGCTCAAGGATTACTTAATGAAAGTGATGACTATATTACTAGATTTGGTGGACTTAAACCTAGGATGATTAATTATTGAAATTATGATTTGATGACTTCTATTATGAATCCTAACGATCTAAGTCTTTTGATCAAGTCAGCTCTCAACCTCATTGGCAAAAGACCATGCAAGCAGAATATGATTCCTTAATTGATAGTCAAAATTGAGATTTAGTTACTTTACATCATGGTAAGAATTAGTTGCATGAAAATGGTTATATAAAACCAAGTTGAATGCCAATAATGAAATTAGTAAGTTCAAAGCTAGATTAGTTGCTAGGGGCCTTTCTCAAATTGAAGGATTAGATAATAATGAAACGTTTTCCCCTGTTGCTAAAATGCCTACTATCAAAGTTGTTCTTGCTTTAGCTTCTAAAATGAATTGGCCTATTCATCAAATGGATGTTAAAAGTGTTTTTTTAATTAGTGATTTACATGAAGAGATCTATATGGCTCAAACCCCCAAGTTTGTTAAAAAAGTCAGTGAAAATTTGTTTTGCAAATTGAAAAAATCTATTTATGGTCTCAAACAATCACCTAGGTAATGGAATTCTAAGATAAATTCTTTCTTTATTTCTCAAGGATTTTCTAGAAGTAAAAATGATCCTAACTTATACATCGAGCATACTCGAGATGATATTATCATTGGTATTCTTTATCTAGATGATTTGGTTCTTACTTCAAGTTCAAATGCTCTAATTTCTGATATTAAGTTTCAACTTAATCAAAGATTTCAAATGACTGATTTAGGAATTTTAAATTACTTCTTAGACATGAAAATTTGGCAAACTCCTATGGGTATGTTTCTTTCTCAAAGCAAGAATGCTCATGATCTTTTGGAAAAAATTAAGATTAATGATTCTAACCACATTTCAATTCCATGTGAGTTAGGAACTAAGTTAAGGGTTGATATGAATACTCCTTTTGTTGATGAAACTTTGTATAGGAAACTAGTAGGAAGTTTAAATTATTTAACTCTTATTAGACCCAATATTGCTCATAGTGTTGGTTTAGTTTCAAGATTTATGTCTAAACCTCAAGAAACACATTTCAAAGTTGCTAAAATATTATTAAGGTACATCAAAGGAACCATTGATATGAGATTATTTTATGATGCCAATTCTGATTTTATTTTACAAAGCTATATTGATTCCGATCTAGTTGGAGATCCCAATGATTTAAAATCTACTTGTGGGTATTGTTTCTTTGTTGGTTGAAGAGCATAAGTTAAAAAGAACATTTTATTTCTTTTCGCTCAACTGAAGCTAAATACAAAGGTTGTACTAATGCATCTAAGGAATCTTTATGGCTTAGAAGGACACTTGAAGATTGGACCTACCTCAACAAGCACCTACTCCATTATATTGTGACAATCAAAGTGCCATTGCCTTAGCCAAATATCTAATTTCTCATGTAAGGAAAAAAACATATTTCTCTCCAACATCACTACATTAGAGAAAAAATTGAAAACAAGTAAGTTACACTTATTTATTGGAAGGGTGAAGATCAAGTGACTGATATTTTTACAAAGCCACTCTCTAAATAGATATTTCAATTTCATTGTAAAAATTTGGGTTTACAACTCCTTGATGTTAGCTCCCCAAGTAAAGATTAAGGGGGGTGTTAGAAATATTAATCTTTCCTTGGATGTATTTAATTTGGGATATTCCAAGGATCCCTACATGTAGTTTATCCTATTGTACATGTGGATGACATGCCATTTTCTTGTCCTCTAGTCCACATGTGAGGACAACTCATATTTGTAATTTCTTCTATAAAGGAAATTAGTTCATCCTCCTTAAGAGGATCTTGACACTTTGCACACATTTATTATGAATGTGGAATTCATAGAAGTTGGAGTTACAAATATGAATCCTTTCTGATCTCTATAAAATAGACGCTCCCTTCTCATTCTTCTTTACACATCACATTGATGTTATTATAATAAGCTATTTTGCTCCAACTCTCTCTCTCTCTCTCTCTCTCTCTCTCTCTCTCTCTCTCTCTCTCTCTCTCTCTCTCTCTCTCTCTTCATAGGATTTTTCCTTCATTCATAATACTTACAAGGTGTTTTCTTTGTTTTCCCCTTTCAAATCCTTCCTTTATTGCTCTACTTTGGTGTATTCTTGGAACTTGGTTATTTTATGGTAACATTATGTCTCACTTGACTCACTTGGATTTATTTCATTTCCTTGCTCTAGTTTATCTTTTCTTACAATTTGGATCTTAGTGATTTTAACTTATGCGTATTACTAACACCAAAATAATTAGAACATAGCTCTTCAATTTATATTTTCAATGATAGAAATGGGCTACACATACTTTATAAGATATAAAAACATATAGTAATTAATTGAAAATCATACTCGAAGTTACCTTTTTTTATACTTTATGATGGATAACATTAGATTAATCCCATTCCATTTAATCCCCACTCAGTTAGTAGCATGCAACACCCTTAAATTCTCTATAACAAACATTTTATGGTGCCACCACCTTTCTAACTTGTACTATGGGAGCCACCGTGCTTCAATATGCATTGAAAACCTATACTTCTCAGTGAGATGGGGTTGACCTAACAAATAAGAAAGGAAACCTAGTTTTGTTTGTATATATGTGATTGGAAATGATGAAGTGAATATTATGTGGAGTGTTGCCTTGATCATTTTCATATATTTGATCAAGGGCTTATTATATTCAATGTCATCAATTTTCTTCATCGTTTATTGATATGTGTGTGTGTGTGTGTGTATTCAACTAGATCGATCCCTTACTCTCCATGTCACAATTGGCCCAAAGAGTCAATGTGACCATTCGTAACCTTGAAACTAAAGTTTTCAATAATTAAGTGTTGCTTTGATCACATGGAAAGACATCAATTTTGACTAATTACATAAGATGGAGATGGCGTAGGCTCACATGCCTTGTTAGACTGAGCAATAATCCCAAATAAATGGTTAGCAAAATACATTTATTTTATTCCCCATCTTGGGTAACATATAAGATCAAATCAAGGGGGCATATCTTTCAACTTGGCATAATAGTACCATGATTACCTTTACTTAAATGCGATGTCTGACAATATTCCACTCTTGAAACATACCCTAAGATTGTTCATACTTTATAATGATTCAATTTCATTCTATACTTTTTATAGCCTTTCTATCTTCATATGGTTACCCACACCAAGGAGAATATATCAAGTGTCTAAAGCATGCATATGTTTTTAGTTATTTGCACTTAAAAGAAGGGTCAAAGTACATGTATTATTTGTCCATTACAGTCCACTACATAATGTTATTCTTATGTCTTAGCTAGTTACTCATAACCATATTCGATCTTTGAAACATTATTATCAATGTGATATTCTGTATTATTAATTTATTCATACTTCTATTTCATTCCCATTCTATCGTATGAAATGAAATAGACCATCCCTAGAAAAGAACCATTCTAGATGCTTGGAAGAGTAAATGAACAATCACCACAAACTTGTAATCATATTACATATGATGACCATAGTATGAATGATGAAGGAATATGAAATGGTGTGGCTTCAGGAAACCCATTACTATGCACCAACATACTCATCTAGCATAAAAACATCAACATAAATAGAGATTCCTCTTGATGCTACACATCAGCATACTCAACGTAGTTGTTGAAATCATGTATTTACCCAAAAAGCGTCTTCACAAAGAGTCAAATCCTATTTGCATAACTTGTCAAATGAGTACATCTAGTACAATATGAACATTTGGCACACAAATAACTTCACTTGTATTTGATTTCTTGATTACATTAGTAGTTTGCCTCTGATACCATATTATTTTCTAAGGACCGTTGCAAATGTAATTGCATTGCCATGTTCAGTATGTATTTTCCAAATAACAATGATCTCTTATTTATATTGAGAATAAACCATAAAGAGACATATCCCTTCATGAGAAATGTTTATTCATTAATCAGATCATTAATATAATAATAAATTTAATCATTTATAGGTCGAGGAGAAAAAATGAGGATGGGGAGATGGGTGAACTATCACTCCCAACTCCATAATAATCAAGAGACAATGTCAAACTTATCTCATTATTCAAAAGCAATCTAAACAAGCTTTCAACACTGGCAGATAATCACAACATTATCATAATTAGAGTCCCTAAGGCCTTCCATAGAAGTTAGGAACTCATGTGCTGCATAGTTAGTTGCTATAATATTCACCTTCCTTCAATAATTTATCTAGATACGCATAAGCTTTTAGAACCAAACTGATAATTTGGATAAGTATCAAACTTTGAAAAAAACCAATCTTATTCAAGTATCTAGAAATAGAGGGTTAGTTGAGGCTTTTAAAATTTTCATGAATTAATCTTGTAGTTAAAGGATAATGCCCTCTAGATGACTTCTTCTATTAAGTCATCATTTCAAGGATAAGACACTATTACCAAGGTTTGCCTTATCCATTGCATGCTTATTGGCTGTAATGATATTTCACTAATAAATTTTTTTAATCCTCATCTTTTAGAATATTAGAATAATTTCCTTTCAAGAATTTTATATTTTCTTGATGTAAGTACTCATATACACATGAAAATTGACTGGAATTTTATGATATGTATTCCTTTATTTCACTACTTGTCAGTTTTGTTGGTTGGATCAACCTCTACCCTTATGTTTACTATAACTTAATGCTATGTGTAATAAGATATTAGTGGTTTATTTGCTACCAGTGAGGCATCATTTGACTAGAGGCTAATATATTTTCCTTTTCATTTGATCTTTGATGGAAAAGTGTTCTACTTTAATTCCATTTTCCATACTTTATTAAATATGTTTGTTTTTTAGTTGTACATTCACTTTGTAGTGAAGATCTTGATGTATATTTCATGTCATAATCGCTCCGAAGGCATTCGATGACAATGTCCATTTTAATTTCCTCCTTTCTCCATCTGTGCTTCCAACCCTAATGCTAACCCCAAATGTGGTGGCAACACTGAGGACATCGACAACAAACTTAGATTCAAATTCAAATCCATATTCCCATCATCGACCATTAGAAATAACAACCAAGAAGCCTTGTTAAAAAAAACTTTAATCTCATCTACCCATTTCAAGCACTACCATTTCCAAAAGCTTAAGCGTTATATGATCAAAGAAATTTAGAAACAAGTATTGTTGTGCAAAAATCTCATTCCTCTTGCCCTTGCTAATCTTCTCACCAATTTTTAGAAATTATAATAGTTACCTTTCATTCATTATAATGTTCTATACCATTCCTTATTTCTCTTTAGCTTGCCTAGAATGCATATGCTATAGAAAAAATTCCATACTTGCATCCTCATCTCAACCCTCATGACTTAGTGACTAGTTTAACCTTTACATCTTCATTGATTGCATATGATAACATGATAATCCCATTAGAAACAAATGTTTGGGGAACAAAGAATATTAATGTGGTCTTCTCATTTTTTCCATTTTGAAAAGTTGTAATACTACACATATCCTTAACATTTGTTGGTCCTTCTGAATTAATGGTGATCTCAAAGTAAGACTCTTTCTTTGATCATTTTTAATATGGATGTGGTCTAATCTTCTTAGACACTTAGTTTCTTAGAGGATGTTGTGAGAAAAATAACCATACTCTCCAATATTACTATAAAAAAGAGTAGATGTCACATAACACTACAAATTATGGAGGTGGCTAGGTATGAATGTTATTGTGTGTTGTAGTTCATTCATCCCCACTGATAATCAATATTGATCATTGAGGGTTTCTATTCAATTTTCTTTTGTTATTTAACCTCCCCTATCCTCTGTTGTATGCATTTTCTATGACATTAATATGTCATTATGCCAACTCAACCTTTTCTTATAGAGTGATAGTGCCCATCAACAATATACGATGGCTACATATTTATTGATGTCATCCATATTCATCATAGTGCCTCCCAAGTAATAATTGGCTCTTGAAATATATTTACTTCCATATATTTTTAGACTTTTAATAGCATGGTGAAGGAACGAATGAAGAAGAATGATAGTCTAAGAATTCTCCAAATATGAGTCCATTTGTAAATTCTTCCTATGTGCCTAGGAATAATTTCATTCCTATCTTTTGTGATTTTTTGTTCAAATCTACTTGCCTTTTATTCCCTCTTGCATATATATTCAATACTCCATAGAATGTTCTACTAGTTCCTTCTAAAATTTTCTCTTCAGATCTACCTTCTAGTTTGTAATACTAATATGAAGAAACTTTTCTTTGATACCATGTTAAAGTTTAGAGGATATGCTCCAAATGTAGTTGCACTAGCTATAAGTATTTGTTTTCCAAAGGCAGTGCTCTCTCATATTTATATTAAATATAAGTCATGAAGAGACATGTCCCTTGACAATCAATATAATAACAATCTCTCTCTCTCTCTCTCTATCTCTCTAGATATATAATTTATATTAATTTCTCTCATAACTTATATCTCACATATATATAAAGTATATCTCATTATTATATATATTGTTAGGTTTATCAGATTGAAGCTACCAAACATCAACAATGATCTTTATAGTCTCATTTTCCTTTATAATTGATGAAGGGTACTCCACTTAGTAACAAAAATACATAACATAAATAGAGAAATAAAAACAAGTTGCAAGAATAAAAAATTAGCTTCTTATTGTCTTGAAAAACATGGAATTTCAAATTTTATAATTAAAACATGAAAAACCACATGAGATTTTTCTTACCATATTCTATAAGCTAGAGCCACTACAAACATTTTGCCCCCCCAGAATTGTCATAGACAACCCTACAAACCTTTTTTATATAGGCAAATTTTCACTGGCTAAGAAGGTTCTAGAATTTAACCCTAGATCCTAAGGCTAACCAAGCCTAGCATATTTTTATTATTATTCATATTTTATTACATTTGACTAAGTCCCAACAGATTTTAGAACTCAAATTTTCTTTTGAAGAAATTTCATTTCTGTCAATTTTAGGTGGTGCAACTTCTGAAGACCATAACTCATCACCATTTACCTTGACTGACTATTATGACCTCATTTCAAAAATGCCACAAACTGTTTTACAATGTAAGACTAATAAAATCTCTAATTAATTGATTTTCGAACTCTTTTCCAATGCCTCTAAAGCCTTAAAAATTGAGTTAAAATTTTTTATACCCTATTGCCAATATTGAAATTTTCAATAACTTCACAAATAAACTTGATTTTGCAATGAAACATTAATGGAAGACTTCTATTTCTAAAATGAACCTCTAGGGAAGAAAGAAAAATATTCTAATCTCAAATGACCACTTACTAGAATTAGTAACCTTCTAGAAATAACAACTCTACTTTGAGATAACCCTTATTGAAAAGACAATAGAAATATTTTGGGTGATGCAATATTTCCCTTACATCTAGGATGCTCCTACATTAGACACCCAAAGTAATATGAGAAGTGTCTTTAACAAATCTTAGGTGTTCAAAGGAAAACCAAGATGGTTAACAACCTTCCTTGTCAACCGCAATGAACTTCACCATTTCTTCCTTTCCATTTGACTAGATATTCTTCATATTTCTTGTCTCTCGTGCTTCTACTAACATAGTTGTCCAATATATCCTTAATTTATTTTGTAGATAAAGTAGTTACTAGAATACTCCATTGTGCTTCTATGACCTCAAATTCAACTCCTCCTTCACGACACTCTGTTAGATCTAAAAAGTTAAATATAGGTGAAATATTTAGTTCACTAGACAATTCTACTTCAAAAGCATTTCTTGAATCTTTTATTGTCCTCACTTCTTCATATTCGACTTATTATATGTTCCCACTAGAAATCACTACTAAAATCAATCATAACTTTATCTCCAATCTAAAATTTCCTTATGTGTCCATTTCTCAAAGAAATTTCTTCAAGTGTTCTACAAATTCTTCAACTTCAACATTTCTTGTCTCCTCTTTTTCCAATTTTCTCAATTCAAAAAAAATTCTAGGACTACCTCCATATATTATATGGAATGATGATTTCCATTTTTTAAAATCTCCAACCAAACATAACATTAGGTTTCGCAAACTCCTATTGACCACTTTTGTCCATCCATTAGTTTGTGGATGATGTGATGAGCTAAAATTCAAATTTGTCTTTAACTTTTTTCACAATTTTCTCCAAAAGTACCCAAAAAAATTTGGGGTCTCAATTTGGAACTATGCTCTTTGGAAGACCATGTAGTCTCACCATTCTCTTAAACATAATTTTGTTACACGAACAAAATCATTAGTCTTCTTGCAATAAATTAAATGTCATATCTTTGAAAATTTGTCAACCACCCAAAACATTAAATCATGCCCTCATTGAGTCCTTGGTAAGCCAAGAAAAAATTCCATATTGATATCCTCCCATGACTTCTCAGGTACAAGTAATGACTGATATAACCCTATATTATTTTTTGCTCCTTTTTCCATTTGACACACTCTATAACTCAATACAAATTTCTTGACATCTTGTTACAGCTGTGCCTAGTAGTAATTCATTAACCATAGAAATGATTTTATTATGACCAAAATGTTTACCCAACCATCCACAATCATTCTCCTTGATGAGATTCTCCCTAATAGAACTCCTCATAATGCAAAATTGACTGCCACTGAATAGCATACCATTTTGGATGATGAAATCCAACCTCTTGGTTCTATTTAGAGTATTAGATTCTATAAAAGCTTTTTAAGCTTCACAAAAATATGGATCCTCTACATACAAACTCTTGAGCTCCTTGAACCCAATAACCCAATCCACATCTCTGTCAACAAAGTTTATCTCCTGCTAAGAGAATTTGCAACCCTAGTAGACTTCCCACTTCTGTGTTTCAAAATGAATGTGCAACTCTACAAAATTCAACCCATTTCAAGTGTATTTGATTCAATTTTCCTTGAATAGCTAGATATTACAAAGATTGATGACCAAAACATAAAATAAACTCCTTCTAGAAAAGAGAGAATGTCTCCACTTCTTCAATGCATGAACTATAACATAAAAATCTTGACCATAAAGATAATATTTTCTTCTGGAATCATTTAACTTCTCACTGAAGTAAGCAATAGGTCTAGCTTCTTGACTCAAAATAACTCTAATTTCATTACTAATAGCATCACAATATACTTGAAACACCTTATTTAGATATGTAAGTGATAAACCAGGTTGATCTAAGGTGAGAAGTTGGGTAAGATTTCTTCCATTTTTGCAATACTTGAAAAATGAGATTTTAAAAGGGTTAGAAAAGTGATTCAAATTTAAGTAAAGCCAAAATTAAAGCCCTAAGAAAACAAACAATCTAATGGCGAAGCCCAGGAGAAATGAGTTTTAGAGAGGGTTTATAGAGAGTAACATGAATATTGAGAGGTTTGGGAGGTTTGGAAAGGGCATGGAGCCATTCAAAAGACATGAAGGAAGGTTTTATTGGGGGAATAGGAATGGGAGATGGCAAAATGGGAACAAAAACTACCAAGAAAGCTTTCAATGGAAAAAAGTGGGACTAAACAATGGGGAAAAATGGTAAAATGGAAGAGAGATGTGTTGGAATAACTGACAATGTTCCTCTTTGAGATTCGTGACATGGCTTAACTGCCTCATGTTTTCTATAAGTCTAGTGGTTGTATCAGGCATTGATAGGTCAATCATTTGGTGTAATGACAACTCTAGCTTGTAACAAGAGGCTGAATGTAAATGGTTGGAGAAGTCATCTGATGCAAAGATTCACATCATTAAATCTTGGTGGGAATGTGGTGTTTGAAATTATAGCTTAAAAAATGAGAAAACCATAGGTATTGAAAAATCAAGAGAAGTAAATAATAAAAGATTAACAGTTAACTCGATGTGCAGTTGAAAAGGTGGTGCTGGAAAGTGGCTTGGTAAAGGAGAAGATTGACTTTCTGGAGAGTAATGCATTATTTCTCAAGTAGGGAGGTCCAAGGCCAGAAATAGGTAAGATTAAAAACTAGTGTGATGAGAAATGGGGTGTGGCGAAAGACTTTAAAATGTTAGAAAATGGTTTTTATATGATTATAGTGGATATAATGCAGGATAGGGATTGAATCTTGAATAGTGGTCCTTATTTTGTGGAATGATATGGGTTTTATATAAAGAAATGGATCCTGAACTTTGATCCAATTAAAGAGTTAATAAAGGAACTTCCTCTGTGGGTAGGATTGAGGAATCTACCCTAAGAATAGTGGCAGGAACAATGTTATAAAGCAATTGGGAACAAGCTAGGAACATTCATTAAGGTGGTAGAAATGGTGGACAAAGAAACTTTGCAAATGTTCCAAAGAATATGTATAATGTGGAATGATTGTCATCTAATCCCTAAAATGATTGAGATCTTTAATGAAGGGGTAGTCTAGAGACAACCAATGTCTTTGGAGGAAGGGTTGAAGGTTTGTGAGTTTTTCCTTTGTGAGGAACATGACTCAGAAAGTTGTAAACAAGAAGGACATCATAAGGCTAAAGAAGAGGAAAGGTTACTCTAGAATGTTATAGAGATGGCCAGGATAAAAGAAGTAGAGAAGGATGAGACTGAAAATATTATGAAAAGGGATAATGCAGAGGTGGAGAATGATACAATGTTGAAAACACAAGCAAATAAATGTCAAGAAAAAGGGTAAGGGTATTTGAGAATCTACAAATGGTTCAGGAAAAAGTGTTTTAGGATAAAAGTTGCATAGTCTCATAGGAGACACCACAAAGTGGGAAGAATGGGGGTGAAGATCAACAGAGGAGGTTGGTGAGTGAGAGTGTTGAAATAAGGATGGACCAAAGTCAAGGGCTAGTTAGTGAGGATGGGGTTGAATATAGAATTTTGGATGGAAGTGAAAAAAGGGGATGTAAGGACCTAGAAGGACATCAAATGTCTCTAGAAGTAAGGTGTCAGGAGGTAGTGTTGGCAGAAAGGCCAGAAGAAACATAGAGGGAATGGGAGGAAAATTAAGAGTATATGACTAGGTTGGAAGGAGAAATGGAGGGTGGGATTGGAGAGTGTTTTAAGGACATTGAAATTTTTCCAATAAGAAACTTGAAAGGTAGATCGGGAGAGTGAAGCTTAGAGGAAATATTGAATGAGGAAGATGAGGATAGGGATGCTGATAGAGAAGAAGATTTCTTTGAGGTGGAGGAAACTATGACCCTTAAGGAAAAAAGAACTATAGAGAAAACATAAAGTAAAAAACATAAAGCACATATTGGGGAGAGTCAAAAAAGGGGAAGAAGAACCATCAATGCACTGATCCAATAAAGTAAGTTGAGAATGGGAAGGGGGGAAGAACCCCTCCCGGAAGAGATGAATATCCTTTCATGGAATTTCAGGGGATGTAATGCCCCTGATAAAATGTGCTTGATCAGGAGAGGCATTGATCAAGCAAAATTGGATGTGGTTTTAGTGCAAGAAACAAAAATAAAGATGGATGGTTTGGAGGGAATGAGGAGAAAGTTTAATAGATGGAAAAGTGAGTGGGTGGCTATTGAGGGAGCCTTAAGGGGTATGTGTATTTTATGGAATCGAGAGACAATGACTGGAACTGTAATGCAGATGGGAAAGAATTGGTAGTGGATGAAAGTTTCTTCAAAACAAATAGGATATGAATTTAATGTTCTTAATGTTTTGGTCCAATTTAGAGCAAAGAGAAGAGAGAACTATGGAAGACACTAACAAAGGTTATGGAAATTTTACAAGATGAAATCATTATTTTAGGAGGGGATTTCAATGCTATACTCTACCTAAAGGAAAAAAAAAAAAGGAGGTAAAGGTTGGAAGTCAACTAAATAGGAGGACTTCTTGACCTTTGTTATGGAAAATGGTCTTATTAATTTCCCCTTTAAATAGGGGGATTTCACCTGGAACAATAGGAGGCAAGAGTTTGTTAATAATGCTAAAAAATTGGATAGGTTCCTTTGGGGGGGGGGGGGAGAGTGGACAAGAGTTGACTAATCTGTTGAAGTTGAAATTCTACCTATCCATAGCTTAGATCACTTCCCTATCAATCTAAGAATTCAGGAAGAATATACTTTGGACCAATGCCCTTTCAAATTTGAAGCTACATGGCTGAGGGTGGATGGGTTTAAGGAGATGGTCGAAAAATGGTGGACTAAGGCATCAGAGTTGGAAGGAAACAAGGCTTTTAATTTTTTTAAGAAGCTTCAACATATAAAGGGAAAGTTGTAAGTGTGGAATAGAGAATCTTTCCGAAACATTTTTGAAAGAAAAGGTGTACTGGAAGAAGCAATTGAAACTTCAAATGAAAAAAATAATTTAGAAAGGGATGAAAGAGGAGGATTTCCAAGAAGAAAAGAGGCTTAAAAAAGAGTATGATGAAATCTTGCTAAGAGAACTATTCTGGAGATAGAAATCTAGAGAAACATGGTTTAAAGAAGGGGATAAGAATACAAAGTTCTTACACAATTCAGTTAAAATAAGAAGATCCCATAATAAAATATTCTCTATTAAAAATTGGGAGGGTGAGGTGATTAGTGATCCAAAGATGATAAAGAAAGTGACAGTTGATTTTTTCAAAGATAGAGGAAGAAAAGAGGATGGGGAGGAGGCTTTAGTTGATGATGTTTTGGATTGCATTCAAGGATGTATTACAGAAAGGCAAAATGTAATGTTAAATGCTGAAGTCTCAAAAGCAGAGGTGAAAAAAGTTTTATGGGGTTTAGGTAAAGACAAGAGTTTAGGGCTAGATGGCTTTACAGGTAGTTTTTTTAGACTCATTTAGGAGTGTATAGAAGAGGAAATTTAGGGGATGGTGGAGGAATCCAGAAGAGGGGGTTTTGTTCTAAAAGATTTGAATAATAATTTTATTGCGTTAGTTCCAAAAAGGGATGAGTGCATATCTTTTGATGATTTTAGACCAATTTCTTTATGCAATAATGTGTATTAAATCATTTCGAAGGTAGTTGTCAATAGGTTTAAATTGGTGCTGAATGATGTAATATCAGAGGAACAAAGTGGATTCGCTCTAGGAAGATCCATTTTTGAAGGGGTGATTATTGCCTATGAAATGATCCACTCGATAAAAAAAAAAAAGCTTAGACAAATGATGGTAAAGTTGGATATTAAACAAGCTTATGATGAGATAAATAGAGATTTTCTGTTCAAAGTTATGAAGAAATTTGGTTTTAATGAGGATTGGATTAGCTGGGTAGAGGGTTGTTTAACTTCTATAAGGTTCTCTATGTTTGTTGATGGTAGTCCCCAAGGTTTTTTTGAGTTGGAAAAAGGGATTAGGCAGGGGGACCCTTTATCTCCTTTCCTATTTATAATTTTGGCTGAAGTGTTAGGAAGGCTGATTAAAGGAAAAAGGGTTCAAGGTCTATGGAAAGGGGTAAAGGTGGCAAGGGGAGTGGATCCAATTCCACATTTGAAGTTTGTAGATGACACTTTTCTAATTGGTGAAGCTTTAGAGCAGGAAACTAGATTGATGAAAAAGACACTGAAAATCTATGGAAAAGTGTCAGGACAAAAGATAAATTGGGAAAAGTTTGAAATTTTCTTTTTTAACACTCCTCTTAATAGCAGAAGAGCTATTGGATGAATTCTAAATATAAAGTAGGGGAGTCTTCCAAGCAGGTATTTGGGAATCCCTTTATTCCAAGGGCAAAATAGAAGTGAAGTATGGAAGGATTTGGTAGAAAAATGTTTGAGGAGGATGGATGGATGGAAAGGTAAATGGCTAAATTTTTTAGGAAGGATTCTGATACTAAAATCAATGGTCTCAACGGTGCCTATTTTCTCAATGATGTGTTTAAAAATCTTGAAGAAGGTGATTAACTTAGTGGAAAGGCAGATGAGGAAATTCTTTTGGAGTGGGGCGGGGGAAGAGAAAAAATGATCATTACTTAAATGGGAAAAAATTTGCAGACCTAAGAAGTTTGGAGAAGCTGGAATTAGAGACTAGAATACAATGAACATTGCTCTAGGGGAAAATTTGGTGTGGTAGATGTCAAATGATGAGGAGAAAATGTGGATTAGGATTCTAAAAGCCAAATATTTAGACTCTAATGAGAATATAAGGACTTTAACTATTTAAAATCTAATTAGAGGTTCAATAAATTGGAACTTCATTCTTTCTTGCAGGCATTTCATAATAGACCATATTTCATGGGTCATTGGTAATGGTAATAGGGAAAATCTTTGGGAGAACTCATGGAATGTAAACAAATCCTTAGACGAGGAAATAGGGGATAGAGAAATGAAACAAATTTTATGTCTACATAATTAATAGAAGAAAGGTCTACATAATTAATAGAGAAGATAGGATTAGTTGGTGTGCGGCAACTTCTGGTAAATTTTTAGTTAAACTTGGATATGAAATTTTAGACAATAAGGAGGAAGAATGTTTTGAAGTAGGGGATTTGTATTGGAGTAAATAAATACTTTCAAAGTCGAGAAATTTCTCATGGATAGCAATACAAGGTAGAATCCTAATAGGGGATAGGAGAAGAAAATTGGGTTTCCAAGGCCCTAAAAAATGTGTTATGTGTGGAAAGGAAGAGGAAAGTGTTGATCATTTTTTGTTAAATTGTGACATTACGACACAACGTTGGAGGGTTCTTCAAGGGAAATTGGGTTAGTTTGGACCTTGGAGCCCCTCTCTTGAGGCCTTCTTTATTACACGGGAAAGAGTAAGAAGGAGAAACTTATTTGAACGCATATGGAGAGCGAGTCCCTCAAATGTTATATGGGAGGTCTGGAAGGAAAGGAATAGAAGGATTTTTCAGGAACTATCAGAGACAATTGATCAGCTTTTAGAAAGGATTGATCATTCTATTGAAAAAGTTGTTAATGCTGTAGTCTTTGGGAAAAATATGTCAAAATGTGGGTTTATGAATTATCATAGAGCTATTTAGAAAATGTGGCCAGGGATTAAAATAGGAAAGGCAGGGGAAAAGGGAAAATCTACTTCTAAAGCCAATAAGAGGGAAGATGCAAAGTGGAAAGCTCCCAGAGAAGGTTGGTTAAAAGTAAATTTTGATGGGGCATCTAAAGGAAACCCTAAAAAATTAGGAGCAGGGTGCATTATCAGGGATTATTTAGGGGAGACTTTGGCCTTTGGAGCTAAGGTTACAGGATGGAACAAATAATGAAGCAGAGTTCCAAGTTGCATCGCTAGCATTAAAATGTGCAAAAACATTCAAAGTAAATAAAATTATTTTAGAAGCTGATTCGATGGTGGTTGTGTAGGCTATTAGTAATAAATTGATCTCTACATGGTACTTAAAAAATCTATTAGTGTGTATAATTAAAGAGTTAAATAAATTTGAGGAATTTAAAATTCCCCATGTCTTTAGAGAAGCAAACAAAGATTTGGATGCTCTTTCAAAATGGGCGGTTGGCTTAAGGGAGGATGGAAGGTCAATTTTTGAAAATTGTAGCTATTGGGAAGGAATTGACGAAGATGTTTCGTAACTTTATTAGTTGGTGTTTTTTTGAGACTGGTTGAGTGTTTTATAAAGAGAGGTGATGGAAAGGTGACTGATGTCATAAAGGACTATTAGAAAAGCCGAATGAACAAATTTGGAAAATCTGCAATAAAGATGTTCATCATGACAAGATGCGATAGCAGAGAAGACATGAACTTTTAGGAATGTTGATGTGACATTTCCTTTAGTGTGGAAACTAGTTGGGGGCATTTATAATGAAGGTGGAAAAGGCTTTTTCGAAAAACTTGAACGAAAAATTTACAAAATTGATAGTGACTGAATAGAAAGGCAGAATGGAAGCAACATTTACCTTTAAAACAAGCAGACAACAAAAGGCATTGTTTGGACTGGTGCAGGACAAGAGGTTGAAACTATTGCTCAAGTGCCCATTGCCAGGTGTGATAGAAGCCATTAAGGAGATGGAGGGGGAGCTATTTCAAAACTCTTCCCATCATTGGAAGATAAATGCAGATATAGCGACAATAATAGTGGCACGGGGGTTGGAGACAACATGCTCGGGGAAGAAGTGGAATGGGTTATGAAAATATATTTCCAAAGGACTTAATTGTGGGAATTGATTCCCTGTTAGAGTGGGCATGGCAAGGGAAAGGTTTTGATTATAGTGAATGTTATGAGAACTATGAAGAGGGTAGGAAACTTGGACATGTTGATTTTCTGTGGTGGCCAACAAGGGTGGACAAAGAAGGATATATAGCCAAGATAAAGATGGCTTGGGCTAAGTTGGTGGCAGAAGTTAAAGTTTTTTTTTTGAGAGGAGGGGTAGAAAGGTTATGGGTTTTTTCATTACCCACCCAAGGTAACGAAGAAGTGCAGGAGGGAGAAGGATTAGGAGGTTGGTCAGGGTCAAATTTCCAATTAGGATGGAGTAGTGAAGAAGGAAGAGGAAAGCAAAGGGGACCATTTTTTTCCTGGATTAATATGGGCTTCGAAGCACACAAATGCTGATGGAGATCATGAGTAAGGGCAAGTGAAACTATAGAAATGCTGCAACTCAATGTAGTTATAAAGAAGAAGAAGCTTTTGGCTATTTTTTGTGGGCCGAGGAGGAAGTTGCAGAAATGTCATGAAGTAGTAGAGAGGTCTCATAGTGGTAAAGGTGAAGTATGGGAGTTGCAGATGGAAGATAGGGAAAGAGAACAATAGGACAAGTGGAGGACAATGTGTTCGTCTTGGATGTTTTTTGTTGTTTCCTAGTTAAGAAATGTCAAGATGTATGCTATTTTTGTATAAGGGTTTAGAACTTGGGGGGAACGATGTAAGTTTAAGAATGATTAGAAAGGTGGTTTTTTGAGATGAAACATGTACATGTAAAGGAAAGGCTAATCTAATGTTGTAAAAATGTTATTTTAATTTTAAAAAAAACTATTACTGTTCAAAAAAGCAAAACCAGGTTGATCTGTAACTTTCTGTTTCAAGAATTCAAAACTCTTGTATGCTCTTGTAGTCCACTTAAACTCCTTCCTATCCCCTCTCATTGTTTCAGTCAAGGGTTTATAGACATTGCTAAAATCCTTGATAAACTTTCTGTAAAAGATAGTGAAACCATGAAAATATATTACCTCAAGAGCACTCCTTTGGGAAGGTCATTCGAGGATAGCCTTCATTTTCTCTAGGTCTATTTTAGACCTTTTATTGAAATGAAAAATCCCATATGCACTAACTTCTTCACAAAACTACACATCTTTAGTTTAATCAATAATTTATCTTCTCTTAATATCTTAAATACCCTACAAATATGCATTATATGTCTTACTGAATATCAAAATATCATCCAAATAAACAATGACAAATTTACCTAAAAGTTTTTTTCGTACCTTGTTCACGAGTCACATAAATATTCTTAGTGCATCGGTTACATCAAAAGGCATTAATTACCACTCATACAAGCCCTCATTTATCTTGAAGGTTGTCTTCCATTCATCTCCTTCTCTGATCCAAATTTGGTGATCTTCTTTAGATATATCTTTGTCAAAACACAAATACACTCAAACAATCCATAATATCATCTATCCTTGACAAGGGAAATTTTTACTTGATTATGGTTTTATTGATAGCTCTAGAGTATGTACACATCCTCTATTATCCATATTTATTTGGTGCTTATACTATTGGTACAACATATGGACTCAAACTCTCATGAATCAACCGCTTCTGTAATAACTCCTCTACTTTTCCATTCTATTTTTCACTTTCTGTTGGAGTCATTCTATGAGCTACCTTATTTAAAAAAATGTCTCTTAGAATCATATTCATCATATGAATGATCTTTCTTATTGGTCACAATCCATTAGGTGCATTATCATATACAATATCCTAAAAGTCATCCATCAAATCTACAACTTATGCGAGTACATTTTCTACTTCCTCTTTGCCACCTTTTGGAATTAGAGGAAAACATATATACTCATCCCCTTACCTTCTAGAAACTTTCTTCCATTAACTAAACATATTCTAGCATTACTACATATATTTTCCTTAGTTTCCTTCAATTTCTTCAACTTGTGTCAAACTCCCTTCTTTGTCAAAGAATAGATATTTGTAAGCCCATCATGTACTGCATGATGATCATACTTCCAAGGTCTCCCTGATGTAGGAGAATGGGTAGTTGGAAATTTTTTATGTTGGAGTGGTATTGACCTTGGATTTAGAGAACTCAATTTAAAGGAGGTGATGCTTAGTCACTATTGGGGTAATTCTTGTGTGTTATCTTGGCCAAGGAACTTAGTGATGAAGGGGATCAATGATGCTTGAATAGAGTTCTTCTCAATGGACTTTGCATGCAATGATCTTTGTGCAACTTAGTTGATGACCTAAATAGTGGAAATAGTGCTCAATGATTATTATGGGAGCTTAATGGACATGCTTTCTAGGTATACTTGGTGATACTTGGCTTTCTCAGTAACTATTGCTAACACTCAGTGGTTAGGTTCTTTGACTGGATGTTCTTAGAGATTTGATAAACTAACTTGGTGTAATATGTGTTGTGCAAGATTATGATGTGAATCAATTTTGGGATGTGCAAGGAGCTATTTGTGGTCTTGGTTCTTTCTCCTATGTGCATTTAATGACTTTTGTAAGTCGACTAAGGCATGTTATGTTTATTTGGGTTTTAGATGATTCTATTTGCAACAAGCCAACTTGTGGCAGTGCAAGTATAAAAAGAGGGGTTGGATAGTGTTGTAGGAATTCAGAGAAGATTCATCTTGAGAGGTGTAGCTAAGAGGATAGAAGTTTATCATAGCTAGTAGCTGAGTGTTGGCTTAGGAAATAACAAGGTTGCTTAGTGACTTATGAACACAGGTTTAGATATTTCTTGAGGTTTCTATTAGATTGTTGTGCTATTACAGATCTAGGCTAGCTAGGGTTTGGTTGGATCTTGTGATATCTTGAAAAATTGTTACTGTAATTGGCCATAACTAAGAAGGCCTTACAACCTTGCACGTTACATGTAATCAATTATTTGATGAATAAAGAGTTGGATTTTCTATTAGATCTGGTATCTTGTGTTGTATTTTTTTTGTGTGGTTGTTTTCTAGGGGCTTGGTCACCTCCATTGGGGGTTTACTCAGCCTTGTACTATGTCAAGTGGTATCAAAGTGAGTTTTGATCTAGTTGAAGATTGTTGGAGTGTGGTTGTAGAGATTTTGTACGATTCTTGTTGTAGATCTATGTAGGATTTTATGTAGAGGGTTTTTAGAATATCTTGAAGGATGCCTCCAAGAAGATTGCATCCTAGGAAAATTGCAAATCTTTGTGATGCTATGGAGACTAAACTTTCAAAGAAGGTTAGATCTTACTTCAGATCTAAGAGGGAGTAGATGAAGAATGGTATGGTCACTAAGATCATGAGAGCTATAGTTGGTGTACCAAGGAATGTGGGTATGAAAGATTCTTATGAGGAAGCTTCTAAAGAATTTGAAGTTGTTGCATCTAGTAGTGAGGATACAACCAATCAGATGGATAGATCTATGGAAGACAAAACTAGTTAGTTGGAAATATTTGAAGCTTGGTTAAAATTGAAGCATAAGATGGATGTTTCTAATTTCTCAAGTACTTTTAATCCCAAGGACTTGATTGATTGGATGAGATGGAAGACTACAGGATATTGGAGATCTTCTCAGAGTAAGGTTGGCACATACTAAGTTGAAAGGACATGTTCCTTTATTGTGGAAATAATTGTAGAGAGATATAGAAGAGGAATATGAAATAAAAATCACTAGGTGGAGATTGATGTTTTCAAAATTTAAGGCTAAGTTCATTCCTACTAATTATGAACTTGAGTTGTTTAAGAGATTATAAAATCCAAAACAAAAGAATATGTCTATAAAGGATTATATGAAGGAGTTTTACAAGTTAACTATTCAATCTAGACATAGAGAACTTTCTAAAGAAAAGGTGGCTAGATATATTAATGGTCTGAGAGTCAATCTTTAGGATGAGATTGGTATGATAAAGATTGATTTGGTTGAAGATGCTTATCAATATTCTCTTAAGGAAGAAGATAAGTTTGCAAGAAGACATCACAGTAATTCTCGAGGGAAGGAAAAGCAAGATCACTTGGTGAAAGATAAATAGATTGCTGAGGATGAACCGAAACCTATTAAACATAGTAAAATAACATGTGAAGGTGGATTTAAAGGTACTTTCCATAGGCATGGTGAAGAAGGACATATATATTTTGAATATCCCAATGCTAATAGGAAGGTCAGTGATAAAAGAGCTAATGTGGTGAATGAGCCTGAGGTGGAAGATAACTTGCTAGCTCGACGAGTATTGCTTTGTAAGAGATTATGGAATCTTGTCATAGGAGAAATGAGTCCAAGACTTGATGTGATTCTAGAGGTAATTTCTAGAATTTGATTGTGAATAGTGGTAGTACTGATAAACTAGTTGCCAAGGAGATGGTTTAGAAATTTTGTTTGAAGAGAGTAAGACATCCTTTCCCTTATGGGATCCCTTGGTTAGAAGATGAACATGCTTTGGAAGTGAGGGAGTAGTGTATTGTTGATTCTAAGATTGGACAATATGTGGATTAGGTGTTGTGCAATATTGTGGAAATTAGATGTAGTTGTCACATATTACTTGATAGGCCTTGGCAGTATGATTGCAGGACAATGCATGATTTTGTCAAGAATGTATTTACTATTGAGAAGGATTGTAGGAAGTTTTCCTTGCTTCCCTTGCAAGGTTGGGTGCTTGGTAGGAGGAACTTGAGTTTTGGTAGGTGAGTAAAGTTGAAGGATTCTCAAAGGGTTAGAAATCAACATGGGAAATATACATGTGGTACATTGAGGAAGGATGTGAAGAGGAAAGTTAGCAAGGTGTCTATTGCAGGAAAGGATTTGCACAAGTGAAACAAAGGAAAGAGTTTTCAAGTTGAAGACTTGGAGGACATGTATGTGTAGAAATAGTTTATGGTTTATGTGCTAAACCTCAAAAGACATTCTTCTAGTTATTAAGACCATCTTTTCACTCTTGGGTGTGTAATGCAGGAGCATCCTAGGGTAGTTGGAAATCTTATATGTTGGAGTGGTTTTGACCTTGAATTTGGAAAACTCTTTTGAAAGGAAGTGATGCTTAGTCACTACTGGGGTAGGTCTTGGGTGTAGTTTTGACCAAGGAACTCAATGGTTGAAGGGGCTTAATGATGCTTTCCTGAGCTCCACTTGATAGAACTCATGCTCACTAGTCTTTGTGCAACTCAATTTTATGATCTTCTCAGTGGAACTAGTGCTCCATGATTCTTGTGGGAGCTCAATAGATGTGCTTGATAGGTATTCTTGGTGATACTTGGCTTGCTCAGTGGTTACTGATAATGCTCAGTAGTTTGGTTCATTGACTAGATGTTCTTGGAGATTTGGTCATCCAACTCGGTGTATTTAATATGTGTTGCACATGATCATGACATGGATCGATCATGAGATGTGTGAGGACCTATTTGTGGTCTTGGTTCTTACTTGTATGCACATTTAATAATTTTTGCAAGCAGACTAATGCATGTTATGTTTATTTGGGCTCTAGATGATTCTATTTGCAACATGTCTACTTGTGGTTGTGCAAGTATAAAAGAAGGGGTGTGGTAGTGTTGTAGGCAATCAGAGAAGAGTCAGCTTGAAAGCTGTAGTTGTTAGAAGATCTAGTAGTTGAGTACATGCTTAAGAAAAAAGAAATTTTCTTATTGGTTTGCAAGCATACATTTAGATCTTGCTTGAGGTTTCTACCAGATTATTGTGTTGTTATAGATCTAGACTAGCTAGGGTTTTGTTGGATCTTGTGAGATCTTGCAGAATTGTTATTGGAATTTCTTTTGTAATTGGCCATAACTAGGAAGGCCTTATATCTCAACACATTGCATGTAATCAGTTATTTGATGAATAAAGGGTTAGATTGTCTATCAAATCTTGTATCTTGTGTCATGTTTCCACTATGTGGTTGTTTGCTTGGGGCTTGGTCACCTCCATTGGGGGTTCAACGAGCTTTACATTGCGTCACTCCCTAACAACAAATGAAAAACATACATAATATCACACAAAACCTCATCATGGCAGTTCCCAATCTTGAGCTTTACTAGACACTGTTCATTGACCAAAGCTTTATGATCCTTCTATAACTTATGTGAATGAAATATGGACACATTAATATAGACCATTATACTCAGGAATACCCATGATGAAGAGAATCTCAAGAGGTACCCTATAGCTTCCTATTTATGATTTGCAAGAGATGTGAGATTGTGGCTCTCAAATGAACCTAGTTAAAAAACCCTTGCAAGGTGTACCATTGAATAGAATATTCAAAGGAGTAGAGGCAAGAGTGCCAATATCCAAGAATCAAGAGAATACAATATAATATGAAAGTGTAATATTTAAGATAAGAGCTCAAAATTCAAGATTAATCTAACAAAAATGAGAGAGTTACAAAACCTCCTAGTTAAACTATACGGTTTAAACTAGAAATCTAAACTAAGAATGCATGTATGTAAATGCAAGCACATGGTAAGTGCTACAAGTGCTCTAGAATGAAACATGTAGCATAACAATAGCATGAGAGTGTAAGATTATGAGAGAGTGAGGAGATAACCTCCTTTTAAAGAGAAATGGATGGTAGAGATTAAGAGGCAAAATCAAGGGTAGAGAATGAGTCTTAGTTGATCCATGTGCACAAGAGTCTCACTTAGGAAAGATCAACAAATATGTTCAAGTGGAGAAATTTGTGCAGAGGATAGTTAAAGTTATTTTGAAGATAAAGTTTCTTTTCGCATAGAAAATTGTGACTCTCACATGTATAGACAAAATTGTCTTTTCTTTTAATTTAAAAATAGGAAAATACCTTTTCATGTGTACACTTAGGAATAAAGGAACTTTGAGGATTTTATTTTATTAAAAGGGGAAAATTTATTATAATTAAATAAAATACTTAGGATAAGGTGGCCAGAACATTTGATAAAATTGAATAAATACTAAAGTGATGATTTGATCAAGGATAAGTGATAGATGAAACATGCAAAATTGCTAGAAAGTGGGCTCATAGTCTAGAGGAAATTTTTTGGGTGATTACATTTTCCTCTCTTTGACTAATGTGTGATTGATCAGGGAAAAATTTAAGTCAAATAATGAAGATGTCAAGTTTATTGAGAGATTTGATTATGGACTTGATTGAGTGAAGCACAAATAGATACATGGTCCTGAATGCACAATCAGTATGTAGTGGAACTAGACATTAGGAGAGAAATAGATAAGACAATATCAATACCAATAGAGATAATATGGGTACTAACATGTCCAAGATAAGTATCCAAGAGAAAGTAGATAGATCAAGTTAAGACAAATCAAAACCCGAGATGCATACTGTCAAGTCCAGGTACATAGATTAGACAAATAGTTTAGAGATTTCTACCCCATTGGGATCAAAATTGAAATGAAGTAGAGGAGATGCATAAATGAGATGTATTTAATAAAATTGAGATAAGGAAAGGTCCATGATGACATATAAGAGAATAAGACCAAAGGTTGATCACCAAGAGTTGATAATATGCCCCAACTTGATGAGGTTTGACTAGAAAGATAAAGTATAAGAATTAGTCAAAACAAGAAGAAAGATGAAATGAAATTAATTGAATAATAAGAGTAGAAGAGAGTAGAAATGATGAAGAAATGAAGTAGAAAGATTCAAATATTAAGACTCAAAGAGTTAATCAACTGTGCAGAAGAAGAGAGAATTTTAAAACATGATTTTGACCACCAAGATGAATCCAAATTTCAACTTTGATCCCAAAAATGGATCGAAGATATTAAAGTTAGGTAAGGGTGCAAGTTTTGCGTAAATTTGAAATTTTAGTTAAAAATGCCATATAAAGGATCCAAAAAGGGTAGATACTATGTGATGGTAAGATTAACTCCTTGTGATGACATGAAAAGAATAAAAAAGATGATATGAAAGGATAAAAAGAGGATGAAGAGATGATTAAGAAGAATCAAGAAGATAAATGCAGTTGACCAACACATCCATGAAAGATGAAGAAGACTCTCTCAACACTCAAATGTAAACTATGCTAGAGTGAACCCTAGAATGCAAGCTAATATGCAAGGTACAATTGCAAGGGTTAATTAAGAAGGTCCTAGTTTTTATCATCGAGCCTTATTAATGACATAAAAATATCATACAACCATCACTAGTATAAAGTATGATGATATGAATATGATCTACATCAAATAGAGGTGTGGAAACCCAACCTATGCATCAAAAACATAAAGGTCAAGATGATGGCGCAGTTAGATATTGTAGGTTTAGTATAGAAAAATTATTCTTGCACTAGGAAAAAATGTCAAGATGTCCATAAGAATGGTCTTTTCGAAGAAAACATAATGAGTAAACAAGGATGTACCTTTAACGATCCTAAGTGTCAAAGGGGTCAAGAAAGATGCTTGACACTTAAGATCCACAAAGTACACCTGCAAATAGAATTTAAAAGAAAAATATGCCCCATGCACCCAATCCTCTAGTTGACTGGCATCCTTGAGAGATTAAGGAGGGAACCCTCAAAAAAAAAAAATCAACATAGACAACACACAAAGAAGGTAAGTCAAACAAGTCTCAGTCAGTTTTACTTTAAGTGTTTGTTTGAAAAGTCAAGCCATTGTCTTCCTAGGACTCATGTTCGCAAGTGAGAAATATCATAACATCCTAGACTAGATAAAGTATCGACTCAAGGTAAGGTATTTGATTAGTGTTGAGAAATACTCAATATCAAGGGAAGTGTTGAAAAACACTTTTTGGAGAGCTGCTAAATAAATGCCAAAGAAACTAAGAGACCTAGTAAGCTATACAGTTTGTACCCCCTAGACTTAGACAAGGATCAATTCCAAACCAAGACACACAAAGAGATATGATATGGATTAATTTAGAGTGAAAAGTTACATGTTGATAAACATAAGTGTAAGGGTCTCAAGTAGTGCTTGTTTCCAATTTTTCACCACTTTGTATGGTTAACTATCTCTTAAGAAAAATCACATCATTTTGTCCTAGTGTGAAGAAAGGTGTAGGACATGATGGATTAGTAAGGTAGATAAGATGGATAAGCAAGAATAAATGTGATCCTCAAGTGTACCCAAGCTAGGAAAAGATATCCATATGAAGCATTTTTTGGATCAACAATGGAAACTCATGAGAAAGATAACATATAGGATAATGATATGATGTCATGAAAGTGTATAGACCAAGAGAGAGGATATGTCAAGAGGCTCATGAGAACTATGTTTTCATATTTATTGTGATCAATAATAAGAGGTCAAATGGATAGGATAGCGACATGATAGATCAATAAGAAGGCTATGAGTGAATGACCAAGATCATGTTAGGGAAGTTGATGGACAAGATAGCCAATGCTCATGGATAAATCAACATTGTCAAGATGAAAGAGAAAATATGTAAAAATATAGAAGATAGACGATTACACATGATGCCTTTTTGCTAGGTTTTCATCATGGTACTTATCCAAGGCACCAAAAGAAGTGGTTTTCACCATAGGATGAATTTATTTCTCTTAACTTTTGCTACCAAGGTGCCTATTTACCAAGTATTCACCAAGACACTTTTTTAAATATATTATTATTAGTTTTATATTTAGGTTTTTGGAAAGAGTTAAAGCTTTTTCAATTTGGATAGTGTTCATATTGGAAGGATAAGTCATGATAAGCCAACACCATAGAACAATATACTCAAAGATGCTGATAGGGTGATGGAAGGGAGGTGATAGTAAGAAAAGTATATGGAGGATAATTATTTATGCTTTGGAAGACTAGAAGGAGGATGAATAGTAAGTAAATGTAGAATTGAAAAGATTGTATAAGAGTTGGTGAGAAAGTGGTCAAGATCAACATTGACACACACCTTGAAGGATGGATGAATGAAGGAGGAATCTATTGGAAATACAATGGGATAAGTAAATTCTGGGAAGGGGTTGAACCAACACTTAAAACTTCAACCTTAAAATCATTCACCACATATCCATCTCACAATCTATGCATGTAAACTGAAATACCAAATTAAGCATGTACATCCATAACTTAAAAGTAAATAAACATTCAATACACATATGATAGAAGATATTTGGTTACCCAAAAACCTTCCAAGGAGAAGGTAAAACTGGGGTGGGGATGACACCCCCAAATCTCCACTACTGTAGTAATAAAGTGTATTTAATGAAGGTTACAATGTTAGATCATGAAACATGATCTACAGTGTGAAAAGTCTACCCTGTTAAAGGCTTACAAGATTTTTAGATCTTACCCTATTAAATAATTTCAACACCATGTTAGAAGTGTGTTTGGTAAAAGGACTTTAACTTGCAATGAAGTAAGCACATTGTTAAAGGATTTACAACAACTTTTCAAGACTACTTTGTTAAAATATTTAACTGATTCACCTATTAGAATATCTCAGCCATGATCCTATAGTTAGCACTCTACTGCTAGATAGAATATCACCTCTTTCCTGATGTCACTGATCAGATGTATCTCTACTATCTTCTAATTTCTTTCCTAGATTGTCCTCTAAGTGATTCTGTAATGTAGCTCAATTCACAACTCCTTAGTCACCATGAATGCTCTATTTGTTTATGCAAACTTCTCTCTTTTCTCCTTCCACACACATAAAAAGTTTAGGGTTTTTCCTCCTTAAGAAGACCTAGGTGACTTAGGGTTAGGTATAAATCAATGATTGTGATTCGCCCATATTGTCGCTTAATCCTTCCTTTTTTTTGATTGGTTGCATGTACAACATAGGGATTCTCAATAAAGATTCATCCTTATCATCTAATATCACAAAACAATCCTTAAGTCAGATTCAAAATGGTTTACATAGTAGTTTGTGCCATTACAAACAACTATGTCAAAACTATATTACTTGACACTTGAAGTCCCCGATGCTCGACATGAACTACAACTTCAACGCTGTAAATTGACCTCTGAATGACTCAACATCCATTAATCACTTGACATCTGAATGATTCAACACTTACTATCTACTTGTCACTTAAGTGACTTGGCATTTACTAGTTACTTGGCACATATTGTATATCTCTCACTCGACACATACTATCTGGCATCTTATGCTCGACGTGTATTATGTGTTTGACATAAACTAAGTAAATGAATTAAGTATATTTTCACTCATGTGTCAAAACCAATTTGAGATTAACAATTTCCCCCTTTGACATGAGTGGCAAAATACTTGGTCTTTCATGAATAACCTTAGCCTTTCAAGCATAACTCAGATAATATCCATTTAGTATTTGTCTAACATACAAAATTTCAAAAGTTCAAAAATTTTCAAAACTTATGACTCATCAGTCATACGTCAAAATTCAATAACTCTCCTTGAGTTGATTATTCTATTCTAAACTGAAATTGAATAGTCATGTGGAGTAGATTATGCATATGTTGACTCTGTCTCTGTTTGTTCTCCCCCAAAAGTTATCTCTACTTATCATTTCTCCCCCACAACTTATCTCTACTAATCATGCATTCTCCCCCTTCATTTATTTTCCCCCTTTTTGACACTTATGTCATAGGTTATACACGAATAGTGTGTTCGTCCAAGAAAATTTTATGGACCTCAAGTATTATCTTCGGAGCTACATCCTAGTTGTCACGAGCTACCTCCAATGATTTGATTTGGATGGCTAACTCGATGGAAAGATGAACTAAGTCTTCAAGTGTAGAAAGATGGGGATCTTTTTGCATTAATGTCTTTGCAAAGGCTAACTCCTTGTGAAGTATTTCCATGTGAGGGGTCAGCATTGATTGGATGCTGATCAGTGTAGCTCGAATATTTGCATCTTGAACATGTAGGGTTGCCAATTGACCTTGGGAATTCATCAAATTCCTGAAGTGCTTCTAACTTTGAGCTGGAGAATTTTGTAGAGTAGTACCTATTAGCTTCATATCTCCCTCAAAACCTTCTTCAAGCTCAACTTCCTCTTCACCTTGATCTTCTCCTTAACCTTGGGTTAGGGCCAGTGGTGCTTGAGGAGGGACATCTTCTTCTTCATTATCTTCATTGTCTTATTCTTCTTCATCTTCTTCTACTCCTTCACCAAATTTTTCTCTAATCTTCTTAACTATTTTGTTCTTCTTTCTTAATACTAATCTTTACTTCAAGTCCATAGTTATCTTTAAATTTGCAACGTCATAATTACCAAAGATAGTAGCCTTATTATCTACTTCTTCTACAAGAAAAATTATAATTGTTGCAGATGCCTCATCCACATTAATCTCATATCCTAGATGTCTTAACCATCTTATCCTTGGAATTGCAACTTGTACATATGTGGAATAATTATCATCTAGAAAGAAAACATCATTAAAATTTTTCTCAACTAGTGACACTGGAATCTCGTGTCTTTGTTTCATTGAATTTTTAAAGTCCTCAAAGTAACTAGTCATAATAGACTCAAAATTAGTCATAATAGACTCAAAATTATCTCCCATTTGCTTAATGAATTCACCTATTTTTATTGCAATAGATTTGTTTGTCTTCCATCCAACTTTACCAAAGGAAGGAAATGTGTTCTACACATAGAAAAATGTATATACAAGTATTGATTCAAACTTTCATTGTGTACTCTAGGTTTTCCTTATGGGTCCCAAGTTTTCTTATAATTGTTTAAATAGTAGCTCAGCAAGGTCATAAGAATGATCCTTTTTCACTATCTTATATCCAATGTCAAAAAAATTATAGGCACACTGTTCAACCTACTTGATTGAAAGAATTTGTGTGAAATAATCCTTACTACAAAAGCAATTAGGGGATCCATGATGGTATCCATTTTCATTCCTCTCTTGTTCCACACTACCCCTGTGTTTTTTTGAATAACCTCTTTTGCTTTACTTCTCATGGTTTTGGGCCTATCTAGGGTTGGATACCCTATTACCCTCTACACAATCTTCTTAGAAATCTTGATGAGTCCATTTTCTAACCATACAAAATTGTCATGAATTTTGCTCAAAATAATCTTTATCCACTCTGTCTTAAAAATGTTGGGGAAATCTAGGGCACAAGTTAACCCTTTTCTTAGTACAATATTGTATTCCTCCTTCAATATTCCATTTTCACATAGTTTTCCATATAGGTCTTTGATTTACATGTCTCCTATGCTACCCACCTTGCATGTGTAACAACATCTCACATCTTGAATCATTAAGACTTGTGGTGGTATCATGGATAACGCACTAGACGGGTCTTGTTTATAAGAATGCCAGGAATTACCTTGAATTTTGGTTGTCTAATATCATTTCTAATTAATTGAACATTTAAAACTTCCTTTCCCTCTTTGATTTTAGTAGTATAAGAACTAGACGCCATATTTAATACTTAGAGTTTGCACAAACTTAAATAGCATAGCTTGAAACACGATAATTACCTTCACAAATATGATGAATGGTATCAAACAATGGTTGAATTCATTCTAAAAATGCTTGGAATGATCTCTTCAATTCACCTTTATCTCTTCATTCCCTCTCCAAATTCAAATGATGTCAAATGAGTTAAAAATTGATCATATATACTTGAAAACTTTGCAATTAATGCTCAGTGATTACATAGTTGTAAGCTTAGCTTGAATAAAAATTTCAACTCACTCAACTTTCGTGTAGTTTTCTTTAATCTCAGAAACCATTATGAGATCGATCAACACTATCACTTACAATAGCTTGACATTAACTAGATTTCACTCAACAGCTTAAGTGAAACTTTTCATGCTTGATAGTAACATGAAAACTGACAAAACATAAAGATTTCTTCAAGATTCTAAACAACACTTTGCATCTTTCTTTATGCAAATATAGTCTTTTAGAACTAAACCCTTGGAATTGATGTATAGTATATCTTTTAAATATAAGTCCCACATATACCTCTTGATTGCTTCATTGGAGGTGGTATGATCACCTGACCCATTGGGTAAAGTGATCCCATCTGAACTTGATGTGTTGCAATCTTCCTTTCTCTTCCATGTCTTGTTCATCTCATCTTTGACATTCTCAACATCTACCTTTCCTTTTCCTTTGTAGAACTCACTACTTGGTGCTCTTGACCTTGTTGGATAATTCCTACTTATGTGACCAATCTTTAAGCAACTAAAACATGTAGTTTGACTCAACCATCTTTTGTAGTCACTTTTGAAATGTGTTCTAATGCAATTTTCAGAAACATGTCCATAGTCTTGAAAATAGTGACAACTATACCTAGTATTATAATCCCATTTATAAGAGCTTACATTGTGATTTACCTTTTTTTGCTTGTTTCATGACCATTTGGGCTTGGATCTGCATTCATATGCTCTATGTCCATACTTCTAACTATTATTAAAGTATCCTTCAAATCTTTGCATGCTTATGGTCTTGGTTTTGTATTCACATGTCTAATGTCCTTATTTTTTGAATTTGTGGCAGTGACCCATGAAATTCTACTTAGAATTTTGATTTGCAGTCTTGCTCCTACAAACATTGGTAGTATGACCTATCTTACCATAATTATGACAAGTAGGTTTTGAGTTCTTACCATTGGCATTCCTTTATTCACCACTTTTTGATGATTATCCTTCTTCATTACTAGTATAATCCAATCTAATAGTATCCCTATTGGATCTAGGAGATCTCATCAATTGCTCAAAATACTTGATGGCTTCACTAGGTTTGTTGAGACTTTCAACAAATTCTTTTTCTCTTTTTAGATCATTTCTCATTTCTTCATTCTGCAACTTCAATATTGTGATCCCAATATCTTTTCCATTCAATTCATGATTTACAAACATCATTTGATTCAATATTTCCAATTGCATGTGAGAATCCTATTCACCTCTGATGTCTTCTCTTCCAGTCTATTGGTCAGTATCCTTTTGTCATCTTCAATCATGATTTTGTCTTTTTTAGCTTTCTTCTTCTACTCGGTCACCTCACATAGCAATACTGATTGGACTTATTTTCCTATCTTGAGATTTCTAATCTCTTCAGTTATGACTCCATTATTTTCCATTAGATTTGCAATTGCTGCATCAAATTCACTTGTGTTTCCATCTGCAAATAATTCAATAGTGTCAATATCTTGGTAATGTGCGTCATTCTCTTTAATATCTATCTCTTTCCTTCTTTTTATTGATTTTTTTAACTCATCTCTTGCTTCATTCAACTGATGTAGGAGAAGCTGTATTTCAATCTTCTAGTTCTCAATAGTCTTTCCCAACTTGTAGACTTCCATCTCCAAGATCTTTCCTCAAAGCTACAAAGCTTTAATTTCTAGAGAACAAGGATTTGATACCAATTGTTGGAAATATAATGGGAAAAGTAAACTCTAAGAGGGGTGGGGGGGGGAGGGGTGGGCGGTGAATCAATACTTAAAACTTCAACCTTAAAATCATTCACCACACATCCATCTCACAATCTATGCATGTAAACTAAAATAAAAAATTAAGCATATACATCCATAACTTGAAAGTAAATAAACATTCAACACATGTATGACACAAGATATTTGGTTACCCAAAAACCCTCCAAGGAGAAGGTAAAACTGGGGTGGGGATGACACCCACAAATCTCCACTACTGCAGTAATAAAGTGTATCTAATGAAGGTTACAATGTTTGATCATGAAATATGATCTACCCTGTGAAAGGTCTGCCTTGTTAAAGGCTTACAAGATTGTTAGATCTTACCCTATTAAAAGATTTCAACACCCTTCTAGAAGTGTTCCTGGTAAAAGGACTTTAACTTACAATGAAGTAAGAACCTTGTTAAATGATTTATAACAACCTGTCAAGACTACTCTGTTAAGAGATTTAACTAATTCACTTGTTAGAATGTCTCAACAATGATCCTACAGTTAGCACTTTGTTGCTAGATAACATATCACCTCTTTTCTGATGTGTACTTGATCCTCACTAATTAGATGTATCTCTGTTGTCTTCTAATTCTTTTCCTCTATTCTCCTCTAACTGATTTTACAATGTATCTCAATTCACAACTCCTTAGTCACCATAAATGCTCTGTTTGCATATGCAAACTTCTCTCTTTTCTCCTTCCACACACATAATAGGTTTAGGGTTTGTCCTCCTTAAGAAGACTTAGGTGACTTAGGGTTAGGTATGAATCAATGATTGTGATTCACCCATATTGATGCTTAATCCTTCCCTTTTTCTGATTGGCTTCATGTACAACATAGGGATTCTCAATAAATATTCGTCCTTATTATCTAAAATCACAAAACAATCCTTAAGTCTGCTCCAAAATGGTTTACATAGTAGTTTGTGCCATTACAAACAACTATGTCAAAACTCTATTACTCGACGCTTGAAGTCCTTGATGTTCAACATCAACTGCAACTTCCATAACTCGACCTCTAAATGACTTGACATCCATTGATCACTCAGCATCTGAATGACTCAACACTTACTATCTACTTGACACTTGAGTGACTCGATACTTACTAGTTAGTTGACACATATTGTATATCTCTCGCTTGGCATATACTGTTTGGAAACTTATGCTCGACATGTATTATGTGTTCGACATGAACTAAGTAAATGACTTAAGTATATTGTCACTCATATGTCAACACTGTATGCACCCTAAAATGGTCACCTTGACTATGTGCCCCAATTTCCTAATTTATCTCAAGTTTGAATCGATATTTACATCATCATTTCCTTTGATCAAATTAAATTACTTGAATTATTTAATTAATCATTATTATTTTACATCAATTTCTTTGATTAAATTATAGTTAGTTTATTTAATTAATTTTAAATAAATGGTTGGATCATCTTGATTTTTGTATTTTTAATTAAATGAATTTGCTCCTTTTTAATTAAATAAAACTCTTCCTCACTTAATTTTATGTGCAACAATTATTATTTTAAAAGAAATAATTAAATAAATGTCACACACTTTATTTTATAAGAAAAGAGATTATTTTACATTTAAATTAAATAAAAACACCCCTCATCTTATAATTTTTATGTAGTTTTACACTCCACATCTCTTAATTAACTGCTAGTTGCACATTCTCTTATGTGGGTCATACTTTTTCATTTAATTTTCATTTTCCCTCCAATTTGGGAATGCCTCTTGTCTTTGGTATATAAGGAGACCTCCTTCCTTCCTTTTGGAGGAGGCAATTTTATTATCACCATTATTTGGAGCTTTCATGCAATTTCCTTGAGGACTTGGAGCATTCTTATGAGAAGATCATGACTTCTTATGCTACCATTATGATAGACATTTTTTGAAGCTTTCTTGGAGACTTGGAGATATCTTGCATGTTCATGATCATTTGAATCTTTTTTTCATTGGATGTAATTGTGAAGACTAAGAATAATGTTCATATGAGAGCCAACACTTCAAACCTTTTAAGGTCTTTGCACATTGATGATAGGAAGCTATGAGTCGATTCTTGAGATCTTGCACTTTCATGGTGTTATTTTGAAGGATTTCAAGTCTAAGGATCTATAGAAGTGTGTTTGCATATTTGTCCACATTTTTCACACACATTTTTGGCACCCACTATGGGGCAACCCACCTCTTTCATGTTGGCTTTGGATATTTTTGGAGCTAACTCCTTATGTAGAGTTGCTTGGAGAAGAAAACCCTAGATTTTCAAAGATTTGATCATATCTCCCAAATGGCTTGGTATTTTGGTCTATTTTATTTTGCAGGTTGATGACATATTAGAGAAATTTTAATGAACTTTTTAGATTTTTTTGAGGTATTTTTGATTTTTTATAATTTTTTAATAATTTTTTTTGAAAAATCATTTTAGAATGTAAATTAGCACATCTTTTTAGAAAAATATGTATTTTTGGAAAGGTCACTAAATTCTAAATGGGGTTTGTTCTTTGTATTTTGATTTTAGAGATCATATTAAGGCTCAATAATTTAATTTACAAAAACTAGTTTGTTTTGATAAAATGGTTCTTTAGGGCACAAATGAATTTTTTCTTTCAAAATTCTGATATTTTTGAAAATATCTTTGATTTTTGATAGGGGTCTCTTTTCTACATTTAGGGTTTTGGATCTGAATTCATATCATATTGGTCCAATCTTGTTGACTAGGTCAAAACTAATATTTTAAAAAGGGCATTTAATGAATATTTTGCATTTAATTTTCACATGGATCAATGCATGATGTGAGATTTCATTTGAGTTATTTGTTGGTTATTATCATTTTTAAAAATTAGATTTTTAGATCTAACCCTAGTTTTGCATAAGTTGGATATATATTGCATATCTTGTGTTTGCTTGTTTTGCTTATTGCTATGTTCATTGCGAGCGAGCATTCTAGTGTAAACGAAAGGTACAATAGAGAAAAGATGCGTTGCAAGGATTATTAGGTATTTTTTTCGATCTCTATAACATTTGGATTTGAAACTAAAAAGAACATCTCATGTGTTTGGCTTGAGTGCTTTTACATGCTTTCATAGATTCACACTTCATTTGGTGCTCTAAAATTGGATCTAGATTTGCTTTGACACATATATGTTTCACATAGTAATTAGCCCCTATGAACACTATTTGGCAATCTTGAGGGATTGTCCTCTTGTACGTAGGGAAGGATATTTGTCATTGTCTCACTATTCCACTTGGGTTTGTCCTCAACATCCATTGGTACTTTCTCTTTAGATATTGGTGGTGTTTGTTGTTGGCTTTTCCAAAAATTTGGTGAGGTGATTTCAAATTAGCATGTCAAAGAATCTTGTTTGCTATGTTTGGGTTAGGTGAAGAGGCTAGAGGAGTATGATATGTTCCCTTTTGAACATTAGAAACTTGGAACCCTTGAATCCAAACCAAGTCCCTTTGTGGTATAACTGTGTGAGTCTTCCCTGATTAGAAAGGGTTAATCAAAGTGAACACTCTCTTTATTGGTTCAACCACGTGGATAGAACCTCAAGTGGTAATAACCATTTTTGACATGGTAGTAGCAACCACTATATAAATGTCTTTGTTGGGGGAATCCCCACGGGTGTAATCTTTTGTTGGGTTGTCAGATCTCCTCAATATCTTTGATTGATTAAAGTTTCATAATATGTCAAAACCCTGGTGCACTGAGATTGGATTTTGCCCAGTCTAGATTGCAAAAGTTTTAGAGTTGACCATTACTAAGAATCTTAGTGCTACCAAATTTTCTTTTCTAGGACTATGTGTGTGATTGAAAAATATTTTGAGAACATATGCAGTAGTGGTTCTAGGAATTAGATTCATACTACAACACTATTTTTGTTCATGCGCAAGGTTGCTTTGTCCCTTGCCAATTGCTTATAGACATTTGCTTGAAATCCTTGATTGCTGTTCTATGTGCCTGATTATTATTTATAAATTTGAAATTGATCTTAGTTGGTTAAAAAAGGACAATTCATCATTCATCAGTTGGACTCTAGGGTAGCCATGTTTTTGTCATTCCTAAGTTGATTTGACCATTGTGGACCTAATTTGGAGTGTCTAAACTTCTTGTCACTTTAGATCCTTGCATCATAGCTATCTTTGAGTTAGTAAGTCTTGCCTTATCTTGTTGCCAACATAAAAAATTGCAAAGTTAGATATTTCCCTAGTGGAGAAAGTTTTCTTTGGGATTTTTTGATTTCATCCTTGGATTGTGGGTATTCACTTGTCTAAACATATCAATTAATCTCATATTATTAAATTTTATTATAGAACATTATAACTCTTAGATAATTCCATAATTGTGAGACCAAAAATAGCATATTGTGTTAACCAATTGTGAGATCTCTATTGGCTGATTAAGTTAACAAGAGTGATAGAAAATTACATTATTACACTATTAATTGGACAAGTGATTACTTTACTACCCAAGAGTGATACCAATGCTTCTTGGAGTCTTCCTATTTACTAGTGTTTTCCTTCTCATGCCAGTTACGACTAGGTTTCAAGTGAGTCACAGTAAATAACCTCAAGTTAACTTTGGTCAATTACCCTTAGTTCCAACTTGTCAAAAATTTAAAGGAAAAGAACCTATCTTTGATCAATCACCTAAGGGAAAAACATAAATTGAGTTTACTCCTCCTAGCAATCTTAGTAAATTGAACATACCTAAGCCCTCTTCACTTTTTGAGCAAGACATATTATTCACTAGAAGCAAAGATAAAAGCATGGATGACATGATAAATGATAGATTATTGAGGCAACATGGGGTTGAACCTTTGGGATCTTGCATAACTCATGGAAATATTGATGGAACTACCTCAACAAATGATTTTTTTGGAGGAAATCAACACTGCTCTCCATTTTTTGCTCCTCCTAGATTATCACCTAAATCTTCTCACCCAATGGATGATAAAATTAGACAAGATGAATTGGAAAATATAGCATACTTGGAGAAGCAAGAGAAACAAATAGCACAAAAAATCAATGAAAGTTTGGCTAGGTCTCAAGAATTTCTCAATAAAACTCTAAGAACCCCTAATGCCTAGTTTAATAAAGTGACTATGTATATAGAAGCCCAAGCTAGAAAAATGGCTAATGATATGGCTCAAAAAATGGTTAAGGATATTCTTTCTCAGAGAGGTAATATTTCTCCACCTCCTATATCTCCTAGAGGTGACGAGGAGAGACATCTTCTACAAGAAAAACAAGCTTACATGGATGCATTCATACAACGTGAGGCAGAAAAGAGAGCTCATGAAATAGCATGCCAGAAACTTTTGCTTGGTGGTGGTAATGGTTCTCCACTTCCTTCTCCTCCTCTAAGAGTTACTAGGAATATGTCACCTTCACAATCTTCTAAGGAAAATACAAGACAACCATCTCCTCCTCCTAGATATCAGCAAAGGAAAATGTATCCTCCAAGGAATTGACAACAACACCCTCAATTTACTACACGTGGTTTTCTTGTGGATTATGATTTATTGGAGCTAGACCCAGAATTTCACAAGTACATGGATCAATACATTCAAATTAATAAGGATAAATACTTCATGGATTTAATAAAAAAAGGTGTTCAAGTACTTTATGATTTTGATGTGAAAAAGAATATCAAGAGATAAAATCCTTCATTTCAAGAACAAACTGAGAAAAATATGAAGACGTTAATGGATAAAATTACTCCTAAGAATCCATTTTCTCTATAGAGTGTTTGTCCTCTACCTTTTGAGAGGAGTATTCTAGAGGTTGAATTCCCTGAGAAAACAAAATTTCCTCATTATAATAAGTATGATGGAAATAGAGACTCTAGTGATCATGTGAGATAGTTTAATGTTTTGAGCTTGGAATTTGCACATAAAGATGCTTGTCTTATGAGATTGTTCCCTAGGAGTTTAAAGGGTAAAGCTATAGAATGGTTCACTAAGATTATTCCCCCACTTAAGAATTTTGAGGACCTTGTTCAAAAGTGTATTCAAAACTTCTCTTACAATGTTTAAAAACCAATTTCTATGTTGGATTTATGCAACCTCAAACAAGATCAAGGAGAACCCTTTGTTACCTTTTTGCAAAGATGGAGAAAGTTCTGTTCTCATTACTCTAGAGAAATTCTAGAAAAATAGAAAATTGATATACTTGTGAGTAATTTGGTTCCTAAATTGAGAAATGAAATTGGCAAATGGGTGTTTGAGACTTTTCATAATATGGTAGAAACAACTTTCCATACTAAAAATGTTTTGAAAAATCAAGGAATTATCAAGCATAATAGCAACAACAGTAATAACAAAAATGAAAATAAGAATAGGAGTACTTCTTATAAAGGGAATCAACATGTGGTTAATGATGGTATAGTTGATGCACCTAAGTTTGATGACCAAGCAATTTACAACTTATCAGTTAGTGTTCATGCTATGAAACATTAAGCATCTTCTCAACAAAATAATAGAGAAAATTTTAGATATAATTATAGAAATCCTTAAGAGAGAAGAACTTTTACAAAGATTGGTAGGCCTTATAAAGATGTTTTGGAAGATTTGGTTGATGGCAAGCTATTAACTTTGATTGAGAATTGGCAACCACCTCCTGTGAAAGTTCTGTGCTAGGATGATAATGCCTATTGTAAATAACATCAAAGCAAAACTGGTCATACTAACAAAATTTTTCAAAGGTTAAAACATGATATTCAGATATTGATTGATAATGGAAAGTTAGTAATTGATGGTGCCAGTCATGCTACTAATAATGGTCATCAAGCTTATAAGGATCCATTGCCTAAGCATGAAAAAGGTGAATCATCTAAGAATGGGAAAGCTCAAGTGAATTATAATTATTCTAATCAAGATTAAGGATATTCTAATGAAAAAAATGTTATCAACATGGTTACAATTAAGGAAAATGATAAGGATTTGAATCATCCACATAATCTTACCTTACATATTGAAGTCATGATTCACAAAACTCTTGTTAGATGTGTGTTGATAGATGGGGGTGCCGGGTTGAATATTTGTCCTTTCAACATACTTGAAAAGTTGGGATATTTAGAACAAGATATTGATACTAGATAGAAGGTTACTATTGGAGCTTATGATGGTGGTGAACGACAATCTAAAGGATTGGTTGTTTTACCTATTCAGATTGAGTTAGTTAAGAGAGATAATCTATTTCATGTGGTTGATATTAGTACCCTTTCTTATAAAATTTTATTGGGAAAACCTTGGATACATGAAATGAAATTCATTTCTTCCACATATCATCGGTGTGTTACATTTGCACATAATGAAATTGAGATGTGTATTTTAGGAGTTAATACTTTGGCTATCAATAATATTTCAGTAGAATCACATATGCCTTTGGATAGAGTTTCAGATGAGATAGTTAAAGAATTTGTAGAATGTGTTACAAAATCTAAGACAATTAATAGTGAAATGGAGGGATGTGAGGTTGTTTCTTTGGTTGAACCTTTACTTCCTATGGAAGAAGTGGAAAAAGGAAGTGTTGTTAGAGATTGATTTACAAAGAAGAAAATGATGATGGACCCATCTTTGATGTTTATGATGATGATGATGAGGAAGTGTATATACTTGATCAACAAGATATATGTGATGATTTGATCCCTTTTACTAATCTTCTTTGGGGAGATGGACATCGTTTATTTAATGAAGCTTCTTCTTCTTCAAAAATTCAAAATGATTCAGATATACAAAACAATGATAAAAGAGCATATTCAAATAAGTATGAATTGGATTTATCTTTAGAGCCTTCTATAGTTGATTTGGGTATTGATGTGATTCATGCTTATGATTCTCAACCCATTACTATTAATGAGATTTCAAACTCACATATTTCTCATGAGCTGGATTCTCTAGTTATTAGATAACTTTATGATTCAACAGAAATTGAGAGGAACTTGATTGACTTCGATTCTAAAGTTTCTAGGAAGGATGTTATTCATATTTACAATATTGAGCTTTTAGAGGATGAGATTCCATCATTGAGAGTTACTCTTAATATATTAGTGAAAAATGAAGATTACAAAGTTATGAGATTACAAGAACTTGAGTTACTTGATGAGAAGAGAAAAATTGCTTTTGATCAAATGAGATATTATCAGAAAGGATTGTCTAAGACTTATGACAAGAAAGTTTTCCCTAGAGAGTTTTTAGTGGGAGATTTTGTTTTGGATGAGAATCCTAAGAATAAAAAAAAATAGAGCTCAAAAGGAAAATTTGAGCCTAATTGGTTGGGTCCTTTTATTATTACAACTTCTTTTGGATAGGGTGCCTATTTTTTGTCTACACCTGAGGGAGATCAGCTTCTTAATCCTATTGATGTGCTTCATTTGAAAAATTTCTACTCCTGATGTTCGTTCTTGCTGGAGGCATTTGTACATATTTATGGGTCCTAAAAAATACAAAAAAAGTGATATATTCCAAAAATACAAAAAAAATTATAAAAGAAAAAGAAAAGAAATGGTATTTTTCAATATCAACAATGGTGTTCTTTAGATATCTTAAACACCAAAACAATGTTTCTTAACACTTCCCTAAGAGTCTTGTCTTGATTATCATGCTTTAGATTATACTTAATGTTGAGGTATGCTTTGATCTTTCTTTGTATGATGATTGTTCATTGCTATATATACATGTTTACTGCATTATATCTGTATGTTTTTTTTATATTCCCTCCTTATTCATTTTTGCACTAGGGGCATGTGGTTTTTTTAAATTTTTATGAGTGATTTGATTAGTATTGATGAGTGTCTCTATGGTTTTCTTTGAGATGCATAGCTAGAGAACTATGGACCATGAGACACATTTTCGGTTGATTTCTTGCTTGTGTGGTTTTGATCTTAAGACTTGTAGTGTTTCTCAACACTATCAGATCCCATTCATATCATCATAGTTTCCTAGGTGACTAGTGATGATTTTGGGAAGCTTCCAATCACATTTATATGTTCAGATTACTTTGGTGATTACTGATGATTGTGTGATCTTTCTAATAGAGTTACATTCATATCTTCATGGTTCTGATCAGTGAAGTTTGTGTAGCTCGGCTAGATGATTAAAACTAGGATCTTAATCTTGGCCAAAATGAGTAAGTACATAGAATGGACATAAGCGTCATATGGACATGAACATGCATTTTATCCCCTTGTCTTTTTGGAGGTTTTGATTTGTTTGTTTACCTTTTGGAGGTCTCCATCATTTCTTTGCTATCAGCTTTGATCACGATTGTGTTTTTTAGTACACGTCACTTGTTCGTGGTCTCAATCAAAATGTCATATCTTGCATAGTTGATGGTTTTTGAGGCATTTTACCTCTTCTTCTTTCCATCTTCTTGTCTTTCATTCGTGCACCTTCTTTCTTTTGATTTGGGGCATGCTTTTCACACTTAGTGATTTAACCTTGGTTTCTTGATCTATATCTTGCTTATCTTTCATCATGAACCTTTTTTTGATTTGATCATATCTATCTTATTCTTGCTTAGCCTTTCCTTCATTTCAATTTCGATCTCGAGGGGGCAAGAACACTCTATTGATCTTCATTGTTTGCAAAGTTGATTCAAAATCTACTCATCTTTTTCTACCTAGCTTGGGGAAGATGATTATTGTACCTGGGGCAAGTTAATGCGTGATTTTTAATTTTTTGGGTTTTGATATTTTTTTTTTGCCTTTATATATATTTCATGAATTTTATAGTTGCTAAAAACTCTCTGGGCAAACCTACAATTATAAGACCCACAACGACATATTGTGTTCTAAGCACTGTAAGACCCCAGATGACATGTTGAGGGAACAAGAGTTGGATGCTTAATCTTTATATATTTTTAACATAAATCAATCTTTATACACACTTTATTTTATAGTTCTTTGACTTAATGTGCTTGTCATGTATGTGGACAAACATTAGTCAAAGAGGGGCAACTGCATGCACCCTAAAATGGCACCTTGACTATGTGCCCCGGTTTCATAATTTATCTCAAGTTTGAATCGATATTTACATCACCATTTCCTTTGATCAAACTAAATTATTTGAATTATTCAATTTATTTAAACTATTTAATTTATCATTATTATTTTACATCAATTTCTTTGATTAAATTCGAGTTAATTTACTTAATTAATTTTAAATAAATGGTTGGATCATCTTGATTTTTGTATTATTTAATTAAAAAAATTTGCTCCCTTTTAATTAAATAAATCCCCTCCTCACTTAATTTTATGTGCAACAATTATTATTTTAAAAGAAATAATTAAATAAATGTCACACACTTTATTTTATAAGAAAAGGGATTATTTTACATTTAAATTAAATAAAAACACCCCTCATCTTATAATTTTTATGGAGTTTTACACTCCACATCTCTTAATTAAATGCTAATTGCACATTCTCTTATGTGGGTCACACCTTTTCATTTAATTTTCATTTTCCCTCCAATTTGGGAATGCCTCTTGGCTTTGGTATATAAGGAGATCTCCTTGCTTCATTTTGGAGGAGGCAATTCTATTATCACCATTATTTGGAGCTTTCATGTGATTTCCTTGAGGACTTGGAGCATTCTTATGAGAAGATCATGACTTCTTATGCTATCATTATGATAGACATTTTTTGAAGCTTTCTTGGAGACTTGGAGATATCTTACATGTTCATGATCATTTGAATCTTCCATTCATTGGATGTACTTGTGAATACCAAGGCTAATGTTCATATGAGAGCCACCACTTTAAACCTTTGGAGGTCTTTGCACATTGATGATAGGAAGCTATGAGTCGATTCTATGGATCTTGCACTTTCATGGTGTTATTTTGAAGGATTTCAAGTATAAGGATTCATAGAAATGTGTTTGCATATTTGTCCACATTTTTCACCTAGAAACACCAATATGAGATTAACAGAATCATGGAGGAAAAAGCTTGAGGTTTTGATATATGGTATGGTAGGAGACTCTTGGAGGAATATGGAGTGTAGGGTTGCAAAATCTTTTGAGGAATATGATAGGAAGAAGATGGAGTGGAAGTCTTTGGAAGCTTGAATGTCAACTTTGATTTATTTTCAGTATTCGAGTGTTTTAAGAAAGACTTGGGAACCCATTTAGTTTTGAGTTTTCTTTTCCTTTGTATGCTTTAGAACACATTTTTTCAATAAGGAATTTAGGAACCCATATTTTCTTTGATTTTTCTCGTTGATTAGTGGACCTTAGTGGTCTCTTAAATAGTTATTTTCCTTTTGTATTCACATATCGATTAGATAGGACATCGTGATCTTTTTTTAATGGATTATTGTATTTATTTTTATGTTGTACATCCAAATTACTTCCAAAAGACTTGGGACTTGTGGATGAATAAGATTGATATGACTGGCTTAGATGGAAAGGGGGATTCAACTTTGCCAAGAATGAGTGTCTTTGTTGATCTTGAGGCATGATAGGAGAGCTAGGAGTGGAAAATGTAGGAGATGAAGGAACATAAGGTTCCAATATGGAAGGAAGGTTTGAACTTTGGTTTTCTTTTTTGATTTTTTTCTATCATTAGGGATATTTCTTTCAATAATAGAGATTCATCTATACATTGTATTTCAATCAATTTCTTTGTGCAATCAATACAAAATTCTTAGGTTGTGTGGAGAAAATTATCTTTCTTGATTTTTATTTGTGATAGTTGGAGTTCTTGTAGATGATTCTTGGTTTATGGGTCACAATCATCAAACTTTAGACTTTAGACATGTTTTCCTAATTCAACCCCGAAAAAGGATCAATTTTAAGATTGTGCAAATAATTGAGAAATACAAGCTTCAAAAAATATAAATTTTTAAGTGGTTTTATATAATTTATTTATTTATTTTAGTCATTATCAAACATGTTCATAGCACCCTACTTGAATAAGAACAATATTTTAACTATGGATGTAAATAATTGAACACCTTAAATATAAGGAAATAACAATACATTGTAGAAAAAAGTATGTTTATTCAATTATATGTATGAAAGAGTGTAGTAATGAAACATAATCAAAATTTGAGTTTAAAAAAGAAGAAGTTAAATCTATGAGAGTGAGATCAATCTTGT